>CM040423.1:181205058-181220745 GCA_022702705.1 Papilionanthe hookeriana x Papilionanthe teres
TAACATTTTTTCTTATGAGATACTTTAAATTTATCTACTAATGAATAAATATCTTTCTAATATAATCTAAAAAATTATACGATAAACTAATGTCTTTTTAGAAAAAAGTATTTTGCTACCATTTATGTAGAAATATTAATACAAATATTTTATGCCAAATAATATAAAAAAAAAGTTATAGTTTAAAGCTCACCAGTATAAAGCATAAAAATAAAAATTTGAGACCAAGAATATATTTGAAAATAAAAAACGTTACTCTAATTTAAAAATATATTTAATCACCTCATTTACCAAGCTAAATTCAATATTGACGGTACTATGGCCTTTATGTCAATACTAGCAATCTATAGAACATAACATCAAATTTTAATAATCAAGCAAGTTTATGTTAATCAAATTATTTGTCAATTATTACTATTACCAAGGTTCTAAAAATCGGACCGAACATTGAACTGGTATAGGAGGTTTAAGGTTTAAAAAAAATGTGTAGCAAAAAAAAATATTTTATGAACTATAAATCATACGTGAACTTAAAGAACTGAAATCCTATATTTCTTCTTGAAGCAATGTGATTGCACCGATCTTCATAACAACTAAAGCATCTTTATAATCATTGAGGATCTCACTATTCTTAGAAAACGCAAATCCTACATCGCTCACATCACCCAATAATATAAACTTATGCTTTGATTTCAACATCCTAATAAATCCCTTCATATCAAGAACCGGTTCAGAAATAGAATGATTCCCTTAATATGGGAATCTAGTTTAGGAATGGAATAAATCTTTTAATACGGGAATCTATATTAAGAGTAGAATAATTATATATATATATATATATATATATATATATATATATATATATATATATATCAAAATAGAAATACTATTGATAAGGGTCAAAATACAATTCTGAAATGGGGAGCATCCCAAAGGTCTCCATTAAGAAGGAAAAGAAGGGGGAGAGGAGGAAAAGAGGAAACAGCAAAGTCAAGGGTACAAGAACCTAATCTAGCTAGCCAGTTGGTTGGCCTGTTTCCTTCCCTGTAGATGAAAGAGAAATGAACATGAAGAAGGGATCTAAGATGGTTGATCTTCTGGACCCGATAAGAATGATGCCAAGGGTAGAGCCCCTCCACAGTCAGCAGTTGTAGCAAATTAGTGGAGTCATCCTCCACCTGTAAATGGTTCCACAGGTTCATAGAGGCAAGCTTGATTGCCCAAAAGGCTACAATGAGTTAAGCTTCAAGTGCGTCCAATGCAAAAACAGGTACATGGCAGTGACCCAGCTGATTCTTGAAAACCCTCCAAAACCAGCCCCAAAAGCAGAAAAACTGCCATCAGTGTTCACCTTGATGGATGGGGGAGAAGGGGGTTGCCAGAAAACCTTGATGATTTTGAAGGAGGGGGCCATAACATCTTTGGAGTGGTGGCAAATGTTGGGAAACTTCTTATATTTGATAAGCTTGAGAAGGAATGAGGTACAGTTCCGAGCCACCTTAGGCACTGTAAGAGGCAGGATATCAAACTTGGCCTGGTTCCTAGCAATCCACAAGAACCATGTAATGATGAAGGGAACAGGACCATCCTTAACATCTTTCCAGCAGCTCCAGCAAGAGTGCAAATGTTTCCAGTGCAGGTTAAAAGTGTTCAGATTCCAACTGTTTAGAGAATTCCAACCAGACCCCTTGGGAAAAGGTGCATTCAAAAAAGAGGTGTGTGATAGATTCATCAGCAACTCCACAAAGGCAACATCTGGAAGGGCCCCTCAAACCTTTCGGTTTGAGGATGTCATCAGTAGGTAAAAGCTTATGGAAGATTCTCCAACAGATAAAATACATGGAGGGAGTCAGGTAGTTGTTCCAGATGGTTTCTCCCCATGGTACAGGATCCCAACAATGGAATTTAGAATATATATGTTTGGTTAAATTATTGGTGGCACAAGCTTGCCAAACAAGTCTGTCAGGTTTGGAAGTATTAAAAAGCACCCTGGAGATGAATTTAGCAGAAGAGTCCTGCAACAAGGTTTTCAGTATCGGCAGGGACCAATTATCCTCAATCCAGCAATCAACAATTTTGATAGAGTGATTCTGAACCTGCGTTCTAGGTTGCAGCATGTCAGAGGGGCACCACTGATCAAGCCAGAAATTAAACTCACCTCTGCCAAGATCCCAAAGGAATAGCTTCTCAGCTGGTTTTCTAATTTTCAGCATGCTGGCCCACACCTTGGAGTCTCCAATTTTCCTACAAGTCAGGTTAGGGTGTAGCTCCCTACAATATTTCTCAAGCATAAATTTTGCCCACAAGGAGGGAGGACTATTGTCTGAATTTAATCCAAAGCTTACACATATTCACCTGCTGCAGCTGTAGGAGACCCTTAATTGAGTTTCTGCTAACTAGCCCAATGGAGTTGTTTATCTCTGACTTGACCAAAGAAACCTATTAAAGACCCTCTCTAACTGTAATTGAGTACTCTTCTTCATGCAGGTCATCTGAAGTATATAGGAAAGGGAAGTGGTCAAGACTGAGCAAGGTAATTATGCCGCCATTGGAGAGGAAAGAATTAGTCAAGCAAGACAGGTGAGTAGTAATTTTCCCTAATACCTCTTCAAATTGAATTAGTTTACTCCTGCCTTTAATAAGGGGAACACCAACATATTTCATGGGGAGCTGAGTAGCAGTGAAGCCAGTGTACTGAAGGATCCATTGCTTGGAATGTGAGGTAATTTTGTTGCTAAACAGTACATTGCATTTTTCAGAGTTAAATTGCATACCTGAGTGGAATTGGAAAAGTTGGAGACAGTAGTGAACTTTTTTCACTGCATTTTTGTTAGCTTTAGAAATAGCCATAATGTCATCAGCATAGTCAAAATGGGAGATAGCCAGATTGGATTTGTGATGATACCTGGCATAAGAGTGTGGTAGTAGGCCTTTATTAAGCATCTTGGATAAATAGTCTAGAGCTAGTATAAAGATGGTAGGAAAAAAGGGGTCTCCCTATTGAAGACCTCTGGAAGCAGTGAAGAAACCCCAGGATTGCCCATTGATAAGGATAGAATGCACATTCCCCTGAAGCCATCTGGAAATAAGGGAGCAAAATTCAGAAGAAAAGCCCCTAGCAGAGAGAACATCCAGGATGAAATCCCAGCAGATAGTATCAAACGCCTTTCTAAGAACCAATTTGTAGATTAAGTTGCCTCCCCTACAAGGCTTGTCCAAGTCAGGCAGAAGCTTTTGGGCCAGAAGAACATTGTCAACAATAGATCTGCCCTTCACAAAAGCAGTCTGATTTGGACAAATGATCTTATCAAGATGTGGTTAGATTCTACTCACAATGATTTTGCTAATAATTTTGCTTATAACAGTAGTGAAACTGATGGGCCTATATTGATTCCAGTCTATTTTGTCAGAAGACTTAGGCATCAACACCATAGTAGAAGCATTGAAATAGTGGGAAAGGTTAGATCCTTGAAAGAAACTTTGGATAACAAGGATCACCTCCCCTTTGATGATACCCCAAGACTATTTGTAGAAGTCAGCAGTGAAGACATCAGGGCCTGCAGTTTTGGAGCTGTCAATTGATGAAATAGCTGTCTAGATTTCAGCCTCAGAGGGAGGATCAGTTAAGGAGAGATTAGTGATGTAGGGGAGGTCTTCAATGAAGAAGTTTCTGTCAATTGGTAGTCTATCTGTGGGAGGTTGGGACAACAGATGTTGAAAGAAGGAAACTGCATCCAAAGCAATAGCATTGTTATCATGAAGCCATTCACCAGTAGAGGATTGCATAGAGTGAATAGCATTGCATTTTCTCATGTTTTTAATGCAGGCAAGGTAATAATGAGTGTTTCTGTCACCATCTTTAAATTTGTTAACAGAGGCCTTTTGTCTTAAAAATTGGTCTTGCCAATCTATAGTGGTCAGAAGCTTGTCTTGTGCAGCAAGAAGAGAGCACTCCTCAAGGGAACCCCCCAAGACAGTTTCCTCCAAATTCTTCACCTCTTGTTCAGCATCTTCCACAGCTTTGAAAACATCCCCAAAGGAAGCCGAGCCCCAGTCCTTAAGGGCTTTCCCAACTTTAATATGAAGGAACCACAATTTAATCAGAGGTTCGGGATGGTGAATGCCACACCGGTGAAAAGAAACAGCTTGATGAAAAGAAGGGTGCCCCGACCACATGTTGACGTACATAAATGGGGAGGTCTTAAAAGGAGGGGGAGGGGGGTGGGCTCGGCGGGGCGGGGCAGCAATGGAGATCAAAGAGGTCTATGATCAGATCCAGCAAAGCATAAATGAGAGACATAGGTGTGCAAAAACTGTTGATGCCAACGGTCATTAACTAAAAACCTGTCGAGTCTCTCCCAAGTGTAACTTCTCCTCCAGGTGAAATCAGGACCCTTGTAGCCCATATCAAACAAACTTGCCTGCTGAATGTTATCACTGAAGGTAGTAAGCTTAAAGATCAATGGGGGTCTGCCACCTGACTTTTCTGTAGAAGAGGCAATGAAATTGAAAGCACCCCCCACTAACCAATAGGAAGATAAAGTGGAACTTATAGAGTGGAGCTCAGCCCAGAGCTCACTTCTAGCTGTCTTGTTACAACCAGCATACACAAAGGTGGCAAAACCATAATGCATTTTCATAAGGAGGAAATATGGACAAATTGATTGTGGTTAATTAGAACTAACCAAGTGACTTCCTATCTACAGAAAATCCAGATCATATTATTGATATTGGCAAAATGAGAGCAACCAGAAAACTTTTTAATGAGTTTTTGAGAATGTTTATGAACCAAAGGTTCCAAAATTGCAAGGCACCAAAATTGGTGTTTAGAAGTAATTTGTAACAGTCTTTTGATAGAATGGGGGTGAGCAATATCCCTAATATTCCAACAAAAGAAATTAATCATGTTTAGAGGGCTGGGATCTAGATCTGACGCTCCCCCTACTAGGCTTGATAGGAGAGTCCCTTCTAGAAGAGCTGGAAGCTGGTGGAGAGGGAGCTGCCATTAGTTTTTGGAGCTCAGAAACATACTTCTTTTTCCTTGCTTTTTGAATTTGCCAATCTGCCTCCAAAACCTGATTCATTTATTGTAGAAGTCTAGGAAAGGGTGCCACAGGAGGAGAGGAATTGTCCCCAACCAAACTCCCAGAGGCAATAGGGGACCATACTTACAGTGGGGTGTGTGTGTGTGTGTGTGTGTGAAAGAAAAGGGGGGGGGGGGGGGGAAGCAATTAGAACTTCAGTTGGGGCCAAACCCCCAGCTACATGAGGACCTCACACAATAGGAACCTCAGCTGAGAGAGAGGAGGCAGAGGAAACTGCATGGGCCTGCTTAGAAGGTTCAACAACTCTATTCTTTGGTGGAGGATGGAGCCTGTAGCACATGTCCTTAGTGTGGCCAAACATTTTACAATGGTGACAGTAATAAGGCTTTTGTTCCACCACAATTTTCTGCGAGAGCCCCTCCTGTGCTGAGCCCAACCAAATCTCTTCCACCTAATGAAGGGTAATGTCTCTCTCAACTAGAACTCTAGCCACAGCAGGTATTGAAAAAGTGTCGGTAGGGACATCCACTTTTAACGGTCTACCTAAAGCCATTCCAATATTGTAGATGGTTTTTTGGTTGAAGAATTGAAAAGGAAGGCTAGGTAGCTTAAACTAGATTGGTACAATAAGAGGTTCTTTGCTTGGATCAAAATTTGAAGCCCATGTTTAACAAAAAGTCAAGCATAGTCCTCTTCCAAAGATAATTTAATCATTATATGTCTTCCATCCACCAGTCCCAACTTCAAGGCCCCTAAAAGATTTAATTCCTCAAAGAATTTTCTGATGTTGTCCATTCTTGGGTGACCAAACTGAAACTTGCCAATGAGAGTAACCCTGTCGGAAGCCACCAGAGTTTGGATTTCCTCCTCAGTGTAAATAATGGCAAGCTTACCATCCTTTGAGCAGAGAGGTTTGATGAGAGGGCAGTCCCCCCTGCCATCCGCCGCATCATGAAACGCCTGAGGGAACACTAAGTGATCAAAGTTCTTGAGAGTCTCCTGTCCTTTACACACTACCCCCGCATAGGTAGCATTTGCCCATTCAGCATCAGTTACCAAGTCAATGGGGATAGGGGCCGCCATTAAGGAGACAGAGGCACCAGCACAGGCCTAGACAAAGAAGCAACCAAAAACAGCAGGCCACACGGCGCCAGCCAATGGAACAGTACCCCAAAAATTTGAAAAACTAACAACTCGGAAAGGAGGAAAACAAGAAAAGCAGCAGAAACCAGCCCACCAAGGAGAGAGCAAGCAGTGCCACCACCACCTAGCACCACCAGAAAGCGCCGGAGAAGCACCATCCCGAAGAAAACCCTAGCAGAGCCACCCCTATATATATATATATATATATATATATATATATATATATATATATATATATATTCGGTGTATAATATATGTATCATTTAGTGTGCATAATGAAAGACATGTACTGAATTTCATTCCATGTTTCTTATCACAATAGTAGAGCCCCAAGCTTTCACGCCTCTAGGATTTTCATGTTATCATTGCCGAATATCAAACTGCTCCATATTTAACTTCATTGTTAACCTTCATTGCTAACAATCATTTTCTTCTTCGTGTTGTGATAACTTATGTTGCTGCTATATTTTTCATTAATCTGCAATGTCTGATATTGTTGAAACAAACAATTTTTGTCAGCCTGATGTGCGCAAAAAAACCAAATTCCTTTTGATGAACTAAAAATATACACAACCTTACAGACTCAATGGTTAGAGTTACTTACAATAGTCTCAGCTAGACCGTACCTACCTAAAATGCAAAGAGAAAATTCAATATCTTCTCAACATAGGACCAAAATAGGGTGATCCAAATTTTGATACTTGGGATGAAGAGGACTCCATTATTTTCTTAGTTATGGAGTTTAATGATGCCAAAAGTCAGTGATACATGTATGTTTCTCATATCTACAAAAAGATATTTGTGAGGCCCTTCACCAAATGTACTTAAATGTTAACAATGTTGGTTGTGTATGAAGTCAAAGTAAAGACCAATGCTACAAAATAGAACAGCAAAAACAATAACAAGACACGATGATTATAGAGTTCTTGAGACAGAGCTGCGAGGATGTCATGATCTTGAAGAAATTTTTAGAGGAAGATCGAGTGTATGATTTTTTAGTTCACCTAATTGCAAAATTTGATCATATTTGCATTCAAATTCTTGACAAAGAAGATGTCGCCTCACTAAATGAGGTTGTCGCCTTGATTTGGGCTGAAGAGAGTCGAAGAGACATTATGCTTGCACAAGTGACAACCGAAGAATTTGTCATAATTGCACAACAGAACACCAACCAAAATAAAACCAAAGGTAGATCCCGAAATGACCATCAAGATAATCTTCGGTGCATCTACTACAAGAAGTAGAGACATACCAAGGTTCATTGTTGGAAGTTGCATTAAAAATCGCCTACTTCAAGATGATCAAAAAATTCAACATCAAGTTCATCAAGTCTACAGCTCAAAATTCACTCTACAAAATTTAGTCGAACAAAATGCTACAGAGACCACTCCTAGAAATCTTAATCTACCTAAGATTGAGAAGCTTCGTAGTTTATTAGGGCATTCTACTGGCTCATGTCATTAGTATTCTTTGGCAAATCCCTCTCTTATGGATTACAAGCCTTGAGGAAGTTTATACTATACTCTTAGATCATTGACTTGGGAGCTAAAAATCACATGACATATTCCTTAGTCCATGTTATAACATATGCATCTTATCCTAACAATAGAAAAATTATTGTTGCAGATGGTTTTGTTAAGAAAGTGGCTGGTGTTGGCCACATTCGGTTGATTTCGTTATTGCTATTAAAAGAAGTACCATATATTCCCAAATTATCCACTAGTATTTTGTCGATTTACAAACTAACCCATATTATGAATTGTAATGACTTATTGTATATTTCAGGATCAAGTTTCAGGAAAGATGATTGGCCTTGCTAAAAAAAAAAGGGGAGGCCTCTACTATCTCTATACATCAGCCTCATATTCACCTATTATCATGCATATTTTCTCAGTGTCTATTTTTTCTTAAATAAAGATGTTATTTGGCGTCATCACTTTCATTCCAATCATCCTTCATTACTATTTTAAAGATTGTTTACTTCTTTTTTTAAAGAAGTTAATGTTGAGGATTTTTGTCAAACATAAAAGAATTTCATTGCCAATTAGTAATAATAGAAATTCTTTTACTTTTATTTGATTAACACTGATATATGGGATCCTTCTAGAAATCTCAATGTTACAGGAGCTCGGTGGTTTGTCTCTTTCAGCGATGATTGCACAAGAATCTTGTGAATTTTTCTTCTTAAGCATGAATCCAATGTTGACCACTATCCTTCCAAACTTCTTTGTCATTATACATAACCAGTTTGGTGTCAAAGTGAAAAAGATCCGATTTGATAATGCCATAATTTTTTTTATAAAATTGGTAGTTTAATGAGTTATCCTACAAAGATACCATTCAATCAAATGATTCTAAGAAAGCAATGATCACTTACTTGCCAAAACCCACGACTTACTCTTCAAAAACCAAGTTCCAAAATCTTAATAGGGGGAAATTGTCCTTAGTACAACCCACATCATAAATTGATTGCACTCCAAAATATTAGGTAATCAAACCCCTTATGCAACTCGTCTTTCCGTTTTATCCTAAAATTTGAACAACAAATAATCTTACTCCTCGAGCATTAATTGTCATGTTTTAATTCAGTGCCTTACCATAGCAGAGGTAAATTAAATTCACGAGCAATCGTGTGTTTGATGGACATTCTCCAACACAAAAAAATGATATAAGTAATATAACCAACCGACAAAAAAAAATTTTATATCTCTGTTAATGTCACCTTTTGAGGAAGGCCAATCTTTTTTTCTCAACCTTATTTGCGAAGGGAGTCTAGCTTTATCGGGAAAGAGAAAACATAAAATCAACTCTTTCTTGACCTGCCCACATTACAATACTACTCGTCATATAAGTCCAAATCAGTTTTAATGAGAACCATCCTCATAGTCTGAATTACCCCTCAAAATCAAACCCTGAAATAGTTGAAATAGTTGTTACCAATAACAAATTTGACAAGAGGTTAGTGTACTCGAGAAAGAGAGATCTGAAACCTAATCTTATGCAAGTCCAAAACTCAATTCCTAACCTTGAAATGAGGTTGCATAAATCCAATCTCCTCTGCTAATTTCATTTGATTATGACTGGCATATTACCTTAAGAAAAAGGACAGGATAATGCACTGAACATCCAAGGTATCCATTGGCAAAATTAGTGTTTTTTCATAGATTTTCTTCATATCACAAAAAATTCTTAGCCAACTTAAACTCTATCCCAACTCCTGATATCTTCTACAAGCATATGAGGCTTTGTTTTATGAGAAGTTTAAAAAAAGCTATAAGCATAGAGATGGAGACACTTGACAAGAATAAAATATAAGAAATAGTAGAGCTGCCACAAAATAAAATAGCAGTGGGATACTTGATGGGAGTTTTCCATGGAATTGAAATCAGCGGGTCTTTATAGATGCAAGGCGAAGTTGATTGCTAAAGGCTACACAAACATATAAAATGGATTATTAAGAGATATTTGCACCAGTGGCTAAGATGAATATAGTAAGGATTCTTTTGTCCTTAGCCAGAAATTTAAATTGAGATTTGCAACAATTTAATATGAAGAATGCCTTTCTTCATGATAATTTACAGGAAGAGTATATATATATATATATATATATGGAGGTGGCGGCTGTATGTGCTCTGCTAGGGTTTCAATGGAGCTGTTAGGCATTGGTGGCGGCGGTGCGTTCCCTGGGCTGAAGAAGGTGGTTAGGAGGAGAAGAAATCCACTTTTTCTCTTCAGCATTCTCAGGTTTGGGTGGGGGAGTGGTTTTTACCCTTCCCGGGCATTTCTTTTTTGAATTTACTTGGAGTGGTACTGTTCCATTGAGATATGGCAACAGAACTTACTAGAGCTGACCCTCATTTCGTTGGGAGGGGCACGTTTGCAGAAGTCATTGTAAGAAAGGAAGGAGGCACCACTCTTGGAGATAAACTAGTTTTCCCCCAGCTATTTCATGATGCCATGGAGGGTAAGGCCGAATGTGAATTTATTCGAAAATGTACAAGGAAGGCTGGGAAACTAGCTCTCATTTTTACTGAAGAGGAGCTCACTAAGCTATCAGAGCCTTACAGATTTACATTAGTAAGGAAATTTCAATTTGGACACCCCAAACTTGATATACTAAGAAAGGCAGTGGATGATTTCAAACTTGTGGGTAGTTGGAAAATTGGGGTCTTTGATAGTAGACATATCATGTTACCGTTATCATTGGAGTAGGATTATGCTCAGATTTTTTCTAAAAAGGTCATAATGATTGATGGAAAACCCATGAAGTTGCTGAAATGGACATTGGACTTTGATCCAACTAAGGAGCCACCAATTGTTCCTGTTTGGTTCAGCCTTCCTAACCTAAAGCTTCCCTTTAATAATCACAGGATTATTTATGATATTGCTAACTCAATGGGGAGACCACTCAAGCTGGACATACCTTATGTTAATAATACAAGGATTTCCAATGCAAGATTTCCGGTGGAAAGGGATATTACTCAGCCTTACATTGATGGTGTGTGGCTGGTACCGCCAATAATGGGTACTGGCAACCCATTGTGATGGAATATCAGCCCTTATATTGTAAGCACTGCCACCTATTTGGTCATACTATGGAGCAATGTTTCAAACTTCATCCTGAACTTAGACCTTACAATGTGGTTAATAAGGGCACAAAGAACACTGAGCAAACTTCTACACCTCAGGTCATTCCATTAAGCCCTGTCCAATTGGGTCCAGATGTTGCTCAGGATTCATCAAAGCCTGACTTGAATCTAGTTTCTAGAACTGATGGGGATGTGGCTGGAGTTGCTGATAAGAATAGAGTAGGCCCTTCAGGTTTTACTGTTGTTGGGCAGTATGCTGATCAGATCATTGAGATAAGGGATCCTTCTGATGAAGGTGTACAAATTCAACACAATTCATTAGAGCTCCAATCTACTGAAGAGGAAGTAATACCCGCTAGTTCATAAGCGTGTGACACTTTTATAACTCCTACGTAACCCATTACCGGTGACTCAGCCTCACTTGTCCTCGATGATTTAATCTGCAGCAGAAGGAGCATGGCCTCAACAAAAAAGCAGAAGGTGAAAAGATATCATGGAACTACAAAATTTATCTAAGTCTAACATAATTTGTATGGACAATTCTTCAGCCACTCCCCCTAGAATAACTAGGCCTGGTAAGGCCATTCATCATGATTAATCTTCTTTGCTGGAATGTTAGGGGTGTTGCAAGTCCTGGCACCCTTAATAGACTCCTTCATTTAAACAGGACTCACAAACTGTGGATTTTTGCTTTGTTGGAACCTTTGGTGCATACTAATATCTCTAAAATTACAAAAAAATTCCCTGGCTTCCATTTTCAGTCTAATTGTAATAATAAGATTTGGGCCTTTACTAGGAAGGAACTGAATTGCAATATTGTACTTGATAATTATCAATTTTTGCATCTTCAGTTTGGTTTGGATCAATTCAATGGCTGTGCAACATTTGTTTATGCTGGCTGTACTCCTACAAATAGGTCTTCTCTTTGGGCTGAGTTGTGTAATATTAGTGCTAACAATCCTTCCAACTGGATTGTGGGAGGTGATTTTAATTGTATTAGAGATCCTAGTGAGAAAAAAGGTGGCAGAACTCCTGATCTTCACTCCATGTTGCAATTTTCACAGAATATAACTACAGCTGGATTGTTTGATATGGGCTTCATTGGGTCTCCCTTTACCTGGCAGAGGGGTAAACTATTAGAGAGAATTGATAGAATTTTGGCTAATGATTCCTGGTCGAACATGTTTCCCATTACTCAAGTGTTTCATCTGCACAGATCCACTTCTGATCATTCACCACTTTTGATTTGGATTTCCTTTTGCCCTTATAAGGGATGCTCCCCATTCAGATTTCTCAATGTTTGGAGTGATCATTCTAACTTCTTAGAGGAGGTGAAAAGAGCTTGGAGAGTTCCAGATTACCCGATATGCAATCCACTTAATAAACTTTAGAGGCTACATAAAAATGTGACTTATCATTTAAGGAATTGGAATAAGCACAGCTTTGGGAATGTGTTTCAACAAGTAAGGGATGCTGATACTAAAGTGCAGTTGCTGGAAGCTAACCAAGACCAGGGTGTGAATCAGGATCAAGATCTGATTTCTGTTCATACTCAATTATTACAAGCGTTGGACAGGGAAGAGAATTTTTTAAAACAAAAAGCTGCGGTTAACAGATATCTTTTTGGGAACAGGAACACTAAGTATTTCCATGCCATGATTAAACACAGGAGGAAGATTAATGCTATTCTTAGAATCAAGGATTCTGTTGGTAATTGGGTTACTGATCAACATGCTATTTCACAAAGTGTTGTACAGTACTTTCAATCTCTGTTTGCTGCCCAACCTACATCATCAAATTCTTTGTTTGCTGAGGTTTTTTTTGGGAAACTATGCCTATGTAAATCAGCTTAACTTGACTTTACTCCCTGATGAAAAGGAAATTTTGCATGCTTTAAAAAGTATTGATGGAAATAGAACTGCTGCTTCTGATGGCTTCACCTCAACTTTTTACCTAAAAGCATGGGACAATGTGAGCACTGATCTCATTAAGGCTGTTCAATCTTTCTTCTCAGGAACTGATCTACCAAAGTATTTTGCTGCATCTAGCATTGCTCTCATTCCTAAGGATACTCAAAAATCAAGCTGGGCAGATTTCAGACCTATTAGTCTCACCTCTACCTTTTCTAAAATCATTAGCAAGATTATAGTGGGGAGATTGCAACCTCATCTTAATCATTTGATTAGCTCTAACCAATCTGCTTTTGTGCAGGGGAGAAACATCACTGACAATTGCTTGCTTGCTCAGGAGTTGTTACTGGATATTGATAAGGGCTGTAGGGGGCAGAATATCATTTTTAAGTTGGATCTCAAAAAAGCTTATGACACTATCAGTTGGCATTTTATAGATCTCGGTGCTTAAAGCTCAAGGTTTCCATCCCTCCTTCGTAATTTAATTCGAGAGATGGCTCTCAAGTGCTTATTATAGTGTCCTTGTTAATGGTAGCGACTTTGGTTTTTTTAAAGCGGTAGGGGTTAAAGCAAGGTGATCCCCTTTCCTCAACTTGTTTTCATTTTGGCCTTTGACTATTTTTCCGGGATTATTAATGCTGCTCATAATCACTACCCCTACCTAAATTATAACCATGGCTCCTCCCAAATTATCGGTCATCTGGCCTATGCGAGATGATGTAATTATTTTCACTAATGGGAGTAAGCAAGCTATCAGAAAACTATCCAAATGACAGAACATTTATCCAAGGTAGCTGGTCTTGAACTCAATAGAAGGAAGTGTCAGTTTTTGACTGGGAAAAGGTATAAACATCAGCAGTGGGTGAAAGAGTTCTCTGGCTTTTCGGCTGCTGAACTTCCTTTAAAGTATCTAGGGGTGCAGTTGATCAAAGGCAGGAGAAAACAGTCCCAATATGATGAGGTGGTACACAAGATCACATCAACTTTAAACTGTTGGACCAATACTTTCTTGTCGAATGGAGGTAGATTAACCTTGCTAAAAAGTATTTTATCAACCTTCCCTCTTTATACCATGCAGATGGTTAGAATGAAAAAAGTACCCAGAAGATGATTGAAACTATCTTCAATAAATTTCTTTGGGAGGGTCAGTCCAAGCAACACCATTGGACTGTGTGGAATAAATTTTGTAAACCTATAAAGGCTGGGGGCTTGGGCATCAAGAGCTTCCAACAGATGAGCCACCTTTTTACTGTAAACAATGGATCAAATTCAGAAGGCAAGATACTATGTGGGCTAAATTCTTAAAAGAGAAGTATTGCAGGAAATCACATCCAAATGTTGTTTTGCCAAAGCTGGGGGATTCAAAACACTGGAAAAGTTTGCTGAAAGTGAGGGAAACAGCTAACCAGTTCTTCTGCTGGGAGGTTGGAGCCGGGGATGTAAATTTTTATTATGATAACTGGATTCCAGATGGTCATTTAACTTTCACTAATGAGATAAATCATTATCTTACAGTTTCAGAGTTCTGGGTGGAGGACCAGTGGAATGTGAGTCTTCTGAGAGAGGTGTTGGATGAGGAAAGTGTGCAGCAGATCCTTGTCATCCCTATTGAACCAACTAAACCTGATAAAATTTTGTTGAAGCAATCTAACAAACAATCCTTTAACAGCATGATACACAATTCCTTCACTTCATGGTCTGACACCAATTGGGGGGAGAAGATCTGGACCAGGCTATTGTCTCCATCTATGTCCTTTTTCTGTTGGAGATTATTTCATAAGTATCTTCCATTGGATGATATCTTGAAGTTAAAAGGGCTGAGAACTGCCTCTAGAAGCTGGTTATGCCATTCTCATGAAGAAACTGTCTCTCATCTTTTCCTAAATTGCTCTGTCACTAACCAAGTTTGGAATGCTGTGTTACATCAACTAAATTTAACTCAACTTAAATATAACTGGATATCCTTGGAGCTTGCTGGGAGGACTGGAAAGATGAGCAGTGGTACCAAGTTCCTTTAGTCCTCTGCTGGTTTGTATGGATGGCCAGAAATCAAGCTAAGTAAGAAAACAAACCTTGTCTGATTAATACTATTGTGGTTAATTGTTGTAGCTTCATAAACAAACACTCATTGTTGGAATGCTCCACCAAAAGAAAAACTGTTTTGCTGAGATGGTCCCTGCCTTCCATGCCATGGATTAAAATCAATATTGATGGCGGTTTTACCCCTTCATCTGTCTAGTATAGGTGCTTGTGTGCGAAACTCTCAGGTCGAGTTATTGTGATTTTTTCATGCACCCATTGTCTCTTCATCGGCTTTGGATTCGAGCTTCAGGCTGCTCGATTGGGCACTTATTCTTGCTAAAGCACTCAATTATCATTATGTTTGGATAGAATGCGACTCACAACAATTGATTAATATTCTACGGGGTTCTCTCCTCCTCCTGGAATTTGGTCTATTTTCTCAGAACCATTCTCTCTACTTTTGGTTTTTTACACTTAAATGGTCTCATATATTTAGAGAGGGTAACCAACCTGCTAATTGGTTGGCCAAAAACGCTGCATCCACTAGTAATACAGTTTTTTCTGTTACACCTTTTGAGCCTCTAAAGCTTTTACTATTAGGGGATTTGACTAATATTCCCTTTCTCAGATGTATGTAACCTTTTTATTGAATGAAAAAAAAAAATAATATATATATATATATATAGATTAAAAAAAAATCGGTATTTGGCGAGAGCCCAAATACCGATTTCTCATGCACTGCCACATCGATGGTGGGTCCGACGCTATGTGCGTATAATTCGAGAGCCTCCGCGCCGCGGCGGGATCGAACCCGTGACTCGAAGAGACTACGGAGAAGCCCCGCCAACTGACAGTACAATATGCGGTACATATATATATATATATATATATATATATATATATATATATATATATATATATATATATATATATATTTGTGTGTATGTGTGTGCGCGTGTGTGTGCGTGTCTCATATGA
>CM040424.1:0-309146 GCA_022702705.1 Papilionanthe hookeriana x Papilionanthe teres
TCAATCTTTTACTCAATGACCAACCCATTGACCCAATAGGTCATCTTTTGACCAAAAAATCAACTTTAGTCAAAATGGTCAGTCCTTGATCCCATGACCCACCCATTGACCCAATAGGTTAACTTTTGACCAAAAAGTTAAATTTGGTCAAAATTGTCAATTTTTGACCCAATGACCACCCCATTAACCCATTTGGTCAACTTTTGACTAAAAAGTAAAGTTTGGATAAAAAGGTCAATTTCTGACCTAATGACCAACCCATTAACCCAAAAGGTCAACTTTTGACCAAAAAGTCAACTTTGGTCAAAATGGTCAACCCTTGACCCAATGTCCAACCCATAGAACCTAATAGATCAACTTTCGACCAAAATAATGAATTTTGGACATAATGACCAATATTGACCCAATAAGTCAATCTCTGAGCAAAAAGTCAAGTTTGGTTAAAATTTTCAATCCTTAACCCAATGACCAACCCATTGACCCAATAGGTCAACTTTTGACAAAAAAGTCAACTTTGGTCAAAACGGTTAGACCTTGACTAAATAACCAACCAATTGACCCAATAGGTCAACTTTTGACCAAAACGTCAATTTTACTCAAAATAGTCAATTTTTGACCTAATGACCAGCCACTGAGCCAATGGGTTAACTATTGACCAAAATGTCAATTTTTGTCAAAATGGTCAATCCTTGACACAATAATATACCCACTGAGCTAATTGGTTAACTTTTGACAAAAAAGTCAATTTTGGTCAAAATAGTTAATTTTTAACATAACAACCACCCCATTGACCCAACAGGAAACTTTCAACGAAAAAGTAAACTTTGATTAAAAGGATCAATTTCTGGCCCAATCGCCCACTTATTGACCCAATAGGTCAACTTTTGACCAAAAAGAAGACTTTTGTTAAAATCGTTAATCATTGACCCAATGACCAACCCATTGACTAAATAGGTCAACTTTTGACCAAGAAGGCAATTTTGGTCAAAATAGTCAATTCTTGAATTATTGACCAATTATTGACCTAATAAGTCAAGATCTGACCAAAAATTCAACTTCAGTCAAAATGATCAATCTCGATCCTAATAAACACATCGACCAATAGTCAACTTTCGACCAAAAAGTCAATTTTCGGTCAAAATAATCAATTTTCGACCTAATGGCCACCCATTGACCCAATAGGTCAACTTTTGACCAAAAAGTCAACTTTGGTCAAAATGGTCAATTTTTTCCCAATTACCAACCCATTGACCCAATAGGTCAACTTTTGATCAAAAAGTCAACTTTGTCAAAATGGTCAGTTTTTCACCCAATGACTAACCCATTGACCCAAGATGTCAGCTTTTGACCAAAAAGCTATCTTTGGTCAAAATGGTCAATTCTTGACCCAATTGTCAACTCATTGACCATATAGTTGAAATTTTGACCAAAAAGTCCACTCTGGTCAAAATGGTCATTCCTTGACCCAATGAACAAACCTTTGACCTAATAAGTTAACTTTTGACCAAAAAGTTAATTTTGGTCAATATAGTCAATTTTTTATCTAATGACCACCCCCATTGACCCAATAGGTCAACTGTTAACAAAAATGTCAAGTTTGGTCAAAATTGTCAATTTCTGACCCAATCACCCATTGACGCAATAGGTCAGGTTTTGACAAAAACTCAACTTTGATTAAAATGTACAATTTCTGACATAAGACCACCCAAATGACCCAAAGGATCAACTTTTGACCAAAAACAAAATTTTGGTGAAAATAATCAATTGTTAACCGAATGACTAATTATGGAACCAACAAGTCAATCTCTGACCAAAAGGTTAACTTTGGTCGAAATTGTCAATCATATACTCAATGACCAACCCATTGAGTCAATATGTCAACTTTTGACCAAAAAATCAACTTTAGTCAAAATGGTCAATCCTTGATCCCATGACCCACCCATTGACCCAATAGGTGAACTTTTGACCAAAAAGTTAATTTTGGTCAAAATTATCAATTTTTGACCTAATGACCACCCCATTAACCCAATTGGTCTACTTTTGACTAAAAAGTCAAGTTTGGTTAAAAAGGCCAATTTCTGACCTAATGACCAACCCATTAACCCAAAAGGTCAACTTTTGACCAAAAAGTCAACTTTAGTCAAAATGGTCAACCCTTGACCCAATGTCCAACCCATAGACCCAATAGATCAACTTTTGACCAAAATAGTCAATTTTTGACATAATGACCAATATTGACCCAATAAGTCAATCTCTAAGCAAAAAGTCAACTTTGGTCAAAATTTTCAATCCTTGACACAATGACTAACCCATTGACCCAATAGGTAAACTTTTGACCAAAAAGTCAACTTTGGTCAAAATGGTCAGACCTTGACCAAATGACCAACCCATTGATCCAATATGTCAACTTTTGACCAAAACGTCAATTTTAGTCAAAATAGTCAATTTTTGACCTAATGACCAGCCATTGAGCCAATGGGTCAACTATTGACCAAAATGTCAATTTTTGTCAAAATGGTCAATCCTTGACACAATAATATACCCACTGAGCCAATTGGTTAGCTTTTGACAAAAAAGTCAATTTTGGTCAAAATAGTTAATTTTTAACCTAACAACCACCCCATTGACCCAATAGGTAAACTTTCGACCAAAAAGTCAACTTTAGTTAAAATGGTCAATTTCTGGCCCAATAACCCACCTATTGACCCAATAGGTCAACTTTTGACCAAAAAGAAGACTCTTGTTAAAATCGTCAATCATTGACCCAATGACCAACCCATTGACTAAATAGGTCAACTTTTGACCAAGAAGGCAATTTTGGTCAAAATAGTCAATTTTTGAATTATGATGCAATTATTGATCCAATAAGTCAATATCTGACCAAAAATTAAACTTTGGTCAAAATGGTTAATCCTTGACCCAATGATAAACACATTGACCTAATAGGTCAACTTTTGACCAAAAAGTCAATTTTGGTCAAAATATTCAATTTTTGACCTAATGACCACCCATTAACCCAATAGGTCAACTTTTGACCAAAAAGTTAACTTTGGTCAAAATGGTCAACCCTTGATCCAATGTCCAACCCATAGACCCAATAGATCAACTTTTGACCAAAATAGTCAATTTTTGACATAGTGACCAATATTGACCCAATAAGTCAATCTCTAAGCAAAAAGTCAACTTTGGTCAAAATTTTCAATCCTTGACCCAATGACTAACCCATTGACCCAATAGGTAAACTTTTGACCAAAAAGTCAACTTTGGTCAAAATGGTCAGACCTTGACCAAATGACCAACCCATTGACCCAATAGGTCAACTTTTGACCAAAACGTTAATTTTAGTCAAAATAGTCAATTTTTGACCTAATGACCAGCCATTGAGCCAATGGGTCAACTATTGGCCAAAATGTCAATTTTTGTCAAAATGGTCAATCCTTGACACAATAATATACCCATTGAGCCAATTGGTTAGCTTTTGACAAAAAAGTTAATTTTGGTCAAAATAGTTAATTTTTAACCTAACAACCACCCCATTGACCCAATAGGTAAACTTTCGACCAAAAAGTCAACTTTAGTTAAAATGGTCAATTTCCACTGCCAGTAACCCACCTATTGACCCAATAGGTCAACTTTTGACCAAAAAGAAGACTCTTGTTAATATCGTGAATCATTGACCCAATGACCAACCCATTGACTAAGTAGGTCAACTTTTGACCAAGAAGGTAATTTTGGTCAAAATAGTCAATTTTTGAATTATTGAGCAATTATTGATCCAATAAGTCAATATCTGACCAAAAAGTAACCTTTGGTCAAAATGGTCAATCCTTGACCCAATGAAAAACACATGACCTAATAGGTCAACTTTTGACCAAAAAGTCAATTTTGGTCAAAATAGTTAATTTTTGACCTAATGACCACCCATTAACCCAATAGGTCAACTTTTGACCAAAAAGTTAACTTTGGTCAAAATGGTCAATTTTTTACCCAATGACCAACCCATTGACCCAATAGGTCAACTTTTGATCAAAAAGTCAACTTTGTCAAGATAGTCAATTTTTGACCCAATGACTAACCCATTAACCCAGGATGTTAACTTTGACAAAAAAAGTTACCTTTGGTCAAAATAGTCAATTCTTGACCCAATTGCCAACTCATTGACCATATATGTAAAATTTTGACCAAAAAGTCAACTCTGGTCAAAATAGTCAATCCTTGACCTAATGAATAACCCTTTGACCCAATAAGTTAACTTTTGACCAAAAAGACAATTTTCGTCATAATTGTCAATTTTTTATCTAATGACCACCCCATTGATCCAATAGGTCAACTGTTGACAAAAAAGGGAAGTTTGGTCAAAATTGTCAATTTCTAACCCAATGACCAATCCATTGAAGCAATAGGTCAGCTTTTGACAAAATGTCAACTTTGATCAAAATGTACAATTTCTGACATAAGACCACCCAATTGACCCAAAGGTTGAAGTTTTGACCAAAAACTATATTTTGGTAAAAATAATAAACTGTTAACTGAATGACAAATTATTGACCCAACAACTCAATCTCTGACCAAAAAGTTAACTTTGGACGAAATTGTCAATCATTTACTCAATGACCAACCCATTGAGCCAACATGTCAACTTTTGACCAAAAAATCAAATTTGGTTAATCTTTGACCTAATGACTACCCATTGACCAAACAGGTCAACTTTTGACGAAAAAGTTAATTTTGACATAATGACCAATCATTGACCCAATAAGTCAATATCTGACCAAAAAGTTAACTTTGGTAAAAATGATCAATCCTTGACTTAATGACCAACCCATTGACCCAAAAGTTGACCAAAAGTTGACCAACCCAATAAGTCAACAACTAATCAAAAAAATCAATGCTAGACACAATGACCAACCCATTGACATAATAAGTCAATTTTTGACCAAAAAGTCAATTTTGGTCAATATAGTCAATTTTTGACCTAATGACCACCCCATTGACCCAATATGTCAACTTTTGACCTAAAAGTCAACTCTGGTTAAAATGGTTAATTTCTGACTCAATGACCAACCCTTTGACCTAATGGGTCAACTTTTGACCAAAAATTTAATTTTGATTAGAATTGTCAATTTTTGACCTAATGACCAATTATTGACCCAGTAAGTCAATCTCTGACAAAAAAATCAACTTTGGTCAAAATGGTCAATCCTTGACCTAATGACCAACCCATTGCCCCAATAGGTTAACTTTTGACCAAAAAGTCAACTATGATCAAAATGGTCAATTTTTCACCCAATGACCCAATAGGTCAACTTTTGACTAAAAAGTTATTTTTGGTCAAAATAGTCAATTTTTGACATAATGACAAACTCATTGACCAAATATGTCAACTTTTGACCAAAAACTTAATTTTGGTAAAAATAGTCAATTTCTGACCCAATGACCAACTCATTGACTTAATATGTCAACATTTAACCAAAATGTCAATTTTGGTCAAAATAGTAAATTATTGAACTTATGACCAATTATTGACCCAATAAGTCAGTCTCTGACCAAAAAGTCAACTTTGTTCAAAATGGTCAATACTTGACCCAATGACCAACCCATTGACTGAATAGGTTAACTTTTTACCAAAAAGTCAACTTTGGTCAGAAAGGTCAATACTTGACCAAATGACCAACTCATTGACCCAATAGGTCAACCTTTAACCAAAACGACAATTTTGGTCAATATAGTCATGTTTGACTAATGATCGACCCCATCGATTCAATAGATCAACTTTCGACTAAAATGTCAATTTTGGTCAAAATGGTCAATCCTTGAAACAATGACATACCCATTGACCAATAGATCAACTTTTGACAAAAAAGTAATTTTTGGTCAACATAGTCAATTTTTAACCTAACAACCACCCCATTGACCCAAAATGTCAACTTTTAACCAAAAGTAAATTTTAATTAAAATGGTCAATTTTCGAGCCTATAACTAACCCATTGACCCAATAAGTCAACTTTTGACCAATAGACAACTTTTTTCAAAATCGTCAATCCTCGACCCAATGATCAATCGTTTGTCTAAATAAGTCAACTTTTGACCAAAAAGTCAATTTTGGTCAAAATAGTCAATTTTTGACCTAATAACCAGCCCATTGACCAAATAGAAGAGCTTTTGACAAAAAAGTCGACTTTGGTCAAAATGATTAATTTCTAACCCAATGACCAAAAAGTCAACTTTGGTCAAAATAGTCAATCCTTAACCCAATAACCAACTCATTGACCCAATAGGTCAACTTTTGAGAACTTTAGACCAAAAAGTCAACTTTGATAAAACTGGTCAATCCTTAACCCAATGACCAACCCATTGACTCAATAAGTCAACTTTTGACAAAAAAGTCAATTTTGACCTAGTGACCTCCCATTGACCCAATAGGTCAACTTCTGACCAAAATGTCAATTTTGGTCAAAATGATCTATTTCTGACCCAATGACGGTTCATTGACGCAAAATGTCAACTTTTGACCAAAATGTCGATTTGGTCGAAATGGTCAATTTCAGACCTAATGACCAACCCATTGACTCAATAGGTCAACTTTTGACCAAAATGTCAATTTTGGTCAAAAGTAAATTTTTTTCAGAATAGTCAATTTTTAACCTAACAACCACTCCATTGACCCAGTAGTTCAAATTTGGACCAAAAAGTCAACTATTGTCAAAATGGTCAATTTCTGACCCAATAACTAACTCATTGACCCAATAGGTCAACTTTTGACCAAAAAGAAAACTTTGGTCAAAATGGTCAATCCTTGACCCAATGACTAAACTATTGACTAAATAGGTCAACTTTTGACCAAAAAGCCAATTGTGGTCAAAATAATCAATTTCTGACTCAATGACCACCTCTTTGACCCAATGGGTCAACTTTTGACAGAAATTTAATTTTAGTTAAAATAGTCAATTTTGACCTAATAACCAATTATTGACCCAAAAGGTCAACTTTTGACCTAAATGTCAACTCTGGTGAAAATGGCCAATCCTTGACCCAATGACCAACTCATTGACCCAATATGTTAACTTTTGACAGAAAAGTCAACTTTGGCCAATATGGTCAATCTTTGACCCAATCTCCAACTCATTGACTAATTAGGTGTCAACTTTTGACCAAAAAGTCAATCTTAGTTAAAATTGTCTAATTTTGACCTAATGATCACCTTATTAACCTAAATAGGTCAACTTTTGACATAATGAGCAATTATTGACCCACTAAGTCAATCTGTTACCAAAAAGTCAATTTTGGTCAGAATGGTCAATCCTTGACCCATTGACCAACCCAATGACCAAATAGGTCAACATTTGACCAAAAAGTCAACTTGGGTCAAAATTGTTAATTTTTGACCTAATGACCATTTATTGACCCAGTAAGCCAATCTCTGACCAAAAAGCTAACTTTGGTCAAAATGGTCAATTTGTGACCCAATGACCAACCCATTGATCTAAAAGTCAAATTTTGACCAAAAAGTCAATTTTGTCAAAATGATTAATCCTTGACCCAATGACCAACCCATTGGCCTAATTGATTAACTTTTGATCAAAAAGTCAATTTTTTCAAAATAGTCAATTTTTGAATTAATGACCAATTATTGACCCCATAAGTCAATCTCTGACCAAAAAGTCAACTTTGGTTAAAATGGCCAATCCTGGACCTATTGACAAACCCTTTGACCCAATAGGTCAACTTTTGACCAAAAAGTCAATTTTGGTCAAAATAGTCAATTTTTGACCTAATGACCACCCATTAACCTAATAGGTCAACTTTCCACCAAAAAGTCAAATATGGTCAAAATGGTCAATTTTTGACTCAATGACCCAATAGGTCAACTTTTGACCAAAAATTCAATTTTTGTTAAAATAGTCAATTTTTGATGTAATGTCGAACTTCACCAAAAAGTCAATTTTTGTCAAAATTGTCAATTTTGTAACGTAATGTTAACCCAATTGAACCAATAGGTTAACTTTTGACCAAAATGTCAACTTTAAGCAAAATGGTCATTACTTGACCCAAAGTCCAACTCATTGACCCGATAGGTCAGATTTTGAACAAAAAGTCAATTTTTGTCAAAATGTCAATCCTTGACCTAACGATAAGTCAATCTCTAAAAAAAAGTTAACTTTGGTCAAAATGGTCAAACCTTGACCAAATGACCAACCCAATGACCCAATTGGTCAACCTTTGACAAAAAAGTCAGCTTTGGTCAAATCGTCAATTTCTGAGCCTATGACGGACCCGTTGTCCGAATGGGTCAACTTTTGACCAAAAATTTAATTTTGGTGAAAATAGTTAATTTTTTACCTAATGACCAATTATAGACCAAATAAGGCAATCTCTGACCAAAAAGTCGACTTTAGTCAAAATGGTCAATCCTTGACCCAATGGCCAACCCATTAACCCAATAGGTCAACTTTTGTCCAAAAAGTCAACTTTGGTCAAAATGGTTAAACCTTGACCTAAAGACCAACCAATTGACCTAATAGGTCAACTTTTAACCGAAAAGTCAATTTTGGTCAAAATAGTTAATTTTTAACCTTATGACCACCCATTGACCTAACGGGTCAACTTTTGACCAAAAAGTCAATTTTGGTCAACATGGTCAATCCTTGACACAATGACATACCCACTGACTTAATTGGACGACTTTTGACAAAAATAGTAAATTTTGGTCAAAATAGACACTTTTTAACCTAACAACCACCCCATTGACTCAATAGGTCAACTTTCGACCAAAAAGTCAATTTTAGTTAAAATGATTAATTTCTAGCCCAATAACCAACCCATTGAACCAAAGGTCAACTTTTGACCAAAAAGACAAGTTTTCTCAAAATCGTCAATCATTGACCCAATGACCAACCAATTAACTAAATATTTCAACTTTTAACCAAAAAGTCAATTTTGGTCAAAATAGTTAATTTTTGAATTAATGACCAATTATTGACCCAATAAGTCAACTTTGAACAAAAAGTCAACTTTGGTAAAAGTAGTCAATCCTTGACCCAATGACAAACACATTAACCCACAGGTCAAGTTTTGACCAAAAAGTCAATTTTGGTCAAAATAGTCAAATTTTGACCTAACGACCTCCCATTGACCCAATAGGTGAACTTTTGACCAAAAAGTCAACTTTCGTCAAAATGGTTAATTTTGACCCAACGACCAACCCAATGACCCAATAGGTCAACTTTTGATCAAAAAGTGAACTTTGTCAAGATGGTCAATTTTTGACCCAATGACCAACCCATTGACCTAGGAGGTCAACTTTTGACCAAAAAGTGATCTTTGGTCAAAATGGTCAATTTTTGACCCAATTACCAACTCATTGACCATATAGGTCAAATTTTAACCAAAAAGTCAACTCTGGTCAAAATGGTAAATGTTTGGCCCATTGAATAACCCTTTAACCCAATAGGATAACTTGTAACAAAAAAATCAATTTTGGCAAAATAGTTAAGTTTTAATCTAATGACCACCCCATTGACCCAATAGGTCAACATTTGACAAAAAAAGTCAAGTTTGGTCAAAATTGTTAATTCAGACCTAATGACCAACCTATTGACGCAATAGGTCAAATTTTGACAAAAAGTCAATATTGATCAAAATGCATACTTCTAATATAAGACCACCCAATCGACTCAACTAGTTGAACTTTTGACCAAAAACTAAATTTTGCTTAAAATAATCAATTGTTGACCGTATGACCAATTATTGACCCAACAAGTCAATCTCCGACAAAAAAGTTAACTTTGGTCGAAATTGTCAATCTTTTACTCAATGACCAACCCATTGACACAATATGTCAACTTTTGACCAAAAAGTCAACTTTGGCCAAAATGGTCAATCTCTGACCCAATGACCAACCCATTGACCAAATAGGTCAACTTCTGACGAAAAAGTTAATTTTAACATAATGACCAATTTTTGACCCAATAAGTCAATATCTGACAAAAAAGTCAACTTTGGTAAAAATTGTCAATCGTTGACTCGATGACCAACCCATTGACCTAATAGGTCAACATTTGACCAAACAGGACTTTAGTCAAAATAGTCAATCCTTGGCATAATGACCAACACATTGACATAATAAGACAACTATTGACCAAAAAGTCAGTTTTAGTCAATATAGTTATTTTTTGACCTAATGACCACCCCATTGACCCAATATGTCAAATTTTGACCAAAAAGTCAACTCTGGTCAAAATGGTTAATTTCTGACTCAATGACCACCCCTTTGACCCAATGGGTCAACTTTTGACCAAAAAGTCAACTTTGGTCAAAATGGCCAATCATTGACACAATCACCAACTCATTGACCCAACAAGTCAACTTTTAACCAAAAAGTCAACTTTTGTCAAAATGGTCAACCCTTGACACAATGACCAAACCAATTCCCCAATAGGTTAACTTTTGACCTAAAAGTCAACTATGATCAAAATAGTTGATTTTTGACCCAATTGGTCAACTTTCGACTAAAATGTTAATTTTGGTCAAAATAGTCAATTTTTGACATAATGACCAACTCATTGACCAAATAGGTCAAATTTTGACCAAAAAGTCAATTGGTCAAAATTATCAATTTTTAAAATTATGATAGCCTAATTGACCCAATAGGTCAACTTTTGACCAAAAAGTCAATTTTTGTCAAAATGGTTAATTTCTGACGCAATGACCAACCCATTGACCCAATAGGTTAACATTTAACCAAAAAGTCAATTTTGGTCAAATAGTCATTTTTTGAACAAATGACCAGTTATGGACCAAATAAGTCAATCTTTGACTAAAAAGTTAACTTTGTTCAAAATTACACAATCCTTGACCCAATGTCCAACCCATTAACCCAATAGGTTAACTTTTTACCGAAAAGTCAACTTTGGTCAGAATGGTTAATACTTGACCAAATGACCAAACCATTAATCCAATAAGTCAACCTTTGACGAAAATGACAATTTTGGTTAAAATAGTCAAAATTTGACCTAATGACCACCCCAATGGGTCAATTTTTGACCATAATGACAATTTTGGTCAAAATGGTCAATCCTTGAAACAATGACATACCCATTGACCCAATAGGTCAATTTTTGACAAAATAGTAAATTTTGGTCAAAATAGTCAATTTTAACCTAACAACTCACCTCATCGACCCAATATGTCAACTTTCAACCAAAAAGCAAACTTTAGCTTAAATGGTCAATTTCCGAACCTTATACCTAACTCTATCGAATCTAACAGTAAACTTTCGACCAAAAGATAACTTTTTTCAAATCATCAATCCTTCGACTCGAATGCATCAACCGTTCGACTAAATAGGCCGAGTTTCGACCAAAAAGTAAGTTTTAGTCAAAATAATTAATTTTCGACCTAATAACCATCCCATCGACCAGAAATGAAGAGCTGACAAAAAAGTCAACTCTGGTCAAAATGATTAATTTCTAACCCAATGACTATAAAGTTTAACATCGGTCAAAATAATCAACCTCGACCCAATAACCTGACTCATTGACTCCAATAGACAACTTTTAACAAAAAGTCAACTTTGGAAAAACGGTAAATCCTTGACCTAACGACCAACCCATTGACCCAATAGGTCAACTTTTGACCAAAAAGTCAATTTTTGACCTAATGACCACCAATTGACCCAATAGGTCAACTTCTAACTAAAAAGACAACTTTGGTCAAAATGGTAATTTCTGACCAAATGACCAACCCATTAACGCAAAATGTCAACTTTTGACCAAAAAGTTGATTTCGTCAAAATGGTCAATTTCTGACTCAATGACCAACCC
This sequence comes from Papilionanthe hookeriana x Papilionanthe teres, assembly GCA_022702705.1. NCBI lineage: Eukaryota > Viridiplantae > Streptophyta > Magnoliopsida > Asparagales > Orchidaceae > Papilionanthe > Papilionanthe hookeriana x Papilionanthe teres. The sequence continues at coordinate 11,823 of CM040424.1, forward strand.
ATTGATCCAATAGGTCAACTTTTGACCAAAAAGTCAACTTTGGTCAAGATGGTCAATCTTCGACCTAATGACCAACCCATCGATCTAACAGTCTAACTTTTCACCAAAAAGTCAATTTTGGTTAAAATAGTCAATTTTCACCAAATGACCAATTATGGACCCAATAAGTCAATCTGCGACTTAAAAAGTTAACTCTCGATCAAAATGGTCAATCTTCGACCCAATGACCAACCCAATGACCTAATAGTCAACTTTTGACCAAAAAGTCAATTTTGGTCAAAATAGTCAATTTTTTACCTAAGGACCATTTTTTGACCCAGTAAGCCAATCTCTGACCAAAAAGTTAACTTTGGTAAAAATGGTCAATTTGTGACCCAATGACCAACCCATTGACCCAATAGGTCAACTTTTGACCAACAAGTCAACTTTAGTCAAAATGATCAATCCTTGACCCAATGACTAACCCATTGGCCTAATAGGTCAACTTTTGGACCAAAAAGTCAATTTTGTCAAAATAGTCAATTTTAAATTAATCACCAATTATTGGCCCAATAAGTCAATCTCTGACGAAAAAGTCAACTTTGGTCAAAATGTTCAATCCTTGACCCAATGACAAACCCTTTACCCAATAGGTCAACTTTTGACCAAAAAGTCAATTTTGGTCAAAATAGTCAATTTTTGACCTAATGACCACCCATTGACCCAATAGGTCAACTTTTGACCAAAAAGTCAGCTATGGTCGAAATGGTTAATTTTTGACCCAATGACCCAATAAGTTAACTTTTTGACCAAAAAGTCAATTTTGGTTAAAATAGTCAATTTTTGACATAATGACCAACTCATTGACCCAATAGGTCAACTTTTGTCCAAAAAGTCAAATTTTGTCAAAATTGTCAACTTTTAACATAATGACAACCCAATTGACCCAATAGGTCAACCTTTGACCAAAATGTCAACTTTGGGCAAAATGGTCATTTCTTGACCCAATGACCAACTCATTAACCCAATAGGTCAAATTTTGAACAAAAAGTTAATTTTTGTCCGAATAGTCAATCTTTGACCTAATGACCAATTATTTACCCAATAAGTTAATCTCTAAAAGAAAGTCAACTTTGGACAAAATGGTCAATCCTTAACCCAATGACCAACCCTTCGAATCCAAAAGGTCAACTTTGACAAAGTCAACTGTCAAATGTTAATTTACCATGTAGACTCCGTTGACCCTAATGGGTCAACTTTGACTAAAAATTTCTGGTCAAAATATGCAATTTTCGACCTAATCACCAATTATCAACCAAAAATGAATCTTCGACCAAAAAGTCATTCGACAAAATGGTCATTCACTCGACTCTAATGACCAACCCATCGATCCAATATGTCAACTTTTGACAAAAAAGTCAACTTTGGTCAAAATGGTCAAACCTTGACCCAATTGACCAACCTTTTGACCAAAGTCAAGTTTTGACCAAAAAGTCAATTTGGTCAAAATAGTCAATTTTTAACCTAATGACCACCCATTGACCAAATGGGTCAACTTTTGACCAAAATGTTAATTTTGGTCAAAATGGTCAATCCTTGACACAAAGACATACCCATGACCCAATTGGTCAACTTTTGACAAAAAAAGTAAATTTTGGTCAAAATAGTCAATTTTTAACCAAGCAACCACCCCATTGACCAATAGATCAACTTTCGACCAAAAAGTCAATTATAAAATGATCAATTTCGAATCAATACCAACCTATCGACCCAATGTAAACTTTTCGACCAAAAAGACAACTTTTGTCAAAATCGTCGAATCATCGACCCAATGACCAACCCATCGACTCAATAGGTCAACTTTTCGACCAAAACTCAATTTTGGTCAAAATAATCAATTTTCGACCTAATGACCATCCCATTAACCAAATAGATGAACTTTCGACAAAAAATCAACTTCGTCAAAATGATTAATCTCGACCCAAGACTAAAATGTCAACTTCAGTCAAAATGATCAATCTCAACCTAATAACCAACTCGTTGATCCAATAAAGTCAACTTTCGACCAAAAGTTAACTTTGGTCAAAATCAACTTAACCCAACGACCAACCCATTGACCCAATAGGTCAACTTTTGACCGAAAAGTTAATTTTTGTCAAAATAATCAATTTTTTACCTAATGACCACCCATTGACCTAATATGTCAACTTTTGACCAAAAAGTCAATTTTGGTCAAAATGGTCAATTTCCGACCCAATGACCAACACATTGAGCTAATATGTCAACTTATGACCAAAAAGTCGATTTTGTCAAAATGGTCAACTCTCGACCTAATGACCAATCCATCGACCTAATCAGTCAACTTTCGATCGACAAGTCAACTTTGGTCAAAATGATCAATCCCTGACCCAATGACTAACCCATCGACCCAATAAGTCAAAATAGTCAAATTTTGACTTATGACCAAATTTGACCTAGTAAGCCAATCTATGACCCAAAAATCAACTTTGGTCAAAATGGTCAATCCATTACCCAATGACCAACCTGTTGACCCAATAGGTCGACTTTTGACCAAAAAGTTAAATTTTGTCAAAACGATCAATCCTTGACCAAATGATCAACCCATTGGTCTAATAGGTCAACTTTTGACCAAAAAGTTAATTTTGGTCAAAATAGTCAATTTTTTAAATTTATGACCAATTAGTGACCCAATAAGTCAATCTCTGACCAAAAAGTCAACTTTGATCAAAATGGTCAATCCTTGACCCAATGACAAGCCCATGGACCCAATAGGTCAACTTTTGACCAAAAAGTAAATTTTATTAAAATAGTCAATTTTTGACTCATGACCACCCGTTGACCCTATAAGTCAACTTTTAACCAAAAAGTCAACTTTGTTCAAAATGGTCAATATTTGACCCAATGACCAACCCATTGACCCAATAGGTCAACTTTTAACCAAAAAGTCATCTTTGGTCAAAATGGTCAATTTTCGACGCAATTACCAACCCATTGACCAAATAGGTCAACTTTTAACCAAAAAGTCATCTTTGGTCAAAATGGTTAATTCTTGACCCAATTACCAGCTCATTGACCCAATGGGTCAACTTTTGATCAAAAATTCAATTTTAGTCAAAATAGTCAATTTTTGACCTAATGACCAATATTGACCCAATAAGTAAATCTCTGACCAAAAAGTCAACTTTGGTCAAAATGGTCAATCCTTGACCCAATGACCAACCCATTAACCCAAGAGATCAACTTTTGACTAAATAGTCAACTTTGGTCAAAATGGTCAAACCTTGACCCAATGACCAACCCATTGACACTGTAGGTAAACTTTTGACCAAAAAGTCAATTTAGGTCAAAATAGTAAAATTTGGACCTAATGACCACCCATTAAACCCAATGGGTCAATTTTTGACCAAAATGTCAATTTTGGTCAAAATGGTTAATCCTTGACACAATGTCATCCACATTGACCCATTTGGTCAACTTTCGACAAAAAAGTAAATTTTGGTCAAAATAGTTAATTTTTAACCTAACAACCACCCCATTGACCCAATAGTTCAACTTTGGACCAAAAAGTCAACTTTTGCTAAAATGGTCAATTTCTGACCCAACAACCATCCCATTGACCCAATAGGTCAACTTTTGACCAAAAAGACAACTTTGGTCAAAATGGTCAATCCTTAACCCAATGACTAACCCATTGAATAAATATGTCAACTTTTGACCAAAAAGTCAATTTTGGTCAAAATAGTCAATTTTTGACCTTATGACCATCCCATTGACCAAATAGATGAGCTTTTAACCAAAAAGTCAACTTTGGTCAAAATGCTTAATTTCTAACCTAATGACCAAAAATTCAACGTTTGTCAAAATGGTCAATCCTTGATCCAATAACCAACTTAATGACCCAATAGGTCAACTTTTTACCAAAAAGTCAACTTTGGTCAAAATAACTTTTTAACAAAAAGTCGACTTTGGTCAAAATGGTCAATCCTTGACCCAATGAACAACCTATTGACCAAATAGGTTAACTTTTGACAAAAAAGTCAATTTTGGTCAAAATAGTCAATTTTTTACCTAATGACCACCCCATTGACCCAATAGGTCAACTTTTGAGAGAAAAGTCATGTTTGGTCAAAATTGTCAATTTTTGACCTAACGACCAACCCATTGACCCAATAGAACCACTTTTGACAGAATTCAACTTTAGTCAAAATGGTCAATTTCTGACATAATGACCACCCAATTGACCCAATGGGTCAACTTTTGAACAAAATATAAATTTTGGTCAAAATAATCAATTTTTGACCGAATGACAAATTATTGAACCAATAAGTCAATCTCTGACCAAAAAGTCAACTTTTGTCAAAATTGTCAATCTTTTACTCAATGTCTAACTCATTGACCCAATAGGTCAATTTTTGACAAAAAAGTTAACTTTGGTCAATTTTTTATCCGATGACCAACCCATTGACCCAATAGGTCAACTTTTGACCAAAAAGTTAATTTTGGTCAAAATTATCAATTTTTGACATAATGACCACCCTATTAACACCAAAAGGTCAATTCTTAACCAAAAAGTCAAGTTTGGTTAAAATGATCAATTTCTGACCCAATGACCAACCCATTAACCCAACAGGTCAACTTTTGACCAAGAAGTTAACTTTGGTCAAAATGGTCAATCCTTGACCTAATGACCAACCTATAGACCCAATAGGTCAACTTTTGACCAAAATATTCAATATTTGACGTAATGACAGATTATTGACCCAATAAGTCGATCTTTGACCAAAAAGTCAACTTTGATCAAAATGGTCAATCATTGATCCCATGACCAACCCATTCACCCAATAGGTCAATCTTTGACCTAAAAGTGAACTTTTGTCAAAATAGTCAACTCTTGACACAATGACCAACCCATTGACACAATAGGTCAATATTTGAACAAAAAGTCAACTTTGGTTTATATTATCAATTTTTGACCTAATGACCACCCCATTGACCCAATATGTCAACTTTTAACCAAATAGTCAACTTTGGTCAAAATGGTTTATTTCTGACCCCATGACCACCCCATAAACCCAATGAGTCAACTTTTGACAAAAAATTCAATTTTGGTCAAAATAGTCAATTTTTTACCAATGACCAATTATTGACCCAGTAAGTCAATCTCTGACAAAAAAGTCAACTTTGGTCAAAATGGTCAATCCTTAACCCAATGACCAACCCATACCCAAAGAAGTCAACTTCGATCATAAAGTCAAATATGGTCAAAATGGTCAATTCGACCTAATCGACCTAATCAGTCAACTTTTAACCAAAAAGTCAATTTTGGTCAAAATAGTCAAATTTTGAAATAATAACAGTACATTGACCCAAGAGGTCACTTTTGACCAAAAAGTGAATTTTGGTCAAAATTGTCAATTTTTAACATAATGACAATACAATTGATCCAATAGGGCAAATTTTGACGAAAAAGTCAAATTTGGTCGAAATGGTCAATTTCTGACCTAATGACCAACCCATTGAACCAATAAGCCAACTTTTAACCAAAAATTCAATTTTGGTCAAAATAGTTAATTTTTGACCTAATGACCAATTACTGACCCAATAAGTCAATCTCTGAACAGGAAGTCAAATTTGGTCAAAATGGTCAATTCTTGACCCAATGACCAACCCAATGACCCAATAGGTCAACTTTTGACCAAAAAGTCAACTTCGGTCAAAATGGTCAAAAATTGACCCAATGACTAACCCATTGACCCAATATGTCAACTTTGTACCAAAAGTCAATTTTGGTCAAAATAGTCAACTTTGACCATTGACCCAGTGGGTCAACTTTTGACCAAAATGTCAATTTTATTCAAAATGGTCAATCTTTGACACAATGACATACCCACTGACCCAATTGGTCAACTTTTGACAAAAAAGTAAATATTTGTCAAAATAGTTAATTTTTAACCTAACAACCACCCCATTATCCCAATAGTTTAACTTTTAACCAAAAAGTCAACTCTAGTAAAAATGGTCAATTTCTGGCCCAATAACCAACCCATTGACCCAATATGTCAACTTTTGACAAAAAAAGTCAATTTTCGTCAAAATCGTCAATCATTGACCCAATGACTAACCCATTGACTAAAAAAGCAATTTTGGTCAAAATAGTCAATTTTTAACCTAATGACCATCCCATTGACAAAATAGATGAACTTTTGACCAAAAAGTCAACTTTGGTCAAAATGGTTAATTTATGACCAATGACCAAGAAGTCAACTTTGGTGAAAATGGTCAATCTTTGACCCAATAACAAACTCATTGACCCAATAGGTCAACTTTTGACCAAAAAGTCAACTTTGATCAAAATGGTCAATCCTTGACCCAATGAACAACCTATTGACCCAATAAGTCAACTTTTGACTAAAAAGTCAATTTTGGTCAAAATAATCAATTTTTTACCTAATGAACATTCCATTCACCCAATAGGTCAACTTTTTATAAAAAGCCAAGTTCGGTCAAAATTGTCAATTTTTGACCCAATGACTAAACCATGTAACCCAATTGGACAACTTTTGACTAAAAGTCAACTTTAGTCAAAATAGTCAATTTCTGACATAATGACCACCCAATTGACCTAATTGGTCAACTTTGGACATAAAATTAAATTTTGGTCGAAGTAATCATTTTTTGACCGAATGACCAATTATTGACCCTATAAGACAATCTCTGACCAAAAAGTCAACTTTGGTCGAAATTGTCAATCTTTTACTCAATGACCAACCCATTGACCCATTAGGTCATCTTTTGACCAAAAAATCAACTTTGGTCAAAATGGTTAATCTTTAAACAAATGACCAACCTATTGACCCAATAGGTTAACTTTTGACCAAAAAGTATATTTTGGTCAAAATTATCAATTTTTGACCTAATGACCTCCCCATTAACCAATTGGTCAACTTTTGACTAAAAAGTCAAGTTTGGTTAAAAATGTCAATTTTTGACCTAATGACCAACCCATTAACCCAATAGGTCAACTTTTGACCAAAAAGTCAACTTTGGTCAAAATGATCAACCCTTAACCCAATGACCAACCCATAGCCCCAATAGATCAACTTTTGACCAAAATAGTCAATTCTCGACATAATGACCAATTATCGACTCCAATAAGTCAATATCTAACCAAAAGTCAACTTTGGTCAAAATGGTCAATCCTCGACCCAACGACCAACTCATCGACTCAATAGGTCAACTTTCGACCAAAAAGTCAACTTCGTCAAAATGGTCAAACCTCGATTAAATGACTAACCCATCGACCCAATAGGTCAACTTCGACCAAAAAGTCAATTTTGGTCAAAATAGTCAATTTTTGACCTAATGACCACTCATTGAGCCAATGGGTCAACTTTTGACCAAAATGTCAATTTTTGTCAAAATGGTCAATCCTTGACACAATATTATACCCACTGAGCCAATAGGTTAACTTATGACAAAAAAGATAATTTTGGTTAAAATTATTAATTTTTAACTTAACAACCACCACATTGACCCAGTAGGCAAACTTTCGACCAAATGGTCAATTTTTAGCCTAATAACCCTCCTATTCACCCAATAGGTCAACTTTTGACCAAAAAGAAGACTTTTGTTAAAATCGTCAATCATTGACCCAATGACCAACCCATTGACTAAATATAGGTCAACTTTTGACCAAGAAGGTAATTTTGATCAAAATAGTCAATATTTGAATTATTGACTAATTATTGACCGAATAAGTCAACATCTGACCAAAAAGTCAACTTTGGTCAAAATGGTCAATCCTTGACCCAATGACAAACACATTGACCAAATAGGTCAACTTTTGACCAAAAAGTCAATTTTGGTCAAAATATTCAATTTTTGACCTAATGACCACCCATTGACACAATAGGACAACTTTTGACCAAAACGACAATATTGGTCAAAATGGTCAATTTTTTACCCAATGACCAACCCATTGACCCAATAGGTCAACTTTTGATCAAAAAGTCAACTTTGTCAAAATGGTCAATTTTTGACCCAATGACTAACCCATTGACCCAGGATGTCAACTTTTGACCAAAAAGTTATCTTTGGTTAAAATGGTCAATTCTTGACCCAATTGCCAACTCATTGACCATATAGGTCAAATTTTGACCATAAAGTCAACTCTGGTCAATATGGTCAATCCTTGACCCAATGAACAACCCTTTGACCCAATAAATTAACTTTTAACCAAAAAGTCAATTTTAGTCAAAATGGTCAATTTTTTATCTAATGACCACCCCATTGACCCAATAGGTCAACTATTGATAAAAAAGTCAAGTTTGGTCAAAATTGTCAATTTCTGACCCAATGACCAACCCATTGACGCAATTGGTCAACTTTTGACAAAAAGTCAACTTTGATCAAAATGTACAATTTCTGACATAAGACCACCCAATTGACCCAATGGTTAAACTTTTGACCAAAAACTAAATTTTGGTGAAAATAATCAATTGTTAACTGAATGACCAATTATTGACCCAACAAGTCAATCTCTGACCAAAAAGTTAACTTTGGTCAAAATTGTCAATCATTTACTCAAAGACCAACCCATTGAGCCAATATACCAACTTTTGACCAAAAAGTCAACTTTGCTCAATCTTTGACCCAATGACCAATCCATTGACCAAACACGTCAACTTTTGACGAAAAAGTTAATTTTGACATAATGACCAATTATTGACCCAATAAGTCAATTTTGGTCAAAATGGTCAATCCTTGACTTAATGACCAACTCATTGATCCAAAAGGTCAACAGTTGACTAAAAAGTGGTCTTTAGCCAAAATAGTCAATGCTTGACACAATGACCAACCCATTGACACAATAAGTCAATTTTTGACCAAAAAGTCAATTTTGGTCAATATAGTCAATTTTTGACCTAATGACCACCCCATTGTCTCAATATGTCAACTTTTGACCTAAAAGTCAACTCTGGTCAAAATGGTCAATTTCTGACCCAATGACCAACCCTTTAACCTAATGGGTCAACTTTTGACCAAAAATTCAATTTTGATTAAAATAGTCAATTTTTAGCCTAATGACCAATTATTGACCCAGTAAGTCAATCTCAGACTAAAAAGTCAATTTTGGTCAAAATGGTCAATCCTTGACCCAATGACCAACTCATTGACCCAATAGGTCAACTTTTGACCAAAAAGTCAACTATGATCAAAATGGTCAATCTTTCGACCCCATGACCCAACAGTCAACTTTCGACTAAAAAGTCAATTTTGGTCAAAATAGTCAATTTTCGACATAAAGACAAACTCATTGACCAAAAAGGTCAACTTTTGACCAAAAACTCAATTTTGGTCAAAATTGTCATTTTTTAACATAATGACAACCTAATTGACCCAATAGGTCAACTTTGACCAAAAAGTCAATTTTGGTCAAAATAGTCAATTTCTGACCTAATGACCAACCCATTGACTCATAGGTCAACGTTTAACCAAAAAGTCAATTTTGGTCAAAATAGTCATTTTTTGAACTAATGACCAATTATTGACCCAATAAGTCAAATCTAACCAAAAAGTCAGCTTTGTTCAAAATGGTCAATCCTTGACTCAATGGCCAACCCATTGGCTCAATATGTTCAACATTCGACCAAAAAGTCAACTTTGGTCAGAATGGTCAATACTCGACATAATGACCAACCGCTCGATCCGACAGTCAACTTGATCAATGACCACCCCATTCACCCACTTAACTTGACCAAAATGTTAATTTTGGTCAAATTTGTCAATGTTTGAAACAATGACTAACCCATTGACCCAATAGGTCAACTTTTGACAAAAAAAGTAAATTTTGGTCAAAATAGTCAATTTTTAACCTAATAACCACCCCATTGACCCAATAGGTCAACTTTTAACCAAAAAGACAACTTTAATTAAAATTTCATAATTTCAATCTTATAACTAACCCATCAACCTAACAGTCAATCGTTTGTCTAAAATAGTCAACTTTCGACCAAAAAGTCAATTTTGATCAAATGACCAATTTATCGACGAATAAGTCCATCCCATCGACCAAATCAGTCAACTTTTGACAAAGTCAACTTGCGTCAAAATGATCAATCTTCCAATCTCAATGACAACAAAAGTCAACTTCGGTCAAAATGCTCAATCCTCGACCCAATAATCAACTCATCAATCTAATAGATCAACTCTCAACCAAAAAGTCAACTTTGCTCAAAACTGGTCAATCCTTAACCCAACGACCAACCCATTGATCCTAACAGGTCAACTTTCGACCAAAAAGTCAACTTCGATCTAATGATCAACTCCATCAATCCAACAGTCAAATTGTCAACTTTACAAAAAGTCAATTTCGGTCAAACTGGTCAATTTCTAAACTAATAACCAACCCATCGACGCTAACATGCCAACTTTTGACCAAAAAGTCAATTTGGTCAAAATGGTCAATTTCTGACCCAAAGACCAACCCATTGACCCAATTGGTTAACTTTTGACCAAAAATATAACTTTGGTCAAGTTGGTCATTCCTTGTTCCAATGACCAACTCGTAGACCCAATAGATAAACTTTTGACCAAAATAGTCAATTTTTGACATAATGACCAATTATTGACCCAATAAGTCAATCTCTGACCAAAAAGTCAACTTTGGTCAAAATGGTCAAACTTTCGACTAAATGACCAACCCAATTGACCCAATAGGTCAACTTTTGTCCAAAAAGTTAATTTTGGTCAAAATAGTAAATTTTTGACCTTATGACCACCCATTGACCCAATGGGTCAACTTTTGACCAAAATGTCAATTTTGGTCAAAATGGTCAATCCTTGACATAATAACATGCCCACTGAGCACTTAGTCAACTTTTGACAAAAAAGTAAATTTTGGTCAAAATAGTCAACTTTTTAACCTAACAACCACCCCATTGACCCAATAGTTCAACTTTAGACCAAAAAGTCAACTTTTGTTAGAATGGTCAATTTCTGACCCAATAGCCAACCCATTTACCCAATAGTTCAACTTTTGACCAAAAAGACAACTTTGGTCAAAATGGTCAATCCTTGACACAATGACAACCTCATTGACTAGATAGGTCAACTTTGACCAAAAAGTCAATCTTGGTCAAAATAGTCGATTTTTAACCTGATGATCATGCCATTGACCAAATAGATGAGCTTTTGACCAAAAAGTCAACCTTGGTCAAAATGGTTAATTTCTAACCCAATGACCAAAAAGTCAATGTTGGTCAAAATGGTCAATCCTTGACCCAATAACCAACTCAATGACCCAATAGGTCAACTTTTTACCAAAAAGTCAACTTTGGTCAAAATGGTCAATCCTTGACCCAATAAACAACCTATTGACCAAATAGGTTAACTTTTAACCAAAAAGTCAATTTTGGTCAAAATAGTCAATTTTTACCAAATGACCACCCCATTGACCCAATAGGTCAACTTTTGACAAAAAAGTCAAGTTTGGTCAAAATTGTCAATTTCTAACGTAATGACTAACCCATTGACCCAATAGAACAATTTTTGACAGAAGTCAACTTTGGTCAAAATGGTCAATTTCTGACTTAATGACCACCCAACTGACGCAATGGGTCAAATTTTTGAATTAAAAATAAATTTTGGTAAAAATAATCAAGTATTGACCTAATGACCAATTAATGACCCAATAAATCAATCTTTGGCCAAAAAGTCAACTTTGGTCGAAATTGTCAATCTTTTGCTCAATGACCAACCCATTGACTCAATAGGTCAACTTTTGACCAAAAAGTCAACTTTGGTCAACATGGTCAATCCTTGACCCGATGACTAACCCATTGACCCAAAAGGTCAACTTTTGACCAAAAAATTAATTTTGGTCAAAATTGTTAAGTTTGACCTAATGACCACCCCATTAACCCAATAGGTCAACTTTTGACTAAAAAGTCAAGTTTGGTTAAAATGGTCTATTTCTGACCCAATGACCAACCCATTACCCCAATAAGCTAACTTTTGACCAAGACGTCAAATTTAGTCAAAATGTTCAATCCTTGACCCAATGACCAACCGATAGACCCAATAGGTCAATGTTTGACCAAAAAATTCAATTTTTAACGTAATGACCAATTATTGACCCAATAAGTTCATTTTGACCAAAAAGTTAACTTTCGTCAAAATGGTCAATCCTTGACCCCATGACCAATCCATTGACTCAATTGGTCAACCTTTGACCAAAGAGTGAACTCTGAGTCAAAATAGTCAATCCTTGACATAATGACCAACCCATTGACACAATAGGTCAACATTTGACCAAAAAGTGAATTTTGGTAAATATAGTCAATTTTTGACCTAATGACAACCCCATTAACGCAATATGTCAACTTTGGATCAAAAAGTCAACTTTGGTCAAAATGGTCAATTTCTGACCCAACGACCACCCCAATGACTTAATGAATCAACTTTTGACAAAAAATCAATTTTGGTCAAAATAGTCAATTTTTTACCAATGACCAATTATTGACCCAGTAAGTCAATCTGTGACCAAAAAGTCAACTTTGGTCAAAATGGTCAATCCTTGACCCAATGAGCAACTCATTTACCCCAGGTGAAATTTTGACCAAAAAGTAAAATATGGTCAAAATGGTCAATCTTTGACCCAATGACCCAATAGGTCAACTTTTGACCAAAAAGTCAATTTTGGTCAAACTAGTCAATTTTTGAAATAATAACCAACTCATGACCCAATAGGTCAACTTTTGACCAAAAAGTCAATTTTCGTCAAAATTGATAATTTTTAACATAATGACAACACAATTGACAAAATAAGTCTACTTTTGACAAAAAAGTCTACTTTGGTCAAAATGGTCAATTTCTAACCTAATGACCAACCCATTGACCCAATAGATCAACTTTTGACAAAATTCAATTTTGGTCAAAATAATTATTTTTTAACTGAATGACCAATTATTGACCCAATAAGTCAATCTCGACTAGAAAGTCAACTTTGTTCAAAATGGTCAATCCGACTCCAACTGGACTCAACACATCAACCTAATAAGTTAACTTTCAACCAAAAGTCAACTTCATCAAATGGCGTCAAATATCGACCATCTATCATCGGCCAAGCATTTCGACTAAGAAGTCAACTTTGGTCAAAATAGATCAATTTTGACCTAATCACAACCCATCGACTCAATGGGTCAACTTTCACTCAAAATGTAATCATTCGTCAAAATGGTCAATCTTCGACACAATGACATACCCACTTCGAATCCAATTAGTCAACTTTTGACAAAATGTAAATTTTTGTCAAAATAGTCAATTTTTTACCTAATAACCACTCCGTTGACCCAATATGTCAACTTTCGACCAAAACAGTTAACTTTTGTCAAAATCGTCAATCATTGACCCAATGACCAACCCATTGACTAACAGGTCAACATATGACCAAACAGGCAATTTTGGTCAAAATTGTTAATTTTTGACCTAATCACCATCCCATTGACCAAATAGATGAACATTTGACCAAAAAGTCAAGTTTGGTCAAAATGGTTAATTTCTGACCAATGACAAAAAAGTCAACTTTGGTCAAAATGGTCAATCATTGACCGAATAGGATATCTTTTGACCAAAAAGTCAACTTTGATCAAAATGGTCAACCTTGACCCAATGAACAACCTATTGACCAAATAGATCAACTTTTCACCAAAAAGTCAATTTTGTTCAAAATAGTCGATTTTTTACCTAATGAACATCCCATTGACCCAATAGGTCAACTTTTGATAAGAAAGCCAAGTTTGGTCAAAATTGTTAATTTTTGACCTAATGACCAAATCATTGACCCAATAAGATAACTTTTGACAAAAAGTCAACTTTAGTCAAAATGGTTAATTTCTGACATAATGACCACCCAATTAACCAAATTGGTCAACTTTTGACAAAAAAATAAATCTTGGTCAAAATAATCAATTTTTGTCCGAATGACCAATTATTGACCCAATAAGTCAATCTCTGACCAAAAGGTCAACTTTGGTGTAAATTGTCAATCTTTTACTAAATGACCAACCCATTGATCCAATAGGTCATCTTTTGACCAAAAAATCAACTTTTGTCAAAATGGTCAATCCTTGATCTAATGAATAACTTATTGATCCAATAGGTTAACTTTTGACCAAAAAGTTAATTTTGGTCAAAATTGTCAATCTTTAACCAAATGACCACCCCATTAACCCAATTGGTCAACTTTTGACAAAGTCAAGTTTGGATAAAATGGTCAATTTCTGAGCCAATGAATAACCCATTAACCCTATAGGACAATGTTTGACCAAAATATTAACTTTGATCAAAATGTTCAATCCTTGACCCAATGACCCAACCCATAGACCAAATAGTGATACTTTTGACCAAAATAAGTCAATTTTTCACGTAATGACTAATTATCGATCTAATAAGTCAATCTTCCGACCAAAAAGTCAACTTTGGTCAAAATGGTCAAACTTTCGACCAAATAACCAACCCATTGACCCAATAAGTCTACTTTCGACTAAAATGTCAATTTTGGTCAAAATGTATATATTTCAACCTAGACTCATCGACACACTAGGTCAACTTTGACAAAAATGTCAATTTTGGTCAAAATGGTCAATCTTCGATACAATAACATACCCGATCGAACCACATCGGTCAACTTTTGACAAAAAAGAAAATTTTGGTCAAAACAGTCAATTTTTAACCTAACAACCTCCCCATTGACTCAATAGGCCAACTTTCGACCAAAAAGTCAACTTTAATTAAAATGGTCAATTTGTGGCCCAATCACCAACCCATTGACCCAATAGGTCAACTTTTGACCAAAAAGAAGACTTTTGTCAAAATCGTCAATCATTGACCCAATCACCAACCCATCGACTAAATAGGTCAACTTTTCACAAAAAGGCAATTTTGGTCAAAATAATCAATTTTGAATTATCGACAAATTCATTAACCCAATAAGTCAATCTCTCGACCAAAAAGTCAACTTCTGGTCAAAATCGATTAATCTTCGAACCTAATGACAAACACATTGACCCAATAGATCAACTTTTCGACCAAAAAGTCTATTTTAGTCAAAATAGATCAATTTTCGACCTAATGACCACCCATCGAATCTAATTAGTCAACTTTCGACCAAAAAGTCAACTTTCAGTCGAAATGGTCAATTTTTGACCCAATGACCAACCAATTGACCCAATAGGTCAACTTTTGATCAAAAAGTCAACTTTGTCAAAATGGTTAATTTTTGACCCAATGACCAACCCATTGACCTAGGAGGTCAACTTTTGACCAAAAAGTCATCTTTGGTCATAATGGTCATTTTTTGACCCAACTACCAACTCATTGACCATATAGGTCAAAGTTTGACCAAAAAATCATCTCTAGTCAAAATGGTTAATCCTTAACCCAATGAACAACCCTTTGACTCCAATAAGTTAACTTTCGACTCAAAAAGTCAATTTTAGGTCAAACTAATCAATTTTTTATCTAATGACCACCCCATCGACTCAATGAGTCAACTTTCGACATAATCGTCAAGTTTGGTCAAAATTGTTAATTTCTGACCCAATGACCAACCCATCGACGCAACAGTCAACTTTCGACAAAAAATCAACTTCGATCAAAATGGACAATTTCGACATAAGACCACCCAATCGACCCAACGGTTGAACTTTTGACCAAAAACTAAATTTTGGAGAAAATAATTAATTGTTGACCAAAAGACCAATTATTGACCCAACAAGTCAATCTCTGACAAAAAAATTAACTTTGGTCGAAATAGTCAATCATTTACTCAATGACCAACCCATTTACCTAATATGTCAACTTTTGACCAAAAAGTTAACTTTGGTCTAAATGGTCAATCTTTGACCCAATGACCAATCCATTGACCAAAAAGGTCAATTTTTGACGAAAAATTTAATTTTGACATAATGACCAATTATTGACCCAATAAGTCAATATCTGACCAAAAAGTTAACTTTGGAAAAAATGGTCAATCCTTGACCCCATGATCAACCCGTTAACCCAATAAGTCAACATTTGACTAAAAAGTGGGCTTTAGTTAAAATAGTTAATCCTTAACACAATGACCAACCAATTGACAAAATAAGTCAATTTTTGACAAAAAGTCAATTTTGGTCAATATAGTCAATTTTTGCCCGAATGACCACCCCATTTACCCAATATGTCAACTTTTGACCAAAAAGTCAACTCTGGTCAAAATGGTCAATTTCTAACTCAATGACCACTGCTTTGACCTAATGGGTATACTTTTGAACAAAAATTCATTTTTGGTCAGAATAGTCAATTTTTGACCTAATGACCAATTATTGGCCCAGTAAGTCAAACTCTGACCAAAAAGTCAACTTTGGTCAAGATGGTCAATCCTTGACCCAATGACCAACCCATTGCCCCAATAGGTCAACTTTTGACCAAAAAGTCAACTATGATCAAAATGGTCAATCTTTGACCCAATTACCCAATAAGTCAACTTTTAACTAAAAGGTTAACTTTGGGCAAAATAGTCAAATTTTGACATAATGACAAACTCATTTGCCAAATAGGTCTACTTTTGACCAAAAAGTCAATTTTGGTCAAAATTGTCAATTTTTTACATAATGACACCCCAATTGACCCAATAGCTCAACTTTTGACCAAAAAGTCAATTTTGGTCAAAATGGTCAATTTCTGACCCAATGACCAACCCATTGACCCAATAGGTCAACATTTAACCAAAAAGTCAATTCTGGTCAAAATAGTCAATTTTTGAACTAATGAGTAATTATTGACCCAATAAGTCAATCTTTAACCAAAAAGTCAACTTTGTTCAAAATGGTCAATCCTTGACCCAATGACCAACCCATTGACTCGATAAGTTAACTTTTTACAAAAAGTCAACTTTCGTCGAAATGGTCCATATTCGACCAAATGACTAACCCATCGATCTAATAGTCAACCTTTGACCAATAAGACAATTTTGGTCAAAATAGTTAATTTTTGACATAATGACCACCCCATTGACCCAATGGGTTACTTTTGACCAAAATGTCAATTTTGGTCAAAATGATCAATCCTTGAAATAATAACATACCCACTGACCTAATAGGTCAACATTTGAATAAATAGTAAATTTTGAACATAATAGTCCATTTTTAACCTAACAACCACCCCATTGACCAATAGTCAACTTTTAACCAAAAAGTAAACTTTAGTTAAAATGGTCAATTTCGGACCATATAACCAAACCATTGACCCAAGAGGTCAACTTTTTACCAAAAGACAACTATTTCAAAATCGTCAATCCTTGACCCAATGACCAACCGTTTGACTAAATAGGTCAACATTTGACCAAAAAGTCAATTTTGGTCAAAATAGTCAATTTATGACCTAATAACCATCCCATTGACCAAATAATAGAGCTTTTGACAAAAAAGTCATCTTTTGTCAAAATGATTAATTTCTGACCCAATGACTAAAAAGTTAAATTTGGTCAAAATAGTCAAACCTTAACCCAATTACCAACTCATTGACCCATTAGGTCAACTTTTGATCAAAAAGTCAACTTTTGTCAAAATGGTCAATCCTTGACCCAATGACCAACCCATTCACCCAATATGTTAACTTTTGACCAAAAAGTGAATTTTTAACCTAATGACCACCCATTGACCCAATAGGTCAACTTTTGACAAAAAAGTCAAGTTTGGTCAAAATGGTCAAATTCTGACCCAATGACCAACCCATTGACGCAATATTTTAACTTTTAACCAAAAAGTCGAATTGGTCGAAATGGTCAATTTCCGACCCAATGACTAACCCATTGACCCAATAGGTCAACTTTTGATCAAAATGTCAACTTTGGTCAAGATGGTCAATCCTTGACCTAATAGGTCAACTTTTAACCAAAAAGGCAATTTTGGTCAAAATAGTAACTTAATGACCAATTATTGACCCAAGAAGTCAATCTGTTACCAAAAAGTCAACTTTAGTCAAAATGGTTAATCTTCGACCAAATGACCAACCCAATTGCACTAAATGTCAACTTTCGACCAAAAAGTTAATTTTAGTCAAAATAACCAATTTTCGACCTAATGACCATTTATCGCTCAAGAACTCAATCTCCGACCAAAAAGTTAACTTTTTTCAAAATGGTCAATTCAGTGACCCAAAGACCAACCCATCGATCTAATAAGGTTAACTTTTGACCAAAAAGTTAACATTGGTCAAAATGATCAATCCTTGACCCAATGACTAACCCATTGGCCTAATAAGTTAGTCAAAATTGTCAATTTTTAGGTTAATGACCAATTATTGACCCAATAAGTCAATCTCTAACCAAAAAGTCAACTTTGGTCAAAATGGTTAATCCTTGACCCAATGACAAACCCTTTTGACCGAAAAGTTAATTGTGGTCAAAATACTCAATTTTTGACCTAATGACCACCATTTGACCCAATAGGTCAACTTTTGACCAAAAACTCAACTATGGTAAAAAATGGTTAATTTTTGACGCAATGACCTAATAGGTCAACTTTTGACCAGAAAGTAAATTTTGTTGAAAATAATCAATTTTTGACATAATGACCAACTCATTGACCCAATAGGTCAACATTAGAGTAAAAAGTCAATTTTCACAAAATTATCAATTTTTAACATAAAGATAATTTAATCGACTCGAGTAGTTAACTTTTAACAAAATGTCAACTTTGAACAAAATGGTCATTTCTAACGAATGATCAACACATCAATCTAATAAAGTTAAGTTTCAACAAAAGTCAATTTTCGTCAAAATAGCTCGACCCGACCTAATGACCAATTGTTTACCCAATAAGTCAATCTCTAAAAATAATTCAACTTTGGTCAAAAATGCCAATCCTTGACCCAATTACCAACTCATTGACCCAATAGGTCAACTTTTGACAAAAAAGTAAACTTTGGTCAAATGGTCAATTTGTCGAATTTATGTAGACCTACTTCACACTAATGAATAACTTTTGACTAAAAATTTAATTTGGTCAAAATAGTCATTTTCGACTAATGACTAATTTTCGACCAAATAAGTAATCTCGAACAGACAAAGTCAACTTTGGTCAAAATGGTCAATCCTCGACCCAATGACCAACCCATCGGCCTAACTGTGCCAACATTTCGACTAAAAAGACAACTTTGGTCAAAATTGTCAAACCTTCACCCAATGACCAACCCATTGACCCAATAGGTCAAACTTTGACCAAAAAGTAAATTTTGGTCGAAATAATTAATTTTTGACCTAATGACCACTTATTGACCCAATGGGTCTACCTTTGAACAAAATATCAATTTTGGTCAAAATGGTCAATCCTTGACACAATGACATACCCACTGACCCAATTGGTCAACGTTTGACAAAAAAGTAAAATTTGGTCAAAATAGTCAATTTTTAACCTAAAATCCACCCCTTTGACCCAATAGGTCAACTTTCAACCAAAAAGTTAACTATAGTTAAAATGGACAATTTCTGACCCAATAACCAACCCATTGATTGCGAGAGGTCAACTTCTGACCAAAAAGACAACTTTTGTGAAAATCGTCGATCATTAACCCAATGACCAGCCCATTGACCAAATAGGTCAACTTTGGACCAAAAAGTCAATTTTGGTCAAAATTGTCAATTTTTGACTGAATGACCAATTATTGACCCAGTAAGTCAATCTGTGACCAAAAAGTCAACTTGTGTCAAATGACTAATCTTCGACTCTAACGAGCAACCCATTATCACTCCAGCAGTAAATTTTGACCAAACAAATAAATACGGTCAAAATGATCAATCTTCGACCCAATGACTCAATCAGAGTCAACTTTTGACCAAAAAGTAAATTTTGGTCAAACTAGTCAATTTTTGAAATAATAACCAACTCATGACCCAATAGTCAATTTTTAACCTAATAACCACTCCGTTGACCCAATATGTCAACTTTTGACCAAAACAGTTAACTTTTGTCAAAATCGTCAATCATTGACCTAATGACCAACCCATTGACTAACGTAGTCAACTTATGACCAAACAGGCAATTTTGGTCAAAATTGTTAATTTTTGACCTAATCACCATCCCATTGACCAAATAGATGAACATTTGACTAAAAGTCAACTGGGTCAAAATGGTTAACTTCGACCAATGACTAAAGTCAACTTTGGTCAAAATGGTCATCTTGACCCAATAACTCAACCCATCGAACCTACATCAGATATCTTTTGACCAAAAAGTCAACTTTGATCAAAATGGTCAACCTTGACCCAATGAACAACCTATTGACCAAATAGATCAACTTTTGACCAGAAAGTCAATTTTGTTCAAAATAGTCGATTTTTTACCTAATGAACATTCCATTGACCCAATAGGTCAACTTTTGATAAGAAAGTCAAGTTCGTCAAAATTGTTAATTTTTTACCCAACGACTAAATCATCGATCCAATAAGATAACTTTTGACAAAAGTCAACTTTGAGTCAAAATGGTTAATTTCTCGACATAATGACCGCCAAATTAACTCAAATTGGTCAACTTTTGACAAAAAATAAATCTCGTCAAAATAGTCAATTTTTGATCCAATGACCAATTATTGACCCAATAAGTCAATCTCTGACCAAAAGGTCAACTTTGGTGGAAATTGTCAATCTTTTACTAAATGACCAACCCATTGATCCAATAGATCATCTTTTGACCAAAAAATCAACTTTGGTCAAAATGGTCAATCCTTGATCCAATGAATAACTTATTGATCCAATAGGTTAACTTTTGACCAAAAAGTTAATTTTGGTCAAAATTGTCAATCTTTAACCTAATGACCACCCCATTAACCCAATTGGTCAACTTTTGACAAAGTCAAGTTTGGATAAAATGGTCAATTTCTGAGCCAATGAATAACCCATTAACCCTATAGGACAATGCTTGACCAAAATATTAACTTTGGTCAAAATGTTCAATCCTTGACCTAATGACCCAACCCATAGACCCAATAGTGATACTTTTGACCAAAATAGTCAATTTTTCACATAATGACTAATTATTGACCCAATAAGTCAATCTCTGACCAAAAAGTCAACTTTGGTCAAAATGGTCAAACCTTGACCAAATAATCAACCCATTGACCCAATAGGTCAACTTTTGACCAAAATGTCAATTTTGGTCAAAATAGATATATTTTGACCTAAGGACCACCCATTGACCCAAGGGGTCAACTTTTGACAAAAATGTCAATTTTGGTCAAAATGGTCAATCCTTGACACAATAACATACCCACTGAGCCAATTGGTCAACTTTTGACAAAAAAGTAAATTTTGGTCAAAATAGTCAATTTTTAACCTAACAACCTCCCCATTGACCCAATAGGTCAACTTTCGACCAAAAAGTCAACTTTAATTAAAATGGTCAATTTCTGGCCCAATCACCAACCCATTGACCCAATAGGTCAACTTTTGACCAAAAAGAAGACTTTTGTCAAAATCGTCAATCATTGACCCAATCACCAACCCATTGACTAAATAGGTCAACTTTTGACAAAAAGGCAATTTTGGTCAAAATAGTCAATTTTTGAATTATTGACTAATTATTAACCCAATAAGTCAATCTCTGACCAAAAAGTCAACTTTGGTCAAAATTGTTAATTCTTGACCCAATGACAAACACATTGACCCAATAGGTCAACTTTTGACCAAAAAGTCTATTTTAGTCAAAATAGTCATTTTTGACCTAATGACCACCCATTGACCCAATTAGTCAACTTTTGACCAAAAAGTCAACTTTCGTCGAAATGGTCAATTTTTGACCCAATGACCAACCAATTGACCCAATAGGTTAACTATTTATCAAAAAGTCAACTTTGTCAAAATGGTTAATTTTTGACCCAATGACCAACCCATTGACTCAGGAGGTCAACTTTTGACCAAAAAGTCATCTTTGGTCATAATGGTCATTTTTTGACCCAACTACCAACTCATTGACCATATAGGTCAAATTTTGACCAAAAAATCAACTCTAGTCAAAATGGTTAATCCTTAACCCAATGAACAACCCTTTGACCCAATAAGTTAACTTTTGACTAAAAAGTCAATTTTGGTCAAAGTAGTCAATTTTTTATCTAATGACCACCCCATTGACCAATAGGTAACCTTTTGACATAATGTCAAGTTTGGTCAAAATTGTTAATTTCTGACCCAATGACCAACCCATTGACGTAATAGGTCAACTTTTGACAAAAAGTCAACTTTGATCAAAATGGACAATTTCTGACATAAGACCACCCAATTGACCCAACGGTTGAACTTTTGACCAAAAACTAAATTTTGGTGAAAATAATTAATTGTTGACCAAAAGACCAATTATTGACCCAACTAGTCAATCTCTTACCAACAAATTAACTTTGGTCGAAATAGTCAATCATTTACTCAATGACCAACCCATTTACCTATTATGTCAACTTTTGACCAAAAAGTTAACTTTGGTCTAAATAGTCAATCTTTGACCCAATGACCAATCCATTGACCAAAAAGGTCAATTTTTGACGAAAAATTTAATTTTGACATAATGACCAATTATTGACCCAATAAGTCAATATCTGACCAAAAAGTTAACTTTAGAAAAATGGTCAATCCTTGACCCCATGATCAACCCGTTAACCCAATAAGTCAACATTTGACTAAAAAGTGGGCTTTAGTTAAAATAGTTAATCCTTAACACAATGACCAACCAATTGACACAATAAGTCAATTTTTGACAAAAAAAGTCAATTTTGGTCAATATAGTCAATTTTTGCCCGAATGACCACCCCATTGACCCAATATGTCAACTTTTGACCAAAAAGTCAACTCTGGTCAAAATGGTCAATTTCCGACTCAATGACCACTGCTTTGACCTAATGGGTCAACTTTTGAACAAAAATTCATTTTTGGTCAGAATAGTCAATTTTTGACCTAATGACCAATTATTGACCCAGTAAGTCAAACTCTGACCAAAAAGTCAACTTTGGTCAAGATGGTCAAACCTTGACCCCCATTGCCCCAATAGGTCAACTTTTGACCAAAACGTCAACTATGATCAAAAAGGTCAATCTTTGACCTAATTACCCAAAAAGTCAACTTTTAACTAAAAGGTTAACTTTGGTCAAAATAGTCAAACTTTGACATAATGACAAACTCATTTGCCAAATAGGTCTACTTTTGACCAAAAAGTCAATTTTGGTCAAAATTGTCAATTTTTTACATAATGACACCCCAATTGACCAATAGCTCAACTTTTGACCAAAAAGTCAAATTTGGTCAAAATGGTCAACTTCTGACCCAATGACCAACCCATCGATCTAATAGGTTAACATTTAACCAAAAGTCAATTCTGGTCAAAATAGTCAATTTTTGAACTAATGAGTAATTATTGACCCAATAAGTCAATCTTTAACCAAAAAGTCAACTTTGTTCAAAATGGTCAATCCTTGACCCAATGACCAACCCATTGACTCAATAAGTTAACTTTTTACCAAAAAGTCAACTTTGGTCAGAATGGTCCATATTTGACCAAATGACTAACCCATTGACCCAATAGGTCAACCTTTGACCAATAAGACAATTTTGGTCAAAATAGTTAATTTTTGACCTAATGACCACCCCATTGACCCAATGGGTTAACTTTTGACCAAAATGTCAATTTTGGTCAAAATGGTCAATCCTTGAAATAATAACATACCCATTGACCCAATAGGTCAACATTTGAACAAATAGTAAATTTTGTACATAATAGTCCATTTTTAACCTAACAACCACCCCATTGACCAATAGTCAACTTTTAACCAAAAAGTAAACTTTAGTTAAAATGGTCAATTTCGGACTATATAACCAACTCATTGACCCAAGAGGTCAACTTTTGACCAAAAGACAACTTTTTCAAAATCGTCAATCCTTGACCTAATGACTAACCGTTCGACTAAATAGAATCAACATTTCACCAAAAAGTCAATTTTGGTCAAAATAGCCAATTTATGACCTAATAACCATCCCATTGACCAAATAAAAGAGCTTTTGACAAAAAAGTCATCTTTTGTCAAAATGATTAATTTCTGACCCAATGACTAAAAGTTAAATTTGGTCATAATAGTCAAACCTTGACCCAATTACCAACTCATTGACCCATTAGGTCAACTTTTGATCAAAAAGTCAACTTTTGTCAAAATGGTCAATCCTTGACCCAATGACCAACCCATTGACCCAATATGTTAACTTTTGACCAAAAAGTGAATTTTTAACCTAATGACCACCCATTGACCCAATAGGTCAACTTTTGACAAATAAGTCAAGTTTGGTCAAAATGATCAAATTCTGACCCAATGACCAACCCATTGACGCAATATTTTAACTTTTAACCAAAAAGTCGAATTGGTCGAAATGGTTAATTTCCGACCCAATGACTAACCCATTGACCCAATAGGTCAACTTTTAACCAAAACGTCAACTTTGGTCAAGATGGTAAATCCTTGACCTAATAGGTTAACTTTTAACCAAAAAGGCAATTTTGGTCAAAATAGTAACCTAATGACCAATTATTAACCCAAGAAGTCAATCAGTTACCAAAAAGTCAACTTTAGTCAAAATGGTTAATCCTTGACCAAATGACCGACCCAATGGCCCAATAGGTCAACTTTTGACCAAAAAGTTAATTTTGGTCAAAATAGTCAATTTTTGACCTAATGACCATTTATTGGCCCAGTAACCCAATCTCTGACCAAAAAGTTAACTTTTTTCAAAATGGTCAATTTGTGACCCAAAGACCAACCCATTGACCCAATAGGTTAACTTTTGACCAAAAAGTTAACTTTGGTCAAAATGATCAATCCTTGACCCAATGACTAACCCATCGTCTAATAAGTTAATCAAAATTGTCAATTTTTAAGTTAATGACCAATTATCGACCCAATAAGTCAATCTCTCGACCAAAAGTCAACTTCGTCAAAAATGGTTAATCCTTGACCCAATGACAAACCCTTTTGACCGAAAAGTTAATTTTGGTCAAAATACTCAATTTTTGACCAAATGACCACCCTTTGACCCAATAGGTCAAATTTTGACCAAAACTCAACTATGGTCAAAATGGTTAATTTTTGACGCAATAACCTAATAGGTCAACTTTTGACCAAAAAGTAAATTTTGGTGAAAATAATCAATTTTTGACATAATGACCAACTCATTGACCCAATAGGTCAACATTTGACTAAAAAGTCAATTTTTGCCAAAATTATCAATTTTTAACATAAAGACAACCTAATTGACTCAGTAGGTTAACTTTTAACAAAATGTCAACTTTGAACAAAATGGTCATTTCTTGACCGAATGACTAACACATTAACCCAATAGGTTAAGTTTTGAACAAAAAGTCAATTTTTGTCAAAATAGTCAATCTTTGACCTAATGACCAATTGTTTACCCAATAAGTCAATCTCTAAAAAAAATTCAACTTTGGTCAAAAATGTCAATCCTTGACCCAATTACCAACTCATTGACCCAATAGGTCAACTTTTGACAAAAAAGTAAACTTTGGTCAAATGGTCAATTTCTGACCCTATGTAGACCCCGTTGACCCAATGGGTCAACTTTTGACCAAAAATTTAATTTTGGTCAAAATAGTCATTTTTTGACCTAATGACTAATTTTTGACCAAATAAGGCAATCTCTGACCAAAAAGCCAACTTTGGTCAAAATGGTCAACCCAATGACCAACCCATTGGTCTACTAGGCCAACTTTTGACTAAAAAGACAACTTTGGTCAAAATGGTCAAACCTTGACCCAATGACCAACCCATTGACCCAATAGGTCAACTTTTGACCAAAAAGTAAATTTTGGTCGAAATAATCAATTTTTGACCTAATGACCACTTATTGACCCAATGGGTCTACTTTGACCAAAATATCAATTTTGGTCAAAATGGTCAATCCTTGACACAATGACATACCCACTGACCCAATTGGTCAACATTTGACAAAAAAGTAAAATTTGGTCAAAATAGTCAATTTTTAACCTAACATCAACCCCTTTGACCTAATAGGTCAACTATCGACCAAAAAGTTCACTATTGTTAAAATGGACAATTTCTGACCCAAAAACCAATCCATTGACACAGTAGGTCAACTTCGGACCAAAAAGACAACTTTTGTGAAAATCGTCGATCATTAACCCAATGACCAGCCCATTGACCAAAGTCAACTTTGGACCAAAAAGTCAATTTTGGTCAGAATAGTCAATTTTTGACTGAATGACCATCCCATTGACCAAATAGATGAACTTTTGACCAAAAAGTCAATTTTGGTCAAAATGGCTAATTTCTGACCTAATGACCTAAAAGTCAACTATGGTCAATATGGTCAATCCTTAACCTAATAACCAACTCAATTACCGAATATGTCAACTTTTGACCAAAAAGTTAATTTTGGACAAAATAGTCAATCCTTAACCCAATGACCAACCCATTGACCCAATAGGTCAACTTTTGACCAAAAAGTCAATTCTTGTCAAAATAGTCAATTTTTGACATAATGACCACAAATTGACCCAATAGGTCAACTTTTGACAAAAAAATCAATTTTGGTCAAAATGGTTAATTTCCGACCCGATGACCAACACATTGACCTAATATGTCAACTTTTGACCAAAAAGTTGATTTGGTCAAAATGGTCAATTTTTAACCCAATGACCGATCCATTGAGCCAATAGGTCAACTTTTGACGAAAAAGTCAACTTTGGTCAAAATAATCATTCCTTGACCCAATGACTAACCCATTGACCCAATAAGTCAACTTTTAACTAAAAAGTCAATTTTGGTCAAAATAGTCAATTTTTTACCTAATGACCAATTTTGACCTAGTAAGCTAATCTCTGACCAAAAAGTTAACTTTTGTCAAAATGGTTAATCCTTGACCCAATGACCATTAATTTGACCCAAAAGGTCAACTTTTGACAAAAGAGTTAACTTTAGTCAAAACGATCAATCCTTGACCAAATGACTAACTCATTGGCCTAATAGGTCAACTTTTGACCAAAGAGTTAATTTTGGTCAAAAGAGTCAATTTTTTAATTAATGACCAATTACTGACCCAATAAACCAATCTCTGACCAAAAAGTCAACTTTGGTGAAAATGGTCAATCTTGGACCCAAAGACAAACTCATTGACTCACTAGGTCAACTTTTGACCAAAAAGTAAATTTTTGTCAAAATAGTCAATTTTTGTCCTAAGGACCAGCCATTGACCCCATCAGTCAACTTTTGACTAAAAAGTCAATTTTGGTAAAAAATGTCAATTTTGGACCCAATTACCAACCCATTGGCCCAATAGCTCAACTTTTGACCAAAAAGTCATCTTTGGTCAAAATGGTCAATTCTTGACCCAATCACTAACTCATTGATCAAATAGGTCATGTTTTATCCAAAAAGCCATCATCGGTCAAAATGGTTAATTCTTGACCCAATTACCAACTCTTTAATCCAATGGGTTAACTTTTGACCAAAAATTCAATTTTACTCAAAATAGTTTTGACCTAATGACCAACTATTGACCCAATAAGTAAATCTCTGACCAAAAAGTCAACTTTGGTCAAAATGGTTAATCCTTGTCCCAATGACCAACCCATTAACCCAATAGGTCAAATTTTGACCAAAAATTCAAATTTGGTCAAAATGGTCAAGCCTTGACCCAATGACCAAAATGTCAATATTGATCAAAATGGCCAATCATTGACTCAATTGGTCAATTGGTCATACCCATTAACTCAATTGGTCAGCTTTTAAGAAAAGAGTAAATTTTGGTCAAAATAGTCAATTTTTAACCTAACAACCACCCCATCGACCCAATAGTTCAACTTTGGACAAAAAAGTTAACTTTTGTTAAAATAGTCAATTTATGACCCAATAGCCAACCCATTGACCTAATGGGTCAACTTTTGACCAAAAAGACAACTTTGGTCAAAATGGCCAATCCTTGACCCAAAGACAATCCATTGACTAGATAGGTCAACTTTTGACCAAAAACTCAATTTTGGTCAAAATAGTCAATTTTTGACCTAATGACCATCCCATTAACCAAATAGATGAACTTTTGACCAAAAAGTCAACTTTGGTCAAAATGGTTATTTTCTAACCCAATGACCAAAGATTCAACGTGGTCAAAAGGGTCAATCCTTGACCCAATAACCAACTCAATGACCCAATAGGTCAAATTTTTACCAAAAAGCTAACTTTGGTCAAAATGGTCAATCCTTGACCCAATGAACAACCTATTGACCAAATAGGTATATTTTTGACCAAAAAGTCAATTTTGGTCAAAAAAGTCAATTTTTTACCTAATGACCACCCCATTGACCCAATAGGTCAACTCTGAGAAAAAAATCAAGTTTGGTCAAAATTATCAATTTATGACCCAATGACCAACTCATTGACCCAATAGAACAACTTTTGACAGAAGTCAACTTTGGTAAAAATAGTCAACTTCTGACATAATGACCACCTAATTGACCCAACGGGTCAACTTTTGACCAAAAATTAAATTTTGGTCAAAATAACTAATTTTTGACCGAATGACCAATTATAGACCCAATAAGTCAATCTCTGACCAAAAAGTCAACCTTGGTTGAAATTATCAATCTTTTACTCAATGACCAACCCATTGACCCAATAGGTCAACTTTGACCAAAAAGTCAACTTTGGTCAACATGGTCAATCCTTGACCTGATGACCAACCCATTAACCCAATAGGTCAACTTTTGACCAAAAATTTAATTTTGGTCGAAATTGTGAATTTTTGACCTAATGAAGACCCCATTAACCTAATAGGTCAACTTTTGACCAAAAAGTTATGTTTGGTTAAAATGGTCAATTTCTGACCCAATGACCAACAAATTAACCTAATAGGTCAACTTTTGAACAAGAAGTCGACTTTGGTCAAAATAGTCAATCGTTGACCCAATGACCAACCTATAGACTCGATAGGACAACTTTTGACGAAAATATTCAATTTTTGACATAAAGACCAATTATTCACCCAATAACTCGATCTCTGACCAAATAGTCAACTTTGGCCAAAATGGTCAATTCTTGACCCCATGACCAACCCATTGACCCAATAGGTCAACTTTTGACCAAAATGTGAACTTTAGTCAAAATAGTCAATCCTTGATACAAAGACCAAAAAACTTTTGACGAAAATATTCAATTTTTAACATAATGACAATACAATTGACCCAATAGGTCAACTTTTAACCAAAAAGGTAAACTTTAGTCGAAATGGTCAATTTCTGACTTAATGACCAACCCTTTGACCCAATAGGTCAACTTTTGTAAGAAGGTTAATCCTTGACCCAATGACCAACCCATTGAACCAATAGGTCAACTATTGACCAAAAAATCAACTTTAGTCAAAATGGTCAATTCTTAATCCAATGACCAACTCAATGACCCAATTGGTCAAATTTTGAACAATAAATCAATTTTGGTCAAAATAATCAATTTTTTGACCAAAAAGTCAACTTTGGTCAAATTGGTCAAACCTTGACCCAATGACCAACCCATTGACCCAAAAGGACAACTTTTGACCAAAAAGTCAATTTTGGTTAAAATTCTCAATTTTTTACCTAATGACCACCTCATTCACCCAGTAGGTCACATTTTGACCAAAAAGTCAACTTTCGTCAAAATGGTCAATTTCTGACAAAATGGCCACCCCATTGACTAAATGGGTCAACTTTTGACCAAAACGTCAACTTTAGTTAAAATAATCAATTTTTGATCAAATGACCAATTATTGACCCAATAAGTCAAAGTCTGACTAAAAAGTTAACTTTAGTCAAAATGGTCAATCCTTGACCAAATGACCAACCCATTGACCCAATAGGCCAACTTTTGACCAAAAAGTCAACTTTCGACCAAAATGTCAATTTTGGTCAGAATAGTCAATTTTTTAGCTAATGACTACCCCATTGACCAAATAGGTCAACTTCGTTCACAAAGATCAATTTTTGACCCAATGACCAACCTATTAATCTGATAGGTTAACTTTTGACTAAATAGTCAATTTTTGAACTAATAACCAATTGTTGACAAAATAAGTCAATCTCTGACCAAAAAGTTAACTTTGGTCAAAATGATCAATCATTGACCCAATGACCAACCCATTGACCAAATTGGTCAACATTTGACTAAAAAAACAACTTTGGTCAAAATGGTTAATCCTTGACCCAAAGACCAACCCATTGACCCATTAGGCCAATTTTTGAACAAAAAGTCAATTTTGGTCAAAATAGTCAATTTTTGACCTAAAAATCACCCCATTGACTCAATAGGTCAACTTTGATTGATATGGTCGATTTCTGACCCAACAACTAACCTGTTGACCCAATAGGTCAAATTTTGATAAAAAATTAATTTTAGTTAAAACAGTCAATTTTTTACCTAATGACAAATTAATTACCCAAAAGGTCAACTTTTGACCTAAATGTCAACTATGGTGAAAATGGTCAATCCTTGACCCATTGACCAACCCATTGACCCAATAGGTCAACTTTTGACAAAATAGTCAATTTTGGCCAAAATGGTCAATCTTTGACCCAATCTCCAACCCATTGACCCAACAGGTCAACTTTTGACCAAAAAGTCAACCTTAGTCAAAATTGTCAATTTTTTACCTAATGAACACCTCATTGACCTAAACAGGTCAACTTTTGACCAAAAAGACAATTTTGGTCAGAATGGTCAATTTTTGATACAATGACCACCTCATTGTCCCAAGGGGTCAACTTTTGGGTAAAAATTTAATTTTTGTCGAAATAATCAATTTTTGACCTAATGACCAATTATTGACCTAATAAGTCAATCTCTGACCAAAAAGTTAACTTTGCTCAAGAAGGTCAATCCTTGACCCAATGACCAACCCATTGACCCAATAGACCAATTTTTAACCAAAATGTCAAGTTCGGTCAAAATGGTCAATTTCTAACACAATGTTCAAACCCATTGACCCAACGGTTCAACTTTTGACCAAAAATTAATTTTTTGTCAAAATAATCAATTTTTTTACCTAACGACCAATTATTGACCAATAAGTCAATCTCTGACAAAAAACTAAACTTTGGTCAAAATGGTCAATCCAAGACCTAATGACCATCCCATTAACCCAATAGGTGAACTTCTGACAAAAAAATCAACGTTGGTCAAAATGGACAATCTTTGTCCCAATGACCAACCCAATGACCATTAGGTCAACTTTTGACAAAAAAGTCAATTTTGGTCAAAATAGTCAATTTTTGACCTAATGACCAATTATTGAACCAGTAAGTCAATCTCTAACCAAAAAGTCAACTTTGGTCAAAATGGTCAATCTTTGACCCAATGACCAACCCATAGACCCAATAGGTCAACTATGGTCAAAATGGTCAATCTTTGACCCAATAGGTCAACTTTGACCAAAGAGTCAACCTTAGTCAAAATGGTCAATTTCTGATCCAATGACCAACCCATTGACCCAATAGGTTAACTTTTGACTAAAAAGTCAATTTTGGTCAAAATAATTAATTTTTGACATAATGACCAATTATTGACCCCATAAGTCAATCTCTGACCAAAAAGTAAACTTCGTTCAAAATGGTCAATCTTTGACCCAATGACCAACCCATTGACCCAATAGGTTAACTTTTTACCAAAAAGTCAACTTTGGTCATAATGACCAATCCTTGACCAAATGACCAACCCATTGACCCAATAGGTCTACTTTTGACCAAAAAGACAATTTTAGTCAAATTAGTCAATTTTTGACCTAATGACCACCCCATTGACCCAATTGGTCAACTTTTAACCAAAAAGTCGTCTTTGGTCAAAATGGTCAATTCTTGACTCAATTACCAACTCATTGACCAAATAGGTCAACTTTTGACTAAAAAGTCAACTTTGGTCAAAATGGTCAATTTTTGAGCCAATGACCTCCCCGTTGACCCAATGAACCAACCTTCCACAAAAAATTCAATTTTGGTCAAAATAGTCAATTTTTAATAAAATAACCAATTATTGACCTAATAAGTCAATCTATGACCAAAAACTCAACTTTGGTCAAAATGGTCAATCCTTGACCCCAACGACCAACACATTGACATAATATGTCGACTTTCGACAAAAAGTCAACTTTGATAAAAAAGGTCAAACCTTGACCCAATGACCAACCCATTGACGAATAGGTCAACTTTTGACCAAAAAGTCAATTTTGGTCAAAATTGTCAATTTTTTACCTAATGAACACCCGTTGACCCAGTAGGTCAACTTTCAAAAGTAAATTTTTGTCAAAATAGTCAATTTTTGAACCTAACAACCACCCGATTGACCCAATAGTTCAACTTTGGACCAAAAAGTCAACATCTGTTAAAACGGTCAATTTCTGACCCAATAACTAACCCATTAACCCAATAGGTCAACTTTTAACCAAAAAGAAAACTTTGGTCAAAATTGTCAATCTTTTACCCACGACCAACCTATTGACTAAATAGGTCAACTTTAGACCAAAAAGTCAATTATGGTAAAATTAGTCAATTTCTGACCCAATGACCACCCCTTTGACCCAATGTGTCAACTTTTGACAAAAATTTTATTTTAGTTAAAATAGTCAATTTTGACCTAATGACCAATTATTAACCCAAAAGGTCAACTTTTGACCTAAATGTCAACTTTAGTTAAAATGGTCAATCCTTAACCCAATGACCCAATGGTCAACTTTTTGACAAAAAAGTCGGCTTTGGCCGAAATGGTCAATCTTCGACGCAATCTCAAACCCATTGACCCAGTAGGTCAACTTTTGACCAAAAAGTCAATCTCAAAAAGTCAATCTTAGTCAAAATTGTCAATTTTTGACCTAATGACCACCTCATTAACCTAAATAGGTCGACTTTTGACCAAAAAGACAATTTTAGTCAAAATGGTCAATTTCTTACACAATGACCACCCCATTGACAAAAAGTTTAATTTTTGTCGAAATAATCAATTTTTGACCTATTGACTAATTATTGACTCAATAAGTCAATCTCTGACCAAAAAGTCAACTTTGGTCATGATGGTCAATCCTTGACCCAAGGACCAACCCATTGACCAAGTAGGTCAATTGTTGACCAAAAAGTCAAGTTTGGTCAAAATGATCAATTTCTAACACAATGACAACCCCATTGACCCAAGGGTTCAACTTTTGACAAAAAAATAAAATTTTTGTCAAAATAATCAAATTTTTTACCTAATGACCAATTGTTGACCAATAAGTCAATCCCTGACAAAAAACTCAACTTTTGTCAAAATGGTCAATCCTAGACCCAATGACCATCCCATTAACCCAATAGGTCAACTTTTGACCAAAAAGTCCATGTTGGACAAAATGGTCAATCTTTATCCCAATGACCAACCCAATGACCCAATAGGTCAACTTTTGACCAAGAAGTCAATTTTGGTCAAAATAGTCAATTTTTAACCTATTGACCAATAGTTAACTGAGTAAGTCAATCTCTAACCAAAACGATAACTTTGGTCAAAATGGTTAATCCTTGACCCAATGACCAACCCAATGGCCTAATAGGTCAACTTTCGACCAAAAAGTCAATTTTGGTAAAAAATTGTCAATTTTTGAATTAATGACCATCTATTGACCAAATAAGTCAATCTCTGACCAAAAAGACAACTTTGGTCGAAATTGTCAATCTTTCACTCAATGACCAACCTATTGACTCAATATGTCAACTTTTGACCAAAACGTTTACTTTAGTCAAAATGATGATCTTTCGACCCGATAGAACAACCCATTGACCTGATAAGAAACATTAAACCAAAAAGTTAATTTTGGTCGAAATTGTAAATTTTTGATCTAGTGACCAACCCATTAACCTGATAGGTTAACTTTTGACAAAAGTCGCGTTTGGTTAAAAAGGTCAATTTCCGACCTAATGACCAATCCGTTAACCTGATAGATCAACTTTTGACCAAAAAGTCAACTTTGGTCAAAATGGTTATTCCTTAACACAATGACCAACCCATAGACCCAATAACTTAACTTTTGACCAAAAAAATCAATTTTTGACATAATGACCAATTATTGACCCAATAAGTTAATATGTGACCAAAAGATCAACTTTGGTAAAAATGGTCAATCCTTGACCCAAAGACCAACTCGTTGGTCCTATAGGTCAACTATGGTCAAAATGGTCAATCTTTGACCCAGTAGGTCAACTTTTGACCAAAATGTCGACTTTAGTCGAAATGGTCAATTTCGATCCAATGACCAGCCTCATCGACCCAACGATTAACTTTTGACCAAATAGTCAATTTTGGTAAAAATAGTTAATTTTTGACATAATGACCAATTAATGACCTTATAAGTCAATCTCTAACCAAAAAGTCAACTTTGTTCAAAATGATCAATCCTTGACCCAATGAATAACCCATTGACCCAATAGGTTAACTTTTTACCAGAAAGTGAACTTTGGTCATTATGGTCGATGCCGACCAAATGACTAACATATGGACCCTAATGAGTCAACTTTCGACCAAAAGACAATTTCGGTCAAAATAGTCAATTTTTGACGTAATGACCACCCTTTTGACCTAATTGGTTAACTTTTGACCAAAAAGTCATCTTTAGTCAAATTGGTCAATTCTTGACCCAATTACCAACTCATTAACCAAATAGGGTAATTTTTGACCAAAAAGTCGACTTTGGTCAAAATGGTCGATTTCGATCCAATGCCACTTTGTTGACCTAATGGGTTGACCTTTCAAGCATAAATTCGATTTTAGTCGAAATAAGTCGATTTTGACCTAATGACCGATTATTGATCCGATAATCCATCTCTAACCAAAAAGGCGACATTTGTCATAATGCTCGATTCTTTACCCAATGACAAACTTATTGACTCAACTTTTGTTCAAAAAGTCAATTTTGGTCAAAAAAACCAATTTTTGACCTATTGCCCACCCATAGAGCCAATATGTCAACATTTGACCAAAAAGTCATCTTTGGTCAAAATGGTCAATTCTTGACCCAATTACGAACTTATTAACCAAATAGGGCAACTTTTGATAAAAAAGTCAACTTTGGTCAAAATGGTCAATTTCTGACCCAATGCCACCCTGTTGACCCAATGGGTCAACCTTTCAGGAAAAATTTAATTTTGGTCAAAATAGTCAATTCTTAACTAAATGACCAATTATTGACCCAATGAGTCAATCTATGACCAAAAAGTCAACTTTGGTCAAAATGGTCAATCCTTGACCCAATGACCAACCCCTTGACCCCATAGAGTCGACTTTTGACAAAAAGTCGACTTTAATCAAAAGGGTCAAACCTTGACCCAATGACCAACCCATTGACCCAATAGGTCAACTTTTGACCAAAAAGTCAACATTTGTCAAAATTGTCAATTTTTGACCTAATGAACACCCATTGACCCAATAGGTCAACTTTTGACCAAAATGTCAATTTTGGTCAAAAGTAAATTTTTTTGTAAAAATAATCGATTTTAACCTATACAACTATTGATTGACCCAATAGTTCAACTTTGGACCAAAAACTCAACTTTTGTTAAAATGGTCAATTTCTGACCCAATAACCAACCCATTGACCCAATAGGTCAACTTTTAACCAAAAAGAAAACTTTGGTCAAACTAGTCAACCCTTAATCCAATGACAAACCTTTTGACTAAATTGGTTAACTTTTGACCGAAAAGTCAATTTTAGTCAAAATAGTCAATTTTTGTCCCAATGACCACCCCTTTGACCCAATGGGTCAACTTTTGACAAAAATTTAATTTTATTTAAAATAGACAATTTTTGACCTAATGACCAATTATTGACCCAAAAGGTCAACTTTGACCTAAATGTCAACTTTGTTGAAAATGGTCAATCCTTGACCCAATGACCAACCCATTGACCCAATAGGTCAACTTTTGACAAATAAGTCAACTTTCGCTAAAATTGTCAATCTTTGACCCAATCTCCAACCCATTGACCCAATAGGTCAACATTTGACCAAAATGTCAATCTTAGTCAAAATTGTTAATTTTTAACCTAATGAACACAACTTTGACCTAAATAGCTCAACTATTGACCAAAAAGACAATTTTCGCCAAAATGGTCAATTTCTGACATAATGCCCCATTGACCCAAGGGTCAACTTTTGACAAAAAATTTAATTTTTATCGAAATAATCAATTTTTGACCTAATGACTAATTATTGACCCAATAAGCCAATCTCTGACCAAAATGTCAACTTCGGTCAAGTTGGTCAATCCTTGACCCAATGACCAACCCATTGATTTAATAGGTTAACTTTTAACCAAAAAGTCAAGTTTGGTCAAAATGGTCAATTTCTAACACAATGACAACCCCACTGACGCAACGGTTCAACTTTTGACCAAAAATTAATTTTTTGTCAAAATAATCAATTTTTTTACCTAATGAACAATTATTGACCAATAAGTCAATCTCTGACAAAAAAAACTCAACTTTGGTCAAAATGGTCAATCCTAGACCCAATGACCATCCCATTAACCCAATAGGTCAACATTTGATAAAAAAATCAACGTTGGTCAAAATGGTAAATCTTTGTCCCAATGACCAACCCAATGACCCAATAGACAACTTTTGACCAAAAAGTCAAATTTGGTCAAAATAGTCAATTTTTGACCTAATGACCAATTATTGGCCGAGTAAGTCAATTTCTAACCAAAAAGTCCACTTTGGTCAAAATGGTCAATCCATGACCCAATGACCATCATATTAGCCTAATAGGTCAACATTCGACCAAAAAGTTGATTTTGGTCAAAATAGTCAATTTTTGAATTAATGACCATCTATTGACCAAATCAGTCAATCTCTGACCAAAAAAACTACTTTGGTCAAAACTGTCAATCTTTTACTCAATGACCAACCCATTGACCCAATATGTCAACTTTTGACCAAAAAGTCTACTTTGGTTAAAATGGTCGATCTTTGACTCAATGAACAACCCATTGACCAAATAGGACAACTTTTGTCCAAAAAGTTAATTTTGGTCAAAATTGTCAATTTTGGACCTAGTGACCACCAACCCATTAACCCAATAGGTCAACTTTTGACTAAAAAGTCATGTTTGGTTAAAATGGTCAATTTCTGACCCAATGACCAATCCATTATCCCAATAGGTCAACTTTTGAACAAAATGACAACTTTGGTCAAAATGGTCAATCCTTGACTCAATGACCAACTCATAGACCCAATAGGTCAACTTTTGACCAAAAAAATCAATTTTTGACATAATGACCAATTATTGACCCAATAAGTTAATATGTGACCAAAAGATCAACTTTGGTAAAAATGGTCAATCCTTGACCCAAAGACCAACTCGTTGGTCCTATAGGTCAACTATGGTCAAAATGGTCAATCTTTGACCCAGTAGGTCAACTTTTGACCAAAATGTCAACTTTAGTCAAAATGGTCAATTTCTGATCCAATGACCAACTCATTGACCCAACAGTTCAACTTTTGACCAAATAGTCAATTTTGGTAAAAATAGTTAATTTTTGACATAATGACCAATTATTGACCTTATAAGTCAATCTCTGACCAAAAAGTCAACTTTGTTCAAAATGATCAATCCTTGACCCAATGAATAACCCATTGACCCAATAGGTTAACTTTTTACCAGAAAGTGAACTTTGGTCATTATGGTCAATGCTTGACCAAATGACCAACATATGGACCTAATAGGTCAACTTTCGACCAAAAAGACAATTTCGGTCAAAATAGTCAATTTTTGACGTAATGACCACCCTTTTGACCTAATTGGTTAACTTTTGACCAAAAAGTCATCTTTAGTCAAATTGGTCAATTCTTGACCCAATTACCAACTCATTAACCAAATAGGGTAATTTTTGACCAAAAAGTCAACTTTGGTCAAAATGGTCAATTTCTGATCCAATGCCACCCTGTTGACCCAATGGGTCAACCTTTCAGCATAAATTCAATTTTAGTCAAAATAGTCAATTTTTGACCTAATGACCAATTATTGACCCAATAATCCATCTCTAACCAAAAAGGCAACATTTGTCATAATGCTCGATTCTTTACCCAATGACAAACTTATTGACTCAACTTTTGTTCAAAAAGTCAATTTTGGTCAAAAAAACCAATTTTTGACCTATTGCCCACCCATAGAGCCAATATGTCAACATTTGACCAAAAAGTCATCTTTGGTCAAAATGGTCAATTCTTGACCCAATTACGAACTCATTAACCAAATAGGGCAACTTTTGATAAAAAAAGTCAACTTTGGTCAAAATGGTCAATTTCTGACCCAATGCCACCCTGTTGACCCAATGGGTCAACCTTTCAGGAAAAGTTTAATTTTGGTCAAAATAGTCAATTCTTAACTAAATGACCAATTATTGACCCAATGAGTCAATCTATGACCAAAAAGTCAACTTTGGTCAAAATGGTCAATCCTTGACCCAATGACCAACCCCTTGACCCCATAGGTCAACTTTTGACAAAAAAGTCAACTTTAATCAAAAGGGTCAAACCTTGACCCAATGACCAACCCATTGACCCAATAGGTCAACTTTTGACCAAAAAGTCAACATTTGTCAAAATTGTCAATTTTTGACCTAATGAACACCCATTGACCCAATAGGTCAACTTTTGACCAAAATGTCAATTTTGGTCAAAAGTAAATTTTTTTGTAAAAATAGTCAATTTTTAACCTAACAACCACCTGATTGACCCAATAGTTCAACTTTGGACCAAAAAGTCAACTTTTGTTAAAATGGTCAATTTCCGACCCAATAACTTAACCCATTGATCTGATAGGTCAACTTTTAACCAAAAAAGAAAACTTTGGTCGAAATAGTCAACCCTTAATCCAATGACAAACCTTTTGACTAAATTGGTTAACTTTTGACCAAAAAGTCAATTTTAGTCAAAATAGTCAATTTTTGTCCCAATGACCACCCCTTTGACCGAATGGGTCAACTTTTGACAAAAATTTAATTTTATTTAAAATAGACAATTTTTGACCTAATGACCAATTATTGACCCAAAAGGTCAACTTTTGACCTAAATGTCAACTTTGTTGAAAATGGTCAATCCTTGACCCAATGACGAACCCATTGACCCAATAGGTCAACTTTTGACAAATAAGTCAACTTTCGCTAAAATTGTCAATCTTTGACCCAATCTCCAACCCATTGACCCAATAGGTCAACTTTTGACCAAAATGTCAATCTTAGTCAAAATTGTTAATTTTTAACCTAATGAACACATCATTGACCTAAATAGCTCAACTATTGACCAAAAAGACAATTTTCGCCAAAATGGTCGATTTCAGACATAGTCCTATTGATCTAAGGGTCGACTTTTGACAAAAAATTTAATTTTTATCAAAATAATCAATTTTTGACCTAATGACTAATTATTGACCCAATAAGCCAATCTCTGACCAAAATGTCAACTTCGGTCAAGTTGGTCAATCCTTGACCCAATGACCAACCCATTGATCCAATAGGTTAACTTTTAACCAAAAAGTCAAGTTTGGTCAAAATGGTCAATTTCTAACACAATGACAACCCTAGTGACACGAACGGTTTAACTTTTGACCAAAAATTAATTTTTTGTCGAAATAATCAATTTTTTACCTAATGAACAATTATTGACCAATAAGTCGATCTCTGACAAAAAAACTCAACTTTGGTCAAAATGGTCAATCCTGGATCCATTGACCATCCCATTAACTTCAATAAGTCAACATTTGATAAAAAAATCAACGTTGGTCAAAATGGTAAATCTTTGTCCCAATGACCAACCCAATGACCCAATAGACAACTTTTGACCAAAAAGTCAAATTTGGTCAAAATAGTCAATTTTTGACCTAATGACCAATTATTGGCCGAGTAAGTCAATTTCTAACCAAAAAGTCAACTTTGGTCAAAATGGTCAATCCATGACCCAATGACCATCATATTAGCCTAATAGGTCAACTTACGACCAAAAAGTTGATTTTGGTCAAAATAGTAAATTTTTGAATTAATGACCATCTATTGACCAAATCATTCGATCTTCGACCAAAAAACTACTTTAGTCAAAGATCGTCGATCTTTTACTCAATGACCAACCCATTGACCCAATATATCAACTTTTGACCAAAAAGTCTACTTTGGTTAAAATGGTCGATCTTTGACTCAATGAACAACCCATTGACCAAATAGAACAACTTTTGTCCAAAAAGTTAATTTTGGTCAAAATTGTCAATTTTGGACCTAGTGACCAACCCATTAACCCAATAGGTCAACTTTTGACTAAAAAGTCATGTTTGGTTAAAATGGTCAATTTCTGACCCAATGACCAATCCATTAACCCAATATGTCAACTTTTGACCAAAAAGTCAATTTTGGTCGAAATGGTCAGTCCTTGACCCAATGAACAACACAGACCCAATAGGTCAACTTTTGACCAAAATAATCAATTTTTGATATAATGACCAATTATTGACCCAATAAATCAATACCTAACCAAAAAGTCAACTTAGGTAAAAATGGTCAATCCTTGACCCAAAGACCAACTCATTGGCCCTATAGGTCAACTATGGTCAAAATGGTCAATCTTTGACCCAATGACCCAATAGGTCAACTTTAGACCAAAAAGTCAACTTTGGTCAAAATGGACAATTTCTGATCCAATGAACTACCCATTAACCCAATAGGTTAATTTTACTTTTGACCAAAAAAGTTAATTTTGATCAAAAAGTTAATTTTTAACATAATGACCAACTATTGACACAATAAGTCAATCTTTGAGCAAAAAGTCAACTTAGTTCAAAATGGTTAATCCTTAACCCAATGAAAAACCCATTGACCACATAGGTTAACTTTTTATCAAAAAGTCAACTTTGGTCATAATGGTCAATCATTGACCAAATGACCAACCCATTGACCCAATAGGTCTACTTTTGACCAAAAAGAAAATTTTGGTCAAAATAGTCAATTTTTGACCTAATGACCACCCCATTGACCCAATTGGTAAATGTTTGACAAAAAAGTCATCTTTGGTTAAAATGATCAATTCTTGACCAATTACCAACTCATTGACCAAATATGTCAACTTTTAACTAAAAAGTCAACTTTGGTCAAAATTGTCAATTTTTGACCTAATGACCCTCCCGTTGACGCAGTGGGTCACCAAAAATTCAGTTTTTGTCAAAATAGTCAATTTTTGAACTAATGACGAAATATTGACCCAATAAGTCAATCTTTGACCAAAAAGTCAACTTTGGACATGGTCAATCCTTGACCCAATGACAAATTCATTGACCCAATAGGTCAACATTTGACCAAAAAGTCAATTTTGGTCAAAATATTCAATTTTTGACGTATTGCCCATCCATAGACCCATTAGGTCAAATTTTGACCAAAAAGTCATCTTCGGTCAAAATGGTCAATTCTTGACCCAATTACCAACTCATTAACCAAATAGGGCAACTTTTGACCAAAAAGTTAACTTTGGTCAAAATGGTCAATTTCTAACATAATGACCACCCTGCTCACCCAATGGGTTAAACTTTCACCAAAAATTCAATTTTTTGGTCAAAATAGTCAATTCTTAACTAAATGACCAATTATTGACCCAATGAGTCAATCTCTGACCAAAAAGTAAACTTTGGTCAAAATTGTCAATACTTGACCCAATGACCAACCCATTGACCCAAAAGGTCAACTTTTGACCAAAAAGACAACTTTAATCAAAATGGTCAAACCTTGACCCAATGACCAACCCATCGACCCAATAAGTCAACTTTTGACCAAAAAGTCAATTTTTGTCAAAATTGTTAATTTTTGACCTAATGAACGCCCATTGACCCAATAGGTCAACTTTTGACCAATGTCAATTTTGGTCAAAAGTAAAATTTTTGTCAAAATAGTCAATTTTAACCTAACAACCACCCGATTGACCCAATAGTTCAACTTTGGACCAAAAAGTCAATTTTTGTTAAAATGGTCAATTTCTGACCTAAAAACTAACTCATTGACTCAATAGATCGACTTTTGACCAAAAAGAAAACTTTAGTCAAAATGGTCGATCCTTGACTCTAACGACCAACCTATCGACTAAATAAGTTAACTTTGACCAAAAAGTCAATTTTGATCAAAATAATTGATTTTGGTCAAAATAGTCAATTTTGGTCAAAATAGTCAATTTTGACCTAATGACCAATTATTAACCCAAAAGGTCAACTTTTGACCTAAATGTCAACTTTAGTTAAAATGGTCAATCCTTAACCCAATGACCCAATGGTCAACTTTTGAAAAAAAAAGTCAACTTCGGCCAAAATGGTCAAACTTTGACACAATCTCAAACCCATTGACCCAGTAGGTCAACTTTTGACCAAAAAGTCAATCTTAGTCAAAATTGTCAATTTTTGACCTAATGACCACCTCATTAACCTAAATAGGTCGACTTTTGACTAAAAAGACAATTTTAGTCAAAATGGTCAATTTCTTACACAATGACCACCCCATTGACAAAAAGTTTAATTTTTGTCGAAATAATCAATTTTTGACCTATTGACTAATTATTGACTCAATAAATCAATCTCTGACCAAAAAGTCAACTTTGGTCATGATGGTCAATTCTTGACCCAAGGACCAACCCATTGACCAAATAGGTCAATTGTTGACCAAAAAGTCAAGTTTGGTCAAAATGATCAATTTCTAACACAATGACAACCCCATTGACCCAAGGGTTCAACTTTTGTCAAAAATAATAAAATTTTTGTCAAAGTAATCAAATTTTTTACCTAATGACCAATTATTGACCAATAAGTCAATCCCTGACAAAAAACTCAACTTTTGTCAAAATGGTCAATCCTAGACCCAATGACCATCCCATTAACCCAATAGGTCGACTTCTGACCAAAAAGTCCATGTTGGACAAAATGGTCGATCTTTATCCCAATGACTGACCCGATGACCCAATAGATCGACTTTTGACCAAGAAGTCGATTTTGGTCGAAATAGATCAATTTTTAACCTTATCGACCAATAGTTAGCGAGTAAGTCGATCTCTAACCAAAAAGTTAACTTTGGTCAAAATGGTTAATCCTCGACCCAATGACCAACCCATTGGCCTAAAAGGTCAACTTTCGACCAAAAAGTCAATTTTGGTAAAAAATTGTCAATTTTTGAATTAAAGACCATCTATTGACCAAATAAGTCAATCTCTGACCAAAAAGACAACTTTGGTCGAAATTGTCAATCTTTCACTCAATGACCAACCTATTGACTCAATATGTCAACTTTTGACCAAAACCTTTACTTTGGTCAAAATGGTCGATCTTTGACCCAATAAACAACCCATTGACCCAATAAGAAACATTAAACCAAAAAGTTAATTTTGGTCAAAATTGTAAATTTTTGATCTAGTGACCAACCCATTAACCCAATAGGTTAACTTTTGACAAAAAAGTCACGTTTGGTTAAAAAGGTCAATTTCTGACCCAATGACCAATCCATTAACCTAATAGGTCAACTTTTGAACAAAAAGACAACTTTGGTCAAAATGGTCAATCCTTGACTCAATGACCAACTCATAGACCCAATAGGTCAACTTTTGACCAAAAAAATCAATTTTTGACCTAATGACCAATTATTGACCCAATAAGTCAATATCTGACCAAAAGGTTAACTTTGGTAAAAATGGTCAATCCTTGACCCAAAGACCAACTAGTTGGTCCTATAGGTCAACTAAGGTCAAAATGGTCAATCTTTGACCCAATAGGTCAACTTTTGACCAAAATGTCAACTTTAGTCAAAATGGTCAATTTCTGATCCAATGACCAACCCATTGACCCAACAGTTCAACTTTTGACCAAATAGTCAATTTTGGTAAAAATAGTTAATTTTGACATAATGACCAATTATTGACCTCATAAGTCAATCTCCGACCAAAAAGTCAACTTTGTTCAAAATGATCGATCCTCGACCCAATGACCAACCCATCGACCTAATAGGTTAACTTTTTCCAGAAAGTGAACTTTGGTCATAATGGTCAATGCTCGACCAAATGACCAACATATGGACCTGATAGTCAACTTTCGACCAAAAGACAATTTCGGCCGAAATAGTAAGAATTGACGTAATGACCAATCTCTTTGACCTAATTGGTTAACTTTTGACCAAAAAGTCATCTTTAGTCAAATTGGTCAATTTCTTGACCCAATTACTAACTCATTAACTAAATAGGTAATTTTCGACCAAAAATTCAACTTTGGTCAAAATGGTCAATTTCTCGATCTGATGCCACTCTGTCGACCTAATGGAGTCAACCTTTCAGATAAAATTCAATTTTGGTCAAAATAGTCAATTTGACCTAATTACCAATTATTGACCCAATAATCCATCTCTAACCAAAAAGGCAACATTGGTCATAATGCTCGATTCTTTACCCAATGACAAACTCGTTGACTCAACTTTTGTCCAAAAAGTCAATTTTGGTCAAAAAAACAAATTTTTGACCTATTGCCCACCCATAGACCCAATAGGTCAACATTTGACCAAAAAGTCATCTTTGTTCAAAATGGTCAATTCTTGACCCGACTACTCAACTCATTAACCAAATAGGCAGCTTTTGATCAAAAAGTCAACTTTAGGTCAAAATGGTCAATTTCTCGAATCTGATCACACTTTGTTGACTGCTAATGAGTCAACCTTTCAGAAAAATTCAATTTTGGTCAAAATAGTCAATTCTTAACTAAATGACCAATTATCAATCCAATGAGTCAATCTCGACCA
Source organism: Papilionanthe hookeriana x Papilionanthe teres (assembly GCA_022702705.1). Lineage (NCBI taxonomy): Eukaryota > Viridiplantae > Streptophyta > Magnoliopsida > Asparagales > Orchidaceae > Papilionanthe > Papilionanthe hookeriana x Papilionanthe teres. Next base: position 56,698 of record CM040424.1, read on the forward strand.
AAAGTCAACTTTAGTCAAAATGGTCAATCCTCGACCCAATGACCAACCCTCGAACTCATACAGTCAACTTTTGACAAAAAAGTCAACTTTAATCAAAAGGGTCAAACCTTGACCCAATGACCAACCCATTGACCAAAAAGGTCAACTTTTGACCAAAAAGTCAACTTTTGTCAAAATTGTCAATTTTTGACCTAATGAACACCCATTGACCCAATAGGTCAACTTTTGACCAAAATGTCAATTTTGGTCAAAATTAAATTTTTTTGTCAAAATAGTCAATTTTTAACCTAACAACCACCCGATTGACCCAATAGTTCAACTTTGGACCAAAAAGTCAACTTTTGTTAAAATGGTCAATTTCTGACCCAATAACCAGCCCATTAACCCAATAGGTCAACTTTTAACCAAAAAGAAAACTTTTGTCAAAATAGTCAACCCTTGATCCAATGACAAACCTTTTGACTAAATTGGTTAACTTTTGACCAAAAAGTCAATTTTAGTCAAAATAGTCAATTTTTGTCCCAATGACCACCCCTTTGACCCAATGGGTCAACTTTTGACAAAAATTTAATTTTATTTAAAATAGACAATTATTGACCTAATGACCAGTTATTGACCCAAAAGGTCAACTTTTGACTTAAATGTCAACTTTGTTGAAAATGGTCAATCCTTGACCCAATGACCAACTCATTGACCCAATAGGTCAACTTTTGACAAATAAGTCAACTTTCGCTAAAATTGTCAATCTTTGACCCAATCTCCAACCCATTGACCCAATAGGTCAACTTTTCACCAAAATGTCAATCTTAGTCAAAATTGTTAATTTTTAACCTAATGAACACATCATTGACCTAAATAGCTCAACTATTGACCAAAAAGACAATTTTCTCCAAAATGGTCAATTTCTGACACAATGCCCCATTGACCCAAGGGTCAACTTTTGACAAAAAATTTAATTTTTGTCGAAATAATCAATTTTTGACCTAATGACTAATTATTGGCCCAATAAGCCAATCTCTGACCAAAATGTCAACTTCGGTCAAGTTGGTCAATCCTTGACCCAATGACCAACCCATTGAACCATTAGGTTAACTTTTGACCAAAAAGTCAAGTTTGGTCAAAATGGTCAATTTCTAACACAATGACAACCCCATTGACCCAACGGTTGATATTTTGACCAAAAATTAATTTTTTGGTCAAAATAATCAATTTTTTTACCTAATGAACAAATTATTGACCAATAAGTCAATCTCTCGACAAAAACTCAACTTTGGTCAAAATGGTCATTCCAAGACCCAATGACCATCCCATTAACCCAATGTAGTCAACATTTGATAAAAAAATCAACGTTGGTCAAAATGGTAAATCTTTGTCCCAATGACCAACCCAATGACCCAATAGGTCAACTTTTGACCAAAAAGTCAAATTTGGTCAAAATAGTCAATTTTTGACCTAATGACCAATTATTGGCCCAGTAAGTCAATTTCTAACCAAAAAGTCAACTTTGGTCAAAATGGTCAATTCATGACCCAATGACCATCATATTAGCCTAATAGGTCAACTTTCGACCAAAAAGTTGATTTTGGTCAAAATAGTCAATTTTTGAATTAATGACCATCTATTGACCAAATCAATCTGACTCGACCAAAAACAACTTTGGTCAAACTCGTCAATCTTTTACTCAATGACCAACCCATTGACCCAATATGTCAACTTTTGACCAAAAAGTCTACTTTGGTTAAAATGGTCAATCTTTGACTCAATGAACAACCCATTGACCAAATAGGACAACTTTTGTCCAAAAAGTTAATTTTGGTTAAAATTGTTAATTTTGGACCTAGTGACCAACCCATTAACCCAATATGTCAACTTTTGACTAAAAAGTCATGTTTGGTTAAAATGGTCAATTTCTGACCCAATGACCAATCCATTAACCCAATATGTCAACTTTTGACCAAAAAGTCAATTTTGGTCGAAATGGACAATCCTTGACCCAATGAACAACACAGACCCAATAGGTCAACTTTTGACCAAAATAATCAATTTTTGATATAATGACCAATTATTGACCCAATAAATCAATACCTAACAAAAAAGTCAACTTAGGTAAAAATGGTCAATCCTTGACCCAATGACCAACTCATTGGCCATAGGTCAACTATGGTCAAAATGGTCAATTGACCTAATGACCGAATATAACAGTCAACTTTAGACCAAAAAGTCAACTTTGGTCAAAATGGACAATTTCTGATCCAATGAACTACCCATTAACCCAATAGGTCAATTTTACTTTTGACCAAAAAAGTTAATTTTGGTCAAAATAGTTAATTTTTAACATAATGACCAACTATTGACACAATAAGTCAATCTTTGGGCAAAAAGTCAACCTAGTTCAAAATGGTTAATCCTTAACCCAATGAAAAACCCATTGACCACATAGGTTAACTTTTTATCGAAAAGTCAACTTTGGTCATAATGGTCAATCATTGACTCAAATGACCAACCCATTGACCCAATAAGTCTACTTTTGACTAAAAAGAAAATTTTGGTCAAAATAGACAATTTACTGACCTAATGACCACCCCATTGACCCAATTGGTAAACGTTTGACAAAAAATTCATCTTTGGTTAAAATGGTCAATTCTTGACCAATTACCAACTCATTGACCTAATAAGTCAACTTTTAACTAAAAAGTCAACTTTAGTCCAATTGTCAATTTTTGACTCTAATGACCTCTCGTTGTACGCATGGGTCACTAAAAATTCAATTTTTGTCAAAATAGTCAATTTTTGAACTAATGACGAAATATTGACCCAATAAGTCAATCTTTGACCAAAAAGTCAACTTTGGTCATGGTCAATCCTTGACCCAATGACAAATTTATTGACCCAATAAGTCAACATTTGACCAAAAAGTCAATTTTGGTCAAAATATTCAATTTTTGACGTATTGCCCATCCATGACACTCATTAGCGTCAAATTTTGACTAAAAAGTCATCTTCGATCAAATGGTCAATTCTGACCTAATTACTAACTCATTAACCAAATAGGGCTACTTTTGACCAAAAAGTCAACTTTGGTCAAAATGGTCAATTTCTAACATAATGACCACCCTGCTCACCGAATGGGTTAAACTTTCACCAAAAATTCAATTTTTGGTCAAAATAGTCAATTTTTAACACGTATTGTTTATTAATGCGTATGACAGAGTTCTTTTCTTTATTTGATGGGCAAATGACTTATCGTCCGATAGGTTTCTGCTTACGTGTAGTTCACACAATGGCTACCGCTTAATCTCTCCGTAGTTGTCATCATCGTTATGTACTCGTTTCTTCTTCTTTTCCCGATCGGTTCATTGCATCCATGTCGAGCCGTGATGGCGACCCGTCGCCTCTCGAACTAACATTTCAATCGACACATCTTGTAAGGTGAGGCACCTTTCAAGGCGGGGTAGCGCGTCTGCAAGAGCGTTTTCTCTTCTGGGGATCTTATAGATCGTTACATTCGGAATCTGTTCCAATAACTTCATTGCATACTGAAATTACTGCTCGAGTCTTGGTTTCAAAATTTTGTACTATCCTGCGACCTTTTTATGATCAACTGAGAATCTCCGTAGATGTTGATATATGTTATACCCAGCTGAATGGCTAATTCTAGTCCAGTTATAAGGGCTTCATATTCTGCTTCATTATTCGTACACGGTTCTGTTAAGTGGTAGGAGTACCTTAACATTCCCCGGTTCGGTGTTATAAATATTAGTCTGATTTCTGCCTTACCGGGCACTATCATTTGCAATTCCTTATCTTTTTGTACTGATGATGCTCCGTCGAAGTACAATTCCCAACGTCGATCATCGGGGTGTTCTAAGCTCATTATCTACTCGTCTGGCAAGTCGTCATTTTAGAGGCGATTCTACCGGTAAAGGGTGTGCTGCGAGAAAGTCCGATAGGACTTGTCCCTTTACAGCACAAAGAGGAACGAAAGTTATATCGAATTGCAATAGTATCTTCGACCACCTGGCAAGTCTGCCGGAAAGCGTTGGTCGGGGCATCAAATATTGCAATGGATTAAACTTTGAAATAAGGTTGACCTTATGAGAAAGCATGTAATGCATGAGCTTTTAGGCTGCAAAGACCAGGAACATGCAGGTCGAACAATGCTTCTCAATAGGAGGATACTTTATTTCCATCGGAATTAGACGACGACTTAAGTAGTAGAGAGCGTTTTCTTTACGCTCGTCATTGACCTGGGCTAGCAGGGCTCCGAAAGAGTCGTCTAAAGCTGCGGTACAAAGTATCAACAATCTACCCAAGACCGGGGCTGCTAAGATAGAAGGTGTCATTAGATATCTTTTGATATCATCAAAGGCATGTTGACATTTGGAGTCCCAAGTAAACTTGACATCTTTCTTAGCCAAAGCAGAAAAATGTTGACACCTTCCTGACAAATTCGAAATAAAGCGTCGAAGATATACTAAATTCCCTTGAAAGGACCATAGTTTTTTCAAAGTTTTAGGAGGCGGCATTTCTAAGATAACTTTAATCTTCTCTAGATCGATTTCAATTCCACGATGTCGGACAACAAATCCTAAGAATTTCCCAGAGGTGACGCCAAAGGCTCATTTCAGAGGATACATCTTAAGGTTAAATTGTCTTATCGCTCGAAAATAATTCTCAAATCATACAGGTGATCTTCCTTCAATTTGCTTTTGATGACCACATCATCCACGTAGAACTCAACTTGGTTGTGAATGAGATCATCAAAAATCCTTGTCATTGCTCTTTGTTAGGTTGCTTCTGTATTTTTCAATCCGAAAGGCATTGCGTGTGCGCAGTATACTCCGATTGGCGTTACGAAGAGTCTGTGAGATTTTCATCTTCTGGTGCCATCTTTATCTGGTTGTATCCTGACGATCCATACATGAAAGAGAAGACTTCGTGTGTCGAAGCGATGTCGATCATCAATTCCAGAATTGGTAGCGAGAATTCGTCCTTTGGGCATGCTTTATTCAAATCCCAAAAATCCACGCAAATTCTGATATGACCATTCTTCTTTATGACTGGTACCACATTGGCTAACCAAGTCGGGTATTATTCTTCACGGACAAATTTAGCTTCGATTAATTTCTTAACTTCGGTTATAACTTGTTATTCAATTTCCAGACACATTCTTCTCGGAGCTTGTCTGACTGGAACGGCAGTGGGATCCACTCCTAGCCTGTGAATTGCAACTTCTGGAGCTAATCCTGGCATTTCATCGTAACTCCAAGCAAAACAGTCCTTGAATTCCATCAATAGCTTGATCATATTTTCAGTGTCTTCTTTGTTGAGTAAGGAGCTAACAAAGGTCGGCCTAGGCTCTTCGCTAGTACCTAAGTTAACTTCCATCAACTCGTCTATTGTAGATTTAATTTCTTCTTCAAATTCTGGCGGAGCATCTCTGATTGGTAGATCCTTGAGATCATCTGAAGCTTCCAGGCAGTCTTCATTAGGCTCGCAAGTGACAACCAAGCAAAATTCTGTATCATCAGCTAGCGCTACTGTGACAAATCCGAGACCATGCTTTGAATTGAGAGGTCGACTGGTATTATTCCATAATTTTTCAAAGCACTGTGATTGACCTTTTGACCCTTTGCTTAGATAAAACACCACATTGAATTAAATTTTGAACACATAGAGAATACCACTCAAAAGGCAATTTCATTAATTCAAAGGAAGCAACATCTTCAAATTTTACATCATTTTCAATTTTGGAAGAAGAAGCACCACGGTAGAACTTCATCGGCTTAGCACCGCCACTATGTACTTCCTTGACCACCATACTCTCGACCTTATTAGGATAGATCAGGGTCAGGTTTATAGTGTGTACACAGTGATTTATCTTGTCGTACATCGCTTTGTAGTCTTCGTTCTTTTTGTCTTCGAGAGAGATCTTAAACTGGGGTTTCCTTTGATTTATCTTCATTACTTCCTTCTTGGTTTTTTCTTCTTCGGAACTGTTCTCCTAATCAACATCGATGACCGGCTTCTTCTGTTCAACTGTTCCACCGTTTCTTCCTTGACCTCATCCCCGACCTCGACCTCGGGTGCGAGTTCTGGAGAAACCTTCACCATCTCGCCGTAAGGGAGTGGTGAGTAACTGTTGAACTAGAATTTCAGGTTCTTTGTTGTCTCGAACTCCATTTGCTTTATTTGGTATGAAATTTCTGGAAAAGATAGTTTTCTTCGGAGGCACTTAGTAGGCTGCATCTTCGTGAATTCCAATTTCATGTACGGAGAACGGTTCCAAGTCACCTTTGATACAATGTTCTTCCCCTCCGTCATAATACTTTATGCACTGGTGTAGAGACAACAGTACCATCAGGTTTTCATGGATCCACGGCTGACCCAGTAGAGCATTGAACGATGTCTCAGAATCAATTATATTGAACTTTGTGGTTTTTCTTACCAAATCACTGATTCTCAATAATAGTGTTTTCGATCCAAGAGCCCTTTCTCCTTTCTGATTGAAGCCTCTCAGTAACATTCTGTCTGCTTCGAGATCGCAGGCATCTATTTCTAAGTATGCTAACGTCTGAAGATTCATTATGTTGATCGATGATCCCGGATCAACTAACACTCTAGAGAGCATGAACTTTCCGATGGTGACTGAAATGTACAAAGTTCTGTTGTGATCGGCTGTTCCAAGTAGAAGATCATTGTCCATGAAAGTAACACCACGCTGTTCTTTAAACGAGCAAACCTCGTCTAAGGAATTACCGGTCATTTGAGCTAAACAAATTTTTGATCAACTAAGGCCTTGACTAGAGTTCCCTCATCTCCTTTGACAGGATCACAGCGTCGTAGATGCTCAGTTTGGGTGGCAGCTTCCCAAGATGGGCTAGCACGTTATAGTCCACTTTATTACCAGGTTCTTCAATCTCTTCCCGAATGGGCAATTCCTCTGCTGGGGTTGGCTCCTCTTGAGCAACCACCTGCTTTCCTTTATCCTTTGGTCCCGTCTCGGGGGTAGAACTTTTCCACTTCTTAAATTGACTTCTGTTATTTCTTCTGAATTTGGTGTTGAACTTGCTGGTGTCTCATCTTGAGTCGGAACGACTGGCTCTTCTGGAGTTGTTTTGAAATCAAACAGTTCTAATTCTATTGTGATCGGAGCTCCTCAGAATTCACAAACAGACTCGTCGCTTCTTGAGTTTTCGTAGTCATTCTTATGAACGTCTTCTTCTCTGTCGCGGTAGTCGAGGTTTCATATGATTTGAGAATCGTTACTCGTATCGAAATCGAGATCCGGATTAGGTTGGTTGTCGTTAGTAATGTAATCGTTAGAAACAATCAAAACGTAGCTAACACCATAACTCTTATCATTATAAGATCCCACCAGGGCGAGCAAATAAATCTACAGAGTCAGAGGTCCGAGGGATTTCTCCCATCCTAGGAAAAGCAGCTCCTACTCTACCCTTCGGAGCCTCGGTCTTCTTTTCTTCCACAATCTTCTCCTCCTTCTGGGGTGGTTCTTCAATCGCAAGAGATAGTGCCGGCTTGGCAAGTGTCGAATTCTGAATTGAAGCGCGCACCAATGCGGTCTGGATGTGATCCAAAATCTTTTTCAAGGACTTTTTCTAAATAATACTCCACCCATCGTCGATCATGTATGGGTTCACATTAGAACAATAGGATCCGTTGAAATAACATTAATAGAACCTCCTTTTTGGGGCTCCTTCATGTATTCTTCAGAATCGTTATGTTCCCTTTCCGGAGTTTATCCTCGAGCCAATTCTTGAAGGTGAAGCAGTCATCTGTCTTGTGTTCTAGCATTCTATGGTAGGGACAGTAGTTTAGATGATCCTTCTTATCAAAAGTTGACCTGTTGGATTAATGGGTTTGTAATTGGGTCAGAGATAGAACATTTTGACCAAAGTTGATTTTTTGGTTGTTGACCTCATTTTTGGTGAGGTCTTGTCTTTTTCTTAGTGCTTAGGATCTAGCCATAGGACTTCTCCTTGACTATCCTAGTGGACTAGAATTGGGACCCACCCTTTAGCAATTCAACTACTTCTTGACTCCTCTTGGGACTCCACATTGATGGTTGCAAACCTCTAAATCACCTTGGAAGGTTAAAACCACCATATGGACAACCAATAGTGAGTTCCTATAGGATTGTTTGGACTTATGATGACCTTGTGTGACTTGGGCTTCTCTTGCACACACACACACCCCTAAGCCACTTAACCTAAACCTTGAACCCTTGCCTTTCTACCCTATGTGAAACTCACATGGTTGAACCCAAGCCACTAATCTTTGATTAAGATGGCTAAGGTCAATATGTGAAGGATCATAAAGTGGTTACCATTTGGCTTGACTTGGTCCCAAAGTGGTTGGACTTGGCTAAGTCCATGACTCATGCTTCCAAACCCTAATTCCATTCCAAATCACTTTTTACTTAATCTTGACCCCACTAAAATGATCCCATTCTTCCTTATTTGAAATCCCATTCATTTTACCAAAATTTCTGATTTTGACATTTGGTCCTCTAAACTTATCTAAATTACCTATATTACCCCCACAACCACCAAATCATCCAAAATTTCCAAAAATTACCCAAAATTCCCAAAAATCCTAAGAATCATTTTGAAACAATTCCCACCTCTAAAATCCACCAAAATACCCCAATACCCTCCAAATAACCTCCAAATACCCTAAAAACCCCTTTTGGCCCAAATTTCCAAAAAATTCCAAAAAATCACAAATTTTTCCAATTTAATTTTTTTTAACTACACCATAGCCCAATTTTGCCAATTTAACCCAATTTTATCAAAAATCCCCAATTTGACTAGAGCTTTAACGTATGGACCCAATGTCAAACCAAATCAATCCAACTGACCTCAACTTTGTCCAAATTCAATTCTAAAATTCAATTCAACATCCCCAATACTAATTTCAATCAAAACTAAGCCCAATTTGGTGCCCATTGGAGTTCAATTTCAACTGTAAACCAAAACCCCCAATTTTGGCCTTATGACCTAATTCACCCTAAAATGACCTAAAGCCACTCAAGTTTCCTCAAAATAAATTCCAAACTCTTCCTAACACATTCCCATACAAATTACAACATTAATTTTGCAAAAATTTTGATCTAAACCCCATGCAAAATCATTTGAAACCAAAATCCCCAAAATTTTCCCTAAGGTTGTCACCTAGCCCTAAATCTCCAAATTGGGTCCCCTAAACCCAAAATTTCCACCCAATTTCTATCCTAAACCTTTCCTAACAATCATTTGTAACATTTTGAATCATTAATTGAGCCTTAGCCAAGCTCTAACCAAACCTAAACCCAACCTAACCCATGGTGACCAAAATTAACCAAAACTCCAAAATCCTCCAAATTGAAACTCCAAATTATCTCAAATCCACTTCATGTCTTCATGAAAAATCTTCCTTACAGTCATTTACACAATGTTAATCAATCAATTTGATCCAATTCAACCCTAAACTCAAGCTAGCCCAATTTGAACCCAAACTAACCCACATGGACACATGAACTAAATTGGACTTAACCAATCCAAATTTGATCAAACCAACCCCTTGGTTGCCAACCCTAGACCTCCTAGGCTGGGTTTGACCTAAACAAACCCATGCCTCATGAGCCATGGAGCAATGGTCCGCCACTTTGGACCAAGGGACCAAGCCACATGGCTAAGGGCATGTCCCATCCTCCAAATCTCCTTAAGCAAGCTCCCTGCCAAAATTAATTGAGCTAAACTCCTCCTCCACTCCTCCTCAGCCTGCTCAGCTGCCTGATCATCCTTGCCAGCCACCCCAGCCAGCAGAACAGTCACGACTGAACACCACTTTTTCCTTAAAAATTCAAAATTTGGTCTGGGCAGTGGCCAATCCTTTCACCAGCCACCCTACCTGCTCAGCCCTCACCCTAAGTGGCCCAAGGCACTCATTGCCTGGCCCTGAGCTCCCCTCTCTGGCCAAAGGTGCTAAATTTTTCTCCACAGAACTCCTCCAAACTGCTTCCAGACCTTCTCCCAGGCCAGAGAAGAAGAACCCCACTGTCCTCCTGCCCTGAAATCCCCTGGCTGAGCCCAATTTCTCAGCTGAAAATCAGGCCAGAAACAGGACATCCCCAGAACCTCCACCAAAACAAAAATAAACTCACCCACACCTTCCCAGAACCAAGAGAAGTAGTCCCCCAGTGAAAGCCCCCTCACCAGACCAACTAATTGCTCCAGACGTGAAAACACCAAATCGGGTTAGGAGGAAATCATACCCAGGCAGCTCGCTAGGACCAGAGACTTCATCCGGAGGCTCCTCTCACTCCAAAGAACATGCCGAGCATCTCTGATTGGAGCTTCACCTCTCAGAGCCAAGGTGTTGACCTCTCCTCCCTCCCGAGCTTCTAGCAATTCTCCATTTTGTTCTGTGTAATTTTGATGCATGTTCGCCGCATAGATAGCTTCGTCTAAGCTATATGCGTCGATAGAGACCAACCGCGCATGATTTGGTTGAGTCTTGAGCGAGATCATAGGTCTAAAAGGTGGACGGATCTCGGGTTAAGTCAGTTGGGGACGATGAACAGCTACCGTCCGATCGTACGTGTATCGGATGGACGACAGAGATATAGTCGGATGGAACCGCGGAACGGAAATCACGTGCCGAGTCAGATGGCGGTGCCAAATGGGAACACGCCGCGTGGAGCTTTTGATCTACCTAGGTTGAGGTGGCACCGCGTCGGATAATTAGGAAATTAGGTTTATTTTCTATTCATTTAAATGCTAGAACTTTAAAAATGCATATCTTTGCATAGAAAAATCTTAAAAATAAACTTAAATACCCTCTTGCTCAGTGAACAGAGGAGATTAATGTGAAAAAATAATTACGTTATTTTGTTAAGTATTTTATTCTTAATTAATTTAATACTATTCTGAGTATTTTAATCCTCCATTCATGCATGCAATTCACCATGGCATGAGACCATAGGGCTTTTGTAGCCTCTGATCTTGGGAACATTCCCTGAATTTTTTAAGGCAAGTGGCTATCTCTGTGGCAAGTTATCTATTTTTCAAGTTTATGTGTCTATATTGGTATTTTAATTCCAATAATTATCATGTTGATTAATAAAAATTAGGAAAATTAAGGGGAGTATCTCTGGACCAGAGGATCCTAGGAAAATTATGGTTTGAATTAACTCATTTAAATGAACCCTAATTTGACCAAAATCTTAGAATTAAGATCAAATTAATTTGAGATAGCCACTCATTAAAATAACATAAAATCAATTCTCCACTGATCTTTGGGGTCAGAGGAGTCTCACATAAAAATTTGAAATCAATTGAAAATGATTTAGACCACTAAATGAATTATTTAAATCTCATGACCACTTTTAAACTTCAAAAATTCATAAAACCTAAAATACATTTTAAAAATTAACTAAATTCATTTTGAGACCTCTCTAGTATCATTGAAGTCTAAGAAAATTAAAAGTGAAATTTTTCTAAAATTTTTATTTTTAACTTATTTTTGAATATTTTAATAATTAAAAAATAATAAAAATAACAAAAAAAATAAAATTCACAAAAATGTCATGTTTGGTCTCCTAATCACATAAGAACTAACCAAATATTTTTCTTAAGTCCCTAAGAAAAGAAATTGAATTTTAAAGGCTTAATGCAATTTTTAATATTAAAATTGGATTTTTCGACCTTTCCCGCTAAAATAATTCTAAAAATTCAAAGAAAATTCAGAAAAATATAAAATTTATTTCTCTAAGTTCTTTGAAGTCAGAGAGATTTAAAAAAATATGAAACTAAATTTTCAATTTTAATTTTATTTTATAAATAATTAATACTCCAAAACTTAAAATAATTATAATAAATAAAATATATTTCAGAAAATCACCAAAAGTGGTCCTAATTATTTTAAATTTTGTGGTATGAATTAATTATAAAATAAAATTAAATTTGAAAATTAAGTTATATATTTTTCTTAAATCTCTCTGACGTCAAAGAACTCAGAGAAACAAATTTTATGTTTTTCTAATTTTTATTTGAATTTTTAAAATTAATTTAGTGAAAAGGTTAAAAAAATCATTTTTAATATTAAAAATTACATTAAGCTTTTAAAATTTAATATCGTTGCTTTAGGACTTAAGAATAATATTTGGTTGGTTCCTAAGTGATTAAGAGATGAAATAAAACATTTTTATGAATTTTAATATTTTTGTAATTTTTATAATTTTAATTATTAAAATATCAAAAGTTTGGTTAAAAATGAAAATTTTAGAAAAATTCTAATTTTAATTTTTTTAGACTCCTCTAATACCAGAGAGACCTTAAAATGAATTTGGTGAATTTTTGAAAAGTATTGTAAGTTTTGTGAATTTTTAATGTTTAAAAGTGGCTATGTTATTTAAAAAATCCATTAATGGGTTAAACCATTTTTAATTGATTTCAAACTTTTTTATGGTGCTTCCTCTGACCCTAAAGATCAATGGAGGATTAATTTCAAATTATTTTGATTTTTAATTTGCCTTAATTAATTCAATGTTGGTTTTAGGTCAAGTGAGCCATTACGATTATTTACAATGTTTTAAGCCATACCATAATTATCCCAAGTTCCTGTAGTTATAGGGAACCTATCCTAATTTTTCTAGAATTTTCCAAATAGTATGCTAATTACTGGAATTAAAATACCAAAATAAGCATAAGAACATGGAAAATAGATTACTCCATAGAGACATAGCCTCTGGCCTTGGAAAATTCAGGGAATGTTCCCAAGATCAGAGGCTACAAAAGCCCTATGGTCTCATGCCATGGTGAATTGTGTGTGTGAGTGGAGAATTAAAATACTCAGATTAGTGTTTAATTAATTAAAAATTAAATACTCAACAAAATAGATCAATTCTTTTTCCACATTGTTCTCCTCTGTTCACTGAGCAAGAGGGTATTTTTATTTTAATTTTGTGATTTTTCTACACTAAGATATGCATTTTTGAAGTTTCAGGGATTTAAAATATTCAAAAAGGGGTAATTTCCTACTTAAGTGACGCGGCGCCATGACAACCTATGACGGCTTCAATGCTCCACGCGTCTCCTTCTGATTTGGCACCGCCATCCACCTTAGCACCACGCAGCCCCGCGGTCTCGTCTCGTCTCCTGATTCGGTGTGATCTGAGCCATCCATTCGTTACACGCGCGATCCAACGGCTACTGGTCATTATCCAAACTGGTCTGAGCCAAGAACCGTCCAGCTTCTAGACCTAATATCTCTCTTGATACTTAACTAAATCGAGTGCAGTTTCATCCTACATGCTCGTCTAGCCTAGAGGAGTCTATCTATATGGCTAACACGCATTGAAAACATGCAGAATAAAATGGAGAATCCATGAAAGCTCGGGAAGAAAAAGAGTTTCCATACCTTGGTCCAAGAGGTGAAGCCTCGATTGGATGTGCTCGGCACTTTCGTTGGAGCTGGAGGAGCCTACAGATGAAGCCTCGAGCGCTGGTGAATCATCTAGGTATGATTTCATCCAAACCTGATTTGGTGTTTTCACGTCTGGAGCAAATGGCTGGCCTGGTGAAGGGGCTTTCAATGGGGAACTTCTTCTTTACTTCTGGTAAAGGTGTGGGAAGAGTTAATTTGGTTTCTATGGAGATTTGGTGAGTGTCCTGTTTTTAGGCCTGAGATTGAACTCAAAAATTGAGCTCAGTCTATGGGGATTAGGGAAGGAAAACAGTGGGGTTCTTCTTCTCTAAGCTGAGAGAAGCTCTAGGAGTGATTTGGGGAGGTTTTGGTGAGAAAATTTTCCAACAGCCCTCTCATGGCCCAGAGGTGTGAGTTATTTGGCCAGGGCCATAGGGTTGAGCTAGTGCTCAATTAGTGGGTGGATTCCACTGCTTAGGTGGAGGGCAGTGGAGCTCCAAAGGAAATTTTGACTGAGGTGGACAATTGGGTAAGTATGGGTGTGCTTAGCCAAGTTGTGGCTCTCGGTTTTGACCCCCTCCGGCGATTAGGTCGGCCGGTAAGGACAGGGGAGCTGGCCCCTGAGGTCAGGTGAGTCAGGGAGAGGTTTAATGGTGCTTAACATTTGTGGGGAGGTTTTTGGGGTAAGGCAAAAGAGGATTTAACCACTTAATGGATGAAATACCTTAAAATTGGGGACCCTTGGTCCATGGCTCACTTAGCTTGGGTTAGGTGGATCTAGGGTGGTTCTTAGGGTTCAAATGGTGGTTGTGGAAGAGTTGGTTTAGCCACATTTGGTTCAATTTGGCTAGGTTAGGTCATAGGTTCAATTTGGCTCACTTGGGTTTAGGTTGGGCTAACTTGGGTTTGGGTTTTATTTGGGGCCAAGTGTCTTGAGTAGCGTTGTAGAAATGATTGCCATGAAGAACTTTTATGAAGACATGAAATGGTTTTGAGTTCAATTGAAAGGTCAATTTGGTGGGTTTTGGGATTTTGGTTAAATTTAGGCAAGGTTAGATCAAGTTGGGCCCAAGTTGGCTTAAGGTGGGGTTTAGATCCAATTGAATGTTTCAAATGGCTTAGGGTAATGTATTGAAGAGTTCCCAACATCAATTGGGAAGAAATTTTAGGATTAGGCCAATCAATTTAGGTAGATTTAGGGCATGTATTCCATTTAGGCTAAAATGGGATATTTTAGGTTTCAAGTGGATTTATATTAATCTTAGGCTCAAATTGGGACAATTGAAGGTTGCATGGGTTTCATGGGAATATCATGGAAGGTTTAGGATTGAAATTTGGAATAAATTAGCAAATTTGGGGGTTTTGGATTTCAAATTGAATTGAACTCAAATATGAATCAATTTGGACTTGAATTTTGTTTAGATTGGTAGTGGGGATGTTGAATTAAAGTTTAGAATTGAATTTGGGCAAAATTAAGGTCAAATGGGTTGATTTGGTTTCACATTGGGTCCATTTAGGTTAAAAATGGGTCAAATTGGGGATTTTGATAAAAGTGGGCTATTTTGGCAAAATTAGCTTACGGTGTAGTTGAACAAAATGAAATTGGGAATATTTGGGATTTTCTGAGAATTTTGAAAATTTTGAACTTTTGCGGTAAAAGGGGTATTTAGGGTATTTGGAGGTTATTTGAAGGGTATTGGGGTATTTTGGTGGATTTGAGAGGTGGGAGTTGTTTCAAAATGATTTTTTGGATTTTTGGGAATTTTAGGTAATTTTTGGGAAATTTTGGAAAATTTTGGGATTGTATGGGAAATTTAGGTAATTTTTGGGTAGGCTTAAGGACCCAATGTCAAAACCAGAAATTTTGGCAAAAGTGGAATTTGGTTATGGTTAGGAATTAGAATAGCTTGGAGTGGGCCATGGACCAAGAAATGTTCAATTTGAACATCTCATAGGTTGTTCTTAACCCTCTTAGCCAAGGGCTAGGGGTTTAGACTTAGCCACATGAGTGCTCAAATGAATCAGGAATCAAGATTGGGTAGGGATGGTTTAGGGTTTAGGGTTTAGGATGGGTGTGAGAGTGTAGTGTGTGCAAGCCAGACCTCACCAAGCTCAGGCCACCCAGGGTTGCCTTAAGGCTTGAGCATCCTATAGGAATTCATCTTTGTCTTCCCACACATTGGTCCCAACCTTCCAAGTGATTTGGAGGTTGATGACCATCTATGTAAGATTCCAAAGAGAACCAAGATTGGGTTTGAATTTCTAAATGGTGGGTTCCATCTCTAGTCTTCTAGGATAGTCAAGGAGAAGTCTTATAGCTAGATCCTAAAAACAAAGAGGAAAGAAAAAGACCTCACCAAAAATGAGGTCAACAGTTGTCACTTGCGAGTCTAATGAAGACTACCTGGAAGCTTCAGATGATCTCGAGTACTTACCAATCGTAGACGCTCAGTTAGAATTTGGAAGAAATTAAATCTACAATAGACGAGTTAATGGAAGTTAACTTAGGTACTAGCGAAGAGCCTAGGCCGACTTTTGTTAGCTCCTAACTCAACAAAGAAGACTCCGAAAACATGATCAAGCTATTAGTGGAATTCAAGGACTGTTTTGCTTGGAGTTACGAAGAAATGCCGGGATTAGCTCCAGAAGTTGCAGTTCACAGGCTAGGAGTGGATCACACTGTCGTTCCAGTCAGACAAGCTCCGAGAAGAATGTGTCTAGAAATCAAACAACAAGTTATAGCTGAAGTTAAGAAACAAATCAACGCTAAATTTGTCCGTGAAGAACAATACCCGACTTGGTTAGCCAACGTGTTACCAGTCAGAAAGAAAAATGGTCAGCTCAGAATCTGTGTGAATTTCAGAGATTTGAACAAAGCATGCCCAAAGGACGAATTCCCGCTACCAATTCCAGAATTAATGATCGACATCGCTTCGATACACGAAGTCTTCTCTTTCATGGATGGATCGTCAGAATACAACCAGATAAAGATGGCACCAGAAGATGAGAAGCTCACAGCCTTCAAAATACCAATCAAAGTATACTGCTACACAGTAATGCCTTTCGGATTGAAGAATGCAGGAGCAACCTACTGTTGACTTTATTTTTGGTGAGGTCTTTTCTCTTCTTAGTGCTTAGGATCTAGCCATAGGTTTTCCATTTGACTATCATAGAGGACTAGAAATGGGACCCACCCCTTAGAAATTCAAACACCTCTTAACTCTTCTTGAACCCCACAGATGATCATAAACCTCCAAGTCTCCTTGGAAGGTTAAAAGTCAAATGTGGAGGTTCAAGGATGAATTCTTATAGGATGGTCAAGCCTTAGGACAACCCTGGGTGGTCTGGTCTTGGTGAGGGTATGCTTACACACACCACACTCCTACACACATTCAAAATCCTAAAACCACCCTTACCCAACTTGGCTTCCTGACTCATGTAGGAAACTCATATGAATGAACCTCAACCCCGAAGCCACTGGCTAAGAGGGATAGGAACAACATATTGAGTACCTAAAATGAGTCCTCTCATGGCTCTTGTGAGTTTAATATGGCTTCATGTCTCACCAAAATGGTTTCATTTTACTCACACTTAATCAATCTTCATTTTTGCCAAATTTCAATTTTTGACCCCTGGGGCCCTAAACCCACCAAACCTACTAAATACCCTTGAAATTGCCCAAAATTCTCAAAAACTGCCCAAATTACCAAAATTCCTCAAAATCAATCCTAAATACTCCCCACCACTCAAATTGATCATCCATGGCCAAATATACCAAAATTTCCAAAAATACCCCTCAATAACCTCCAAATACCCAAAATACCCTTTTTGGCCCAAAAATCCAAAAATTCCAAAAAATTCTCAAAAAATTCCAAAAAATTCCAAATATTCCCATTTTCATTTTGATAAATTGACACATACCCTAATTTTGTCAATTAAACCCAATTTGGTCAAAAATCCCAAATTAGCCCTTAAGGCCCAAATTGACCAACAAATCCAATCCATTCCAAATTCAACCCAAATGTCACCCAATTTTCCTCAAATTTGTTTTGAAACCTTACTAACATCCCCACAAACCAAACTCCAACTTAATTTACTCAATATTTGGACCCAAACTCCACCCAAGCCTAACTCAAACCAAAATTCCCCAAATTGGCCTAAACCAACCATGAACCCAAACAAGCCCAAATCCCAAAATCAAGACCCAACCAAAATTGGAAACTCTTTGTAACACTCCCATAAACCTTTTTCAACATTAATTTTACATCAAACCCAACATTAACCCAACTTTAGCCCAAGTTAGCCCAATTTGACCCACTTTGGTCCTATTACTAAAAAGACCCAAATTAAATCCAATTCAACTCCAAATTACCCCAAACTTGTTCCAAATCACTCATGGCACATTCCTAAACTAAATGCAACACTTATTTTGCATAACATTTTACTAAATTTTTATCCAAAAGTTTATTTTAAAATCTAAAAGCCCATCCCCTTAAAACATTTTAAAAGCCCATCTTTTACCAAATTTAAAAGCCCAAGTCTTCAATCTAAGCCCACATGACATTTCATTCCATCATCCAATTCATTAAAATCATCCCTCTAAAGTTTTGTTTCATGATTAAATAATTCTAAATAAAGCCTCATGATAATTCCATCAAAAATACCCAAAATTTCAAAAATCCTTTTTCATGAAATAAACCAAGCCATTCCCAAGCCACATGGAGCCATGAAGCCATGGGCAAGCCATATTCAAGCCTTGGGAGCCACTTTACACATCACCATGCCATTAATTGCAAAAGGAGGAGCCTCTTTTAAACCCCCTTAAAAAGTTTTAACCCTTTAATGCTTCACCTTAACCCATGATTAATCCAAATATTCAAGGATGGGGACCTCACCACCTTCTCTTGGCTGAACCTACTGATTTCCTCAGCCCAAAATCTGACCTTGGTGGGTGCACCAAACCCATTTCCATGGCTTGACCAAATTGAGCCCAAAATACCCCCTTCCCCCTTTCCATTTGCATTAAGCTCTTTACACATGGCCAACCTCTATTGATTGTACAAGACTCAATCCCTGGACTCACTGAGTCAGATGGTGACTTGACCCTGGCTGGACCACCACCTGGGTCGCCGGAAACACCAGGCCGAGAGCTCCATGTGAGCCAAAAAATTCAAAACTCCCTTTCTAAGTTGTCCCAACCCTAGTGGACATCAGGGCTCTTCTTCTCCTTCCCTGAGCAGCTGATCCCAGCCTTCAATTGCCTCTAGGAAGCCCCATAGCCATGGCTATTTAAACTCCTCACCTCCACGGCCAAAAGGTTAAATACACTGAACCTTAGTGAAGCCCTGTCAAATTGGTTCCAAACTCCTCTTCTAACCTAAAGCAGTTGATCTCCACTGAAATCCAGCCCTAAAATCCTCACTGTGAGCTCAAATTTTTAGGTCAATTTTAAGCCTAAAAGCAGGACACTTCACCACAGTGAGCCAATCTTCAAATTAATTGACTCTACACCATCACCAAACCAAGAGAAGAAGTTCCCTAATGGAAGCCCCCTCACCAGGCCATCCATTCCTTCTACGGGCCAGAGCTCGAAATTGGTCTTGATGAAAGTCAGGTCTAGGCATTTCACCACAGCTCCAGGCTTCATCCTTAGCTTCCTCAGACTCCAACGAACGTGCCAAGCCCCTCTGATTGAAGCATCATTTCTCAGAGCCAAGGTATTGAACTCTTCCTTCCTGAGAGCTTCTTTCAATTCTCCATTTTGTTTAAGTCCATTTCATAGCATCACAACCGTATAGATTGGTTTGTCTTGTCAAGACGAGTTCATAGAGCCCAAGATCACGTAATTTGGTTGAGAGATGAGGGAGATCTTAAGGTTAGAACGTGGACGGCTCTCGGGACGCACCAGTCGTAGACGATGATCAGCCACCGTCAGATGGCGCGTGTAATAGATGGACGGTGTAGATCAAGCTGGACGAGGAGATGGAGTGGAACAGCGGGCCACGTGGTATCCCAGTCAGATGGCGGCGTCGAATGAGAAAACGCCGCGTGGGACTTCGGAGCTGCCAAGGATGACGAGGCGTCGTGCTGGATAAGTAGGAAATTAGGGTATTTTTTATTTATTTAAATGCCCACAACTTTGAAAAATCATATCTTTGCATAGAAAAATCATAAAAAAAAATCAAAATACCCTCTTGATCAGTGAACAGAAGAGAATAATGTGGAAAAAGAATTAAGTTAATTTTTTGAGTTTATGATTTTTAATGATTTAAATACATTCTGTGATGTTTTAATTCTCCACTTGCATACATAATTCATCATGGCATGAGAACTTAGGGCTTTTGTAGCCTCTGTTCTTGGGAACATTCCCTGAATTTTCTATGATCAGAGGCCATCTCTATGGAGAGTTATCTAATTTCCAAGTTTATGTGTTTGTTTTGGTATTTTAATTCTAATAATTAGATATTGCATAGAAAATTCTAGAAAAATTAGGGGAGGTAGCTTATGACCAGAGGACCCTAGGAAAATTATGGTTTGATTTAATTCTTTAAAAATAACCCTAATTGGCCTAAAACACTTAAAATTGAAATTTAATTAATTAGGGGTAACCACACATTAAAATTACTTGAAAACAATTCTCAATTATCACTTAGGATGCAGAGAACCTCACATAAAAATTCCAAATCAATTGGAATTAATTTGACCCATTAAATGAATTAATTAAGGGACATGACCATTTTGCACATTAAAAAATTCATAAAACCCAAAATATATTTCAAAAATTCACCAAATTAATTTTGGAAGTTCTCTGTGATTAGAGGAGTCTAAGAAAAATAAAATTACATTTTTCATAAAAATTTGATTTTTAATCATTTTTAAAATATTTAATAATTTATAATTATAAAAAAATCATAAAAATATAAAATTCATCAAAATACCACATTTGGTCTCCTAATCACTTGGGAACCATCAAAATATTTTTCCAAAGTCTCTAAGTTAAAATATGAATTTTTAAAGGCTTAAGACAATTTTTAATATTAAAAATGGATTTTCCAACCTTTTCACAAAATTAATTCTAATAAATCAAAGAAAATCAGAAAATTATAAAATTTATTTCACTCGAATCCTTGAAACCAGAGAGATTTAGGAAAAATATAAAACTTAATTTTCAACTTTAATTTTATTTTATATTTAATTAATACCCCAAAACTTAAAATAATTATAATAAATTAAATATAAATCAAAAAATCACCAAAATTGGTCCAAGTGATCCTCTAGTCAGTAGGAAGATCCCATAATTTTGTTAAGGACAGAAACCTTACCTGGTTCATGTTGTTAAATTTTTATTGAAAATTCTTATTTTTATTAAAATAATTATTTAAATTAAATTAAAAATAGAAAAATCACTTTTTCATCTCTAATGTCTTAATTGACATGTGAGTGAGGTGAAATAAAAATTCCAAGTTCATTTAAGCTCAATTTAGTGAGTTATGAAATGAACATGCTTAAAAGGGCATAAAGGTAATTAAGGCTTTTTAACCCTAATTAATACTTTAGGCTTAATCAAAGGGAGGGTAAAACATCTGATCTTAATTCTCTTTTAGATGATTGAAACCTGGGAAATTAAAAGGTAGAAACCCATTAATTATCTTCAAAAAATTCAAAGTGAATCTTAATTAATTAAATAATTGAAATTTTGGAAAGATAATTAAAAGTTTGGATTGTTAAAATGGGGATATAAGTTAGGAAGATTGCAATCATTTAATCTAAAATCCCTAAATGAATCACTCCGATAATATTCAACTCTTAATTAATTTTAAAGACATGATGATTAAAATTAATAATTAAAAAGAAATAATCTCTAATTAAATTAAAGCTTAAAACATTAAATGATTTAATAATCAAATTAAAAATAAATTTAAAACATTAAAATTAATTTGAAATCACTTGGGAACAAACTTGAAACAAATTTGAAATATTAAGTGATATCAAAACAATTCATAATTAAAAATGTAAAAATTAAACCAATTAAAGCCAACCTAAAATAATATGATTAATTCAAATCAAATTTAAATCATCAAAATTTAATGAAATTAAATAATTTAATCTCTTCTTTCAATTTAAGTAACTTAAAACACTTAAAAGAAAATCAAACTGAATTTTGAAATTGAATTATCTTAATTGAGTAATTCAACTTTAATTAAAGATGGTTGAATTTCTTAATAAACTAATACAGCTCTAGAGGCTTTCATTATTATAACTCATAAATGAAGCATCAAGTGAAATGCCAGTTCACTCATCGGACAATCAAATGTCCAAGTTCACTAAGCAAGAAACAAAACTCAACTAAATTCTTGGATGATCAATTCACCTGTACAATGAAATTCATTTGGACTCGAAATAATACCAGAAGCATTGAAAAGATGTTTAGGACCCGTCCTAAGCGCTTTCTCAATATGATCGGATGTTTTAGAAGAACAATTGAATTTAATTGTTCTTTGATGAAGAAAATCATCCTTAACAAAACAAGAACCTAGACGTCATAGAAATTGACTAGCAATAAGATTAGGATCTTGTTAGACAACCAGAACCTTCATTTAGCTTTACCTAGGTACTTGCTACAAATATTTAAATGCTCTGACATGTGTTTTAAGTGCAGCTGGGAATGACGAGAAGACACTCCAGGTACGCTTTTATTTTATTGTGATTTATTTACCTGCACTGTACTTTACTTCTCTTGCATGTTAAACAAGAATGTCACCATGCATGAAAATTAAAACATTTAGGATAGCCACAAAACTGAAACCGAAAACTAAATTAAAAATCACAACAAGATAAAATTCACCGCTACAACATTCAAAAAATATAAAACAACTCAAAATTTAATCACAAACAGAACAACAAAACTACAACTACAACTAAATTAAAACGTCTCGTTGGATGATCGGGAATCCCTCAGATGATGTAACCCACATGTTTCTAACAAGATTTTCCACGGTCTAAATGAAAGTGTGGAACTCATTCAATTGAGTTTAGCAAATTCATTTGGACTAAGTGAATCCGATGAAAATAACGGTGCCGGGATGACGGAACCGTGGGATCTTAATCGGTCCTACTTAATCAACTTTAAGATTTGTTTTAATTAAAACATTAAGACATCTGAACCTTAAGACTTTCCTAAACCAAAAACACTTCTCTCGTCTCTTGATTACCACTTTCTAAAACTAAACCTCTGCAACAACAAGGAGCTTGGAGCATAGTGGGCAGCACGGTCATCTTCATCAGCAAAACTTTTGTCTACTTTAGCAAAAACTTTCTTATAATTAAATAACAAAGCCATAGGATTTCGAGGTAGTCTACCTAGTGCAACATAAATCCTCAACTTTTTGTTAGGCATTTTGCATAATTGTAATATGCAAATTAAGTTCTAACCGGTTTTAGGACTCTGAGGTAGTCATTTGGTATGACAAAAACCCACACATCTTCGAGGCTATTTGTATGATTATGTCATATAAATATAAGTCCTAATTAATTAATATTGGCAGGATTGAAACATTAAATAATTCTCTCTAAATTGAAGCCAAACCATAGGATAGTTGGGAAGTCACCGAAGTTCACTTCGGGTCCATGACATCCCCTACCTTTCTTCCATTGGATTCCTGAAATAAACTATTCCAAATTTTATCCATTCCCTTTTAAAATTTCCAAAATCCAGTTTGTTTGAAACCTTAAACTTTGAAATTCTTGAAAGCAAAACCACTAATCATTATCGAGATTTTTCTGAAATGATTCACGTCATTTAAGATGTAATTAACTATAGGGACCTGCCCTAATAGGAAACTTTTAAGAACCCAGGTAATATAAACCCTGCTTAATTTCTTTATATTAAGCAGGGGAACTTGTTGGCTTATAAAAATTGGTTCGCGGACCAAACGGATGTCACAAATCTTCTAGTTTATTTAGTCGAGCCCCATCATCGAAGCGGTGTAATCATTCCTCGGGATAGATACACGGTTTGTGATGCGGTGCTTGTTTATATAAACTATTTGGGATGTGAGATCGGTTTGATTTCATATCTTAAAATTTTCAAACTTAAAATTATTTTCAAAATCAAATGCTACTTTCTAAATTATATATATTTAAATTAAAATGAAAATCTAAAATTCGCCGACAACTTCTGTAGGTGACCCCTTTTCAAAACACATAACCTAAAAATATGCCGACAACTACCAAAGAGCAATGACAAGGATTTTTGATGATCTCATCCACAACCAAGTTGAGTGCTACGTGGATGATGTGGTCATCAAAAGAAAACTGAAGGAAGACCACCTGTCTGATTTGAGAATGGTTTTCAAGCGATTAAGACAATTTAACCTTAAGATGAATCCCCTGAAATGCACCTTCAATGTCACCTCTGGGAAATTCTTAGGATTTTTTGTCCGACATCGCGGAATTGAAATCGATCCGGAGAAGATTAAAGCTATCTTAGAAATGTTGCCTCCCAAAACCTTGAAACAACTACGATCCTTTCAAGGGAAGTTGGCATATCTTTGACGCTTTATTTCGTATTTGCCAGGATGGTGTCAGCCTTTTTCTGCTTTGGTAAAGAAGGATGCCAAGTTTACTTGGGACTCCAAATGTCAACAAGCCTTCATTGACATCAAACGATATCTACTGATACCTCCTGTCTTAGCAGCCCCGGTCTCGGTTAGACCATTGATACTTTATACTGTGGCTTTAGAAGACTCCCTCGGAGCCCTGCTAGCCCAGGTCAATGATGAGGGTAAGGAAAACGCTCTCTACTACTTAAGTCGTCGCCTAATATCGACAGAGGTAAAGTATCCTCCTATTGAGAAGCATTGTTTGGCCCTAGTCTTTGTAGCCTAAAAGCTCAGACATTACATGCTTTCTCATAAGGTCAACCTTATTTCGAGAGTTAATCAATTGCAATATTTGATGACCCAACCGACGCTTTCCGGTAGACTTGCCAGGGGGTCGATGATACTATTGCAATTCGATATAACATTCGTTCCTCTTCGTGCTTTGAAGGGACAAGTCCTAGCGGACTTTTTTGCAGCGCACCCTTTACTGGCAGAATCACCTCTCAATGATGACTTGCCAGACGAGCAGATAATGAGCTTAGAAGACCCCGATGACCAACATTGGGAATTGTACTTCGATGGAGCATCATCAGCACAATGATACAAAGAATTGCAAACGATAGTGCCCGGTAAGGCAGGAATCAGACTAATCTTTATAACACCAGAGGGGGAACGTTAAGGTACTCCTACCATTTAACAAAACCGTGTATGAACAATGAAGCAAAATATGAGGCCCTTATAATCGGACTGGAATTGACCATTCAAATGAGTATAACAGATATAAACATTTACGGTGATTCGCAGTTGATCATACAACAGGTCGCATGACAGTACAAGATTTTAAAACCAAGACTCAAGCAGTACTTTAAGTATGCAATGAAGTTGCTAGAGCAAATTCCGAATGTGACAATATACAAGATTCCCGAAAAGAAAATGCCCTTGCAGACGCTTTGGCCCGACTTGCAAAAGAATTCACGTGTCTACTGGAAGAGTCAGTCGTAGTGACAGTACAGGGATGACAGGTCCTATCGCAGATTGTCAGAAACTTTGCGCAGACTGAGAAATGAAGAGACAGTTGCAACAGTACTTGAAACTACAGAAGATTGGCGGCAGCCATTAATAGATTACATGCAAATAGGAAACCTACCGGATGATAAGTCATTAGCCCATCAAATTAAGAAAAGAACTCTATCATACACATTAATAAACAATACGTTATACAGAAGGTTGTTGACCTCATTTTTGATGAGGTCTCTCTTCTATCTTTAGTACTTAGGATCTAGCCTTAGGCTTTTCCTTTGACTATCTTAGAGGACTAGAGATGGAACCTACCCCTTTAGAAACTCAACCACTTCTTAACTCCCTGCAAGCCCCACAAGCTTGATTGCAAACCCCTAATCACCTAGAGGGTTGAGATCAAATGTGGAGGTTTAAAGGATGAGTTCCCTATAGGACTCTTTGGCCTTAGAATCACCCTGGGTGGCCTGGTCTGGTGAGGGCTGACTTACACATACACTACACTCTCACACACACATTCCAAATCCTAAGACTATTCATGCCTAGCTTGACTTCCTGACTCATGTAGATAATTCACATGGATGGTCCTTAACCCCTAAGCCCCTGGTTAAGAGGGTTAGGAACAACATAGTGAATGCCTCATATGAGTCCTCTCATGGCTCCTATGGGCTTAATATGGCTTCATGGCTCCTATGGGCTTAATATGGCTTCATGGCTCAACCAAAATGATTCCATTTCACTCACACTTGCTCAATTTTCATTTTTCCAAAATTTCAATATTTGACCCCCGGGGCCCCGGACCCACCAAACCTACTAAAAGCCCTTGAAACTACCAAAACCACCAAAATTTCCAAATCACCCAAAACTTTTCCAAAATCAACCTTGAACATTTCCCCACCAATCAAATTGATCATTTACAGCCAAAAATACCAAAATTCCCAAAAATACCCCCAATACCCTCCAAATTACCAAAATGCCCCTCTTGACTCAAAAATCCAAAAATTCTAAAAATTCCCAGAAAATTCCAGAAAATCCCAAATATTCCCAATTTCATTTTGTTCAACTACACCATGGGCCAATTTTGTCAATTTACCCCACTTTTACCAAAACCCCCAATTTAGCCCATTTTAAACCTAAAGTGAACCCAATGTCAAACTAAACCACTCCAATTGACCTCAATTTTGGTTCAATTCAATTCTAAAATTCAATTAAATATCCCCAATATCAATCTACACCAAATCTAAGCCCAATTTGATTGACATTTGAATCCAATTTCATTTTTAAGCTTAAAGCCCAATTTTGACCCATGACCCAAACTTAGCCCAAACCAACCCAATTCAATCCCAATTTGACCCAAATATTTTCTAAAACCTTCCTAGAATCCCCAAAAATAAAACACTAACATGATTTGCCCAAAATTTGGACCCAAACCCTACTCAAATTCAACCCAAACCCAAAATTCCCTAAATGGGCCTACACCCAAACCTAACCCAAATAGGCCCAAATCCCAAAACTAAAGCCCAATCAAAGTTGAAACCTTTTTGAAACACTCCCATGAACATTTCTCAACATTAATTTTACATCAATTTCAACATTAGCCCAACTTTAGCCCAAGGTAGCTCATTTTGACCCATTTGGACCCTATTATCAAAGAGACCCAAATTAGACCCAATTCAATTCCAAACCACCTCAAGTTTGATCCAAATCATTCATGACACATCATTAAACTAAACCCAACATTTATTTGGCATGAAACTTTGCAAAATTTTCATCTAAAAGCCCATTTTGAAAACATGAAAGCCCATTCCCTTAAACCATTCTAAAAGCCCACCTTTACCAAATTTTAAAAGCCCAAACCCATCTTAAAGCCCACATTACAATCTCATCTTATCCTCACTCAATTAATATCACTCCCTAAGTGTTACATCCATCATGAAAATCAAACTAAAGTGGTATTATGCCAAATCCCATCAAATAACCTCAAAATTTCCAAAAATTCCTAAAACCCTTTTCCATGAAAATTGACCAAACTTTCGCCAAGCCAAATGTGAGCCATGAAGCCATGTATAAGCCACATGAGGCCATGAATGGTTTGACTTTTCACCAAGCTATCAATGGCAAGGGGATGGGGACCTTTTCTAAGCTCTCACTAAACCTTTTTAACCCTTTTAATGTCTCACACTAACCCAAAATTAACTTAAACAAAATTGATGTGGACTTCACCACACATGTGAGCCTGACCCACCTGACCTCCTCAGCCCAAAATCAGGCCATGGGGAGATGAACCAAACCCAAAACCATGGCTTGGACCAAATCAAGCCAAAATGGACACTCCTCCATGCCACTTTGATCCAGCCCCTTTACACTTGGCAAAACTCAATCGAACCCACAGGAATCAAGCCCCGACTTCCCCGAGCACCGAGATTGACCCATGCTCGGCCACCGGCCCACCACGGCCGTTGGAAAACCCCATGGCCGAGACCTCGGGAGGAGCCCAACATTGAAATTCTCCCTTGTCGAGCCGCCCCATGCCCAGTGGCCATTGGAGCCGTTCTTCCCTTGCCTGCAGAAGCCGATCCCGACCATTAACCCCCATGGGAGGCCCTCCAACCGACTCTATTTAAACCCCTCACCTCTCGGCCATGAAAAGAGTTGCACAAAACCATACAGAAACTCTGCCAAAATTGTTCTAGATCATCCTCCACACTTAGAGCAATTGATCCCCAGTGACAATTTGCCCTAATCCCCACCAACAGAGCCCAATTTCTCAGCCAAAATTCCACCCAAAATGAGGACATCTCCCAATTCTCCACCAAAATTAAATTAAACTCACCCACACCTGCACAAGACCAAGAGGAGAAGTTCCCCAGCAAAAGCCCCTCACCATGCCAGCCATTGCTTCCAGCCTCCAAGCTTTGTGATCGGCTGTGGTCACTTTTGTACCTAGGCAATTCACCAAACCAAGGGACTTCATCTGGAGCTTGCTTGGATTCAATCGAATGTGACACAACTCTCAGATTGAAGCCACACTTCATTGAGCAAAGGTATGAGCTCTCTCCTCTTCCCAAGCTTCCATGAATTCTCCATTTCTATTGCCTTAATTTCATGCCACATAAACCGTATGGATGTGTTCGTCTCTTCAAGATGAATCCATAGAGTATAAGAACGTAGAAATCGGTTAAGTATCGAGGGAGATATTAAGCCTGGAAGACGGACGGCTCTCGGGTGAAGTCGATCGAGGACGATGAACGGATGTCGTCCATTTGATAAACACGCGGGTGGACGGTCCAGATTGAGCCGTATGAGGAGACGGGACGATACAGCAGGCCGCGTGGCATTCCAGTCAGATGGCGACACAGAACCAGAAGACTTCGCGTGGCCGTTCGGGGAGGCTAAGGTTGACGCGGCGCCGCGTAGGATAAGTAGAAGAATATGTAATTTTCTTATTTATTAAACACCCAGAACTTTAAAAATGCATAACTTTGTGTATAAAAATTACAAAAATAAAATAAAAATACCCTCTTGCTTAGTGAATAGAGGAGAATAATATGGAAAAGAAATCAAGTCATTTCATTGAGTATTTTATTTTTAATTAATTATTTACTCTCTGCACTATTTTCATTCTCCATGCATGTAGACAATTCATCATGGCATACGACCATAGGGCTTTTGAAGCCTCTGAACTTGGGAACATTTCTTGAAGTTTCCAAGGTCAGAGGCCATCCCTATGAGAAGTTATTGATTTTTTAATTGCATGTTACTATTTTAAGTATTTTAATTCCAATAATTAGCATGTTGAGAAATAAATTCTAGGAAAATTTGGTGATGTTTCTAATGACCAGAGAGACATAGGAAAAATAGGTTTTGAGTTAATTCACATGGAACAACCCTACTTGGCCTAAATACCCAAAATTGAATTTTAATTAATTAGAGTTAACCACATATTAAATTAACTTGAAAACAATTCTCCACTGTCCTTTAGGCTTAGTAGAACCTCACATAAAAATTTGAAACTAATTGGACTTGATTTGACCCACCAAATGGGTTGATTAAGTCCCACAAGTGAAATTAAACTTTAAAAATTCACAACTCACAAAATACTTTTTAAAAATTCACAAAAATGGTTTTGAGGCTTCTCTGACCTCAGGGGAATTTAAGAAAATTAAAATTATAATTTTCTAAAAAGTTGATTTTTAGTTATTATTTTAATATTTTAATAATTAAAAAATAATAAAAATCATAAAAATATTAAAAATCACCAAAATGTCACATTTTAACTTCTAATCACCTAGGAACAAACCAAATATTTTCCCTAAGTCTCTAGGGTGAGATATTGAATTTTAAAGGCTTAAAACAATTTTTGAATTAAAAAATGATTTTCTTTAACATTTCCACTAAAATAATTCCAATAAATCAAAGAAAAATCAGAAAAATATAAAATATTATTCTCTGACTTCCTTGATATTAGAGAGATTTTTGAAAAATGTAAAATCCAATTTTCAACCTTTATTTCATTTTTAAATTAATTAATACCCAGAAACTCAAAATAATTCCAATAAATAAAGTATAATTCAAAAAATCACCAAAATTGGTCCACATGGTCCTCTGGTCATTATGAACATCCCATAATTTTCTTAATGTCAGAAAAATTTCCTTGGTCATGTTATTGAATTTTCCTTGAAAACCCCTATTTTCCACTAAAAATAATTACATAAATAAATTAAATACAGAAAAATCACATATTCTCTCTAATGTCTTAATTGACATGTGAGTGAGGTTACATAAAAATTTCAAGTTCATTTAAGCTTAGTTTAGTGAGTTATAGAATTATTAAGCTTGAAGGGCAAAATGGTAATTAAAAATTTCAACCCTTAATTAAAATTTTAGGATTAATAAAAAAGGGGAGGGTAAAATATTTGATTTTAAACTGATTTTGGATGATTGAAACTTAAATTATTGAGGGTAGAAACCTACTAACCATCTCAAATATAATTAAAATAAAGCGTTAATTAATTAATTAATTGAAATATTGGAAGAATAATAGAAATTGGAATTATTAAAGTAGGGAGATTATTAAGAGGACATTTATTTTTTAATTTAAAAATCCCTAAATAAGTCACATTAACAATACTTAATTCTTAATTAAAAAGTAAAATAATAATTCAAATTAATAATTAAAACTAAAATTAAAATTAAAACAAATTAAATTAAAATTAAATTAAAACTAAAATAAATTAAATTAAATTGAATAAATTAAAATAAAAATTAAATTAAAGTTAAAATTAAACTGAATTTAAATTAAAATTACATTAAATTAAAATTAAGATTAAAATTAAGTTAAATTATATTAAATTAAAATTAAAATTAAATTAAATTAAACCAAATTAAATTAAAATTAAAATCAAATCAAATTAAGTTAAAATTAAAATAAATTAAATTAAAATTAAGTTGAATTAAATTAAATCAAAATCATTTAACAACAAACCTAAATGAAATCATTAAGAATTAAATATAAAATAACTCGAATACTATTCCAAACTTAAACTAATTTTTATAATTAAGTCAAAATTAAAATTAAATCATTAAGTTTAAAATCATTAAAATACTTAATAAGTTAATTTGCCCTTTTAAAAGCTCTTATTATTATAACTCTTAATTAAAGTATCAAGTGAAGTGTTACTTCACTTATAGGATATTCAAATGTCCTAGTTCACTGAGTAAGGGAACAAAACTTAAACCCCTGGATGATTAATTCATCTGTGCAACTAAATTTACTTGGACTCGAAACAATATCAGAAATATTGAAAAGATGTTTAGGACTCGTCCTAAGCACTTCCTCAATATAACGGGATGTTTTAGAAGAACAATTGAATCTAGTTGTTCTTTGATGAAGAAAATCATCCTTAAACCAAACTAACAACCTAGACGTCATAGGAGATGACTAGTTATAGGATTAGGAATTTGGTAGACAACCAAAATCCTTCCCTTAGCTTTACCTAGGTATTTCTTGCAAAATATTTAAATGCATAAACATGTGTTTTAAGTGCAGCTTGGGATGACGGGAAGACCCTCCAGGTACGCTTTTATTTAATTGCGATTTACTTTATTGCAATTTACTTATATGCACCGTACTTTACTTTTTCTTGCATGATAAACAACTGTTGCATGAAAACCAAAAACTTTAGGATAGTCCCTGAACTGAAACCAAAACTAAATTAAAAGTCATTGCAAGATAAAATTCACTGCCACAACATTTCAAAATATAAAATAACTCAAAATTTAATCACAAACAGAATAATAAAACTACAATCACAACTAAATTAAAACGTCTCATTTAATGATCGAGAATACCTCGGATGATGTAACCCACGTGTTGCTAACAGGATTTCCCACGGTCTAAATGAAAGTGTGGAACTCATTCATTTGAGTTTAGCAAATTCATCTGGACTAAGTGAATTCGATGAAAATAACGGTGACGGGATGACGGAACCGTAGGATCTTAATCGGTTCTATTTAAACAACTTTAAGATTTATTTTAATTAAAATATTAAAAAACAATTGGACTTTAAGATTTCTCTGAACCAAAACACTTCTCTTATCTCCTGATTTATGACTTCTAAAACTAAACCTCTGCAACAACAAGGAGCTTGGAGCACAGTGGGCAGCACGACCATCGTCATCACCAAAACTCGGGTCTACTTCAGCAAAACTTTCGTAGAATTAAATAACAATGCCATAGGACTTCGAGGTAGTTTTCTTAGTGCAACATAAATCCTCAACTATTCGTTAGGCATTTGCATAATCATGTTATGTAAATTAAGCCCTAACCAGTCTTAGGACTCCGAGGTAGTCGTTCGGTACGACATAAATCCTCATATCTTCGAGGCTATTTGTGTGATCATATCATACAAATATAAGTCCTAATTAAATAAAATTGGCAAGTTTGAAACATTAAATAAACTCCAAAATTGATGCCAAACAATAGGATAGTTTGAGAAGTTTCCAAGATTCTTCTTGGATCCTCAGCTTCTCCTACTTCTCCTTCTTTGGATTCTTAAAATAAATTGTTCCTAATTTGATCCATTCTCTATTGAAATTTCCAAAACTCAAATTCTTTGAAAACCTTAAACTTTGAAATTCTTGAGAGCAAAACCACTGATCATTATCGAGAGTTTTCTTAAATGATTCCCTTCATTTAAGATGTAATTAACTATAGGGGCTTGCCCTTATAGGGAACTTTAAGAACCCAGATAATATAAACCCTGCTTAATTCCCTTATAATAAGCAGGGGAATTTGTCGGCTTATAAAATTGGTTCGCAAACCAAATGGATGTCACAAATCTTCTAGTTTATTTAACCGAGCGCCATCATCAAGCGATGGTGTCTATTCTTCGGGATAGATACACGGTTTGTGGTGCGGTGCTCGTTTATATAAACTATTCGGGATGTGAGATCGGTTTGATTTCATAGCTTAAAATTTTCAAACTTAAATTTATCTTGAAAATCAAATGCTACTTTTTAAATTATATATATATATTTAAATTAAATTTAGAAACTAAAATTCGCCGACAATTTTTGTAGGCGACCCCTTTTCAAAAATACAACACACAACCTAAAAATATGCCGACAACTTCTGGCAACTCCGCTGGGGACTAGTTCCTCTCTCCATTTTGATCAGATGGTTTTGCTTTCATAAATCGGTGGTGAGTCCATATCCCTAGTGGACCAAAACTACCATTCTTCCGTTGGAATACCCCGTTCATTTCGTCTTGAACGAGTATAACCAACTCCTCTCGGATTTAGGAGCCACTGTTTAGACACCCCTAAACAGAGAGGTTCCGAGATCCTTTTACCTCTTTTCTGAGGTGGGGTGGACCCCCAATAGGTGTTAGTTTAGGAGCGATCCTTCAAGTCGAGAAGTCTTGCATAAGACTTTCTCTTCCTTTCCAATTCTAAATCGTGTCCTTTACCTTTTCTATAGCCTTTTTTCCTTTAATCCTTTTGTTTCTAACAAACAAACCTTCTAATAAACAATCTCTTTTAAAAAAAATCACAAATACACTAAGATAAATGAAAATGTGTTCGGACTCTTTCCTTTTAGTCCTAAACTTTACGATGAAAAGAAGCATAATTTGGGACTGACATTCGGAATCTGCCCTGCAGAAAATGACTGCCCCAAAGTTAATCTTTTCCTTCACCAATGGAATGGACTTCGCCGTTTACAAGGATGAGCTGCCCGACAATGGGATCATCCGTTTCGGACAAGGATTTGGCAACACAGATGTTAAGTTCGCTGACGTCACTCTCTTCACACTAATGGACAAAGTGTCAGAAACTGAAGAGCCCGTGATTGAGTTCAATTTGAAGTCGGCTCAAGAATTCCCTCCCCTGCAAAGGATTCCAGCTGATAAGAGTACCACTGTTCGTAGGAGGACTGTTGTCTCTACCCCCACCGGTCTAGTCATCTCAGCACCTACCCCGACTTCTGCCAAACTGAAGGGGAAGGAAATCCAAGTCTGTGATGAGCCTATCACCGTGGAGGGTGCAAACGTTGCTACAATACCATCTGTTTTTGAGATTGGGTCCAGTTCAAGAGTTGCACCCCTAACTTGGACTCAAAGGAGAAATAGAAGCAGGAAGATCGCCAAGAAAGCTAGAGCTGCTGAAGTTGCTTTTCTAGAAGAAATTCCTGAAGAAAGAGAAGAACTGCCTGAGTATATACCTCCGTTGGAAGGGAGCGGGTTTCACCCCCTCTCTGCCACATCAGATGAAGAGGATGTTCGTAGGATCGCCACCGCATTACCCCGACCTGCATACTACAACAATTACAAGAGGAAAAGGGTAAGGCTACGCCATTTGCCCGACTGCAAGCTGTTATAGAAAGATTGGCAAAGAAAGAAAGATGCCCTGTATCAGAAATCCTAAGAAGGATAGGACGAGTGCTAGCTATATCCCGCCTCGGATCGCGAATAGAACCTGTTGCTGCCACAGAGAAACCAAAGAAGAAGATAAAGGCCAGTCCGCCCGTTGTTGTATCGGGTCTGCAGATTAGGGAGGATACCACCTTCCAGCATATAGCCAACAGACCATCCGGTCCTAGGCTTCCGGTTGCAAGAAGGATGGTGTGGCGACCTACTACCGGCCAGCTAAGACCAAAATAATGTCCTGAGAAGAAAAGTCTTGTCAGGAAACTTGAATCAGAAGAAAGTGCTACTGCAATAAAGGGGACTTCCGAGAAGGAAGTTTAACAATTGTCATGAGACAACTGCGAGACCGTGCGAAAAGGGCCACTAGAGGATGCCATGGACAAGTTAAGAACCGACATCCGACGGTTAGCAAAAGAAAGAGAAGAAGAATTAGGAGATGAAATTGACTCATCAGAATTTATGAATGACGAGTATGCCTAGATCAAGATGGTTGAAACACGAGCATCGTCAGCTTTGCAAGGTGCTCCGGCAGCTGCGGAAAGAGATGAACCAGAGGTATTGAGAGCGCAGATTCAGGAGAGAGATGACACAATTGCCCAGATGGCAAAGAGGATGGAAGAGATGGCTGCTGCCTTAGCCACTCTCCGCAGTCGAGCCCGACCTCGAAAGAGACACCCCGAGAAATTATCCATATTGCAGATGGAGGAAAAGAGATCACATCCGTCAACGGAGACGAACCACCAAAGAAGGATTCTACACAAAGCATGATTCCAGAAAAGGATATTAAAAATATGGTAGAACAACAGGTGCGAGAAGCCTTAGCACAATCCAAGAATGGAGCATCTATTCAGATGGGTAGACCTTACCCCGAAGAGTTCGATGTAGTCCAATATCCGAAAGGCTTCGTACCACCTCTGTTTAAGACTTTTGATGGGACGGGAAACCCTCGATAGCATGTCACACATTTTCGTGCTAGTTGTTGCAACGCCGGTGGAAGTGATGCTTTACTCTTCCGATAGTTCGTCAGCAGTTTATCAGGGATTTCCTTTGACTGGTACGTAGAATTGCCGAACGGTTCAGTAAAGACCTTTTCAGAACTAGAAAATCTCTTCGTGAAGCAATTTGTCGGGGCTCAGCACCACATCACTATCGGTGATCTAGTGGTGGAGCAGCAAAAGCCGAATGAGACTTTAGTGGATTACATACTTCGATGGAGAAACTTAAGCAAGAAGTGTGAACCAAAGCTTCAAGAACAACATGCAATCGGTATCCTACTTAAAAGTATCCATGGCCCGATAGCACTTCTCCTTAAAGGATTCACAATCAAGACTTTCAAGAAGTTGCTTAGCAAGGCCGGGAGTTTGCAAGAAGAGGCGAAGCAATTAAGTTTCGCAGACAAGAACGATAAACAGAAGCCCGTGAAAACATTCAAGAAGAAATCTGGAATCGTCGCGGCAGTAGATAAAGGCAAGCAGCCAATGCAGATACCTCCAGAGCGACCGCAGCCTAATTACCAACCACCGCAACGAACATACCAACAACCTCAGCAAGGCTATCAGCAACCTCGTCCGAGCTATCAGTCGCCCCAGCATTATGAACAACCGCCTAGTTCGTCACGTACTTTAAGAGAACTTCTAAATAAAGAATACCCATTCAAAACTGAAGCAGTAGCAAAGATGTTCCGCAGCTTAATGAAGACATCGGATTTTCAGTTGCCAGAGCCCAAGAAGCCGGAGGAAGTCAATAAGAAAGATCATCCGAACTATTGCCCTTACCACCAGATGCTTGGACACAAGATAGAGGATTGCATCACTTTCAAGAGTTGGCTTGATGACAATCTCCGAAAAGGGAACATAACGATCCCAAAGGAATACATGAAGGAACCCCAGAAGGGAGGTTCCGTCAATGTTGTCTCAACGGATCCCATTGTTTCGATAGACCCTTACACGACTGATGATGGATGGAGTACTGTCTGTACAAGATCGAAGAAAATTTTGGATCACATCCAGGCCGCTTCGGTACGTGCTTCAACTCAGAGTTTGAAACCTGTCGAGTCGGCACTATCACTTACGATTGAAGAACCGCCCCAGAAGGAGGAGAAGATCGTGGAAGAGAAGAAGACCAAAGCTCCGAAGGGTAGACTAGGGGATGCTTATCCTAGGATGGTTGTTTCCGATTCGGTGGAAAAATCCCTCAAACTCCTGACTCTGTATGATTATATGTCCGCCCCGGCGGGATCTTATAATGATAAGGGTTATGGCGTTGGCTACGTTTTCACTGTTTCTAACGATTACGTAACTAACGACAACTGGCTTAATCTGAATCTTGATTCCAACATAGATAACGATTCTCAAATCATACACAACCTCGATGACCACGACGAAGAAGATGTTCACAAAGGAGGGTACGAAAGCTCGACAAGCAACGAGTCCATTTGTGAATTATGAGGGGCTCCGATCACAATAGAATTAGAACCATCAGACACCGAAGCAACTTCAGAAGAGCCAGTGGTTCCAATTCAAGAGGATAAACCAGCAGATTCAACACCAAATTCAGAAGAAATAACTGAAATAAATTTAAGAAGTGGAAAAGTTCTACCCCCGAGAATGGGTCCAAAGGATAAAGGAAAGTAGGTGGTTGCTCAGGAAGAGCCGACTCGCAGAAGGAATTGCCCATTCGGGAAGAAACCGAGGAACATGGTAATAAAGTGGACTACAACGTGCTAGCCCATCTTAGGAAGCTACCAGCCAAACTAAGCATAGACGACGCTCTGATCCTGTCAAAGGAGATGAGAGAAGCTCTGATCAAGGCTTTACTTGATCCAGAGATCTTTTTAGCTCAAATGGCCGGTAATTCCTTCGACGAGGTTTGCTCGTTAAGAGAACAGCGAGGTGTTACGTTCACGGACAATGATTTATTACTGGGAACAGCAGATCACAACCGACCGTTGTACATTTCAGTCACTATTGGAAAGTTTACGCTCTCCAAAGTGTTGGTTGATCCGGGAGCATCAATCAACATAATGAATCTTCGGACGCTAGCATATTTGGAAATTGATGCTCGCGAGCTTGAAGCAGACAAGATGTTATTAAGAGGCTTCAATCAAAAAGGGGAAAGAGCTCTTGGATATATATCATAACTGATGAAGACTGGTGATTTAGCAAAGACAACCACAAAATTCCACATAATTGATTCTGAGACATCGTTCAATGCTCTACTGGGTCGGCCATGGATCCATGAAAATCGGATGGTACCGTCGTCTCTGCACCAGTGCATAAAGTATTACGAAGGAGGGGAACAGTGCATCAAAGGTGATTTGCAACCATTCTCCGTGCACGAAGTTGGAATTCATGAAGATGCGACCTACTATGCGCCTCCGAAGAAAACAATCTTTTCCAGAAATACCATACCAAATGAAGCAAAAGAAATTTGAGATGATGAAGAACCTGAAATTCTAGTCCAACTGTTACTCACCACTCCCTTACGGCGAGATGGTGAAGATTTCTCCATAACTCGTACCCGAGGTCGAGGCCAGGCACGAGGACGTAGAAGAAATGTCGGAACAGTTGGACAGAAGAAACCGGTCATTGATGTTGATTGGGAAAACACTTCCGAAGAAGAAGAAGAAATCAAGAAAGAAGCAGCGATAATAAGTCAAAAGAAACCACAATTCAAGATCTCTCTCAAATATGAAAAGAATGAAGAATATAAATCAATGTACGAGAAGATTAACCATCGTGTTCATACTATGACCCTGACCCCGATCCATTCTAATAAGATCGAGGGTATGGTGGTCAAGGAGGTGCATGATGGTGGTACTAAGCCAATCAAGTTTTACCGTGGTGCTTCTTCTTCGAAAACTGAAAGTGATGTACAATTTGAAGATGTTACTTCTTCCGAATTAATGGAATTACCTTTTGAGTGGTACTCTCCCTGTATTCAAAATTTAATTCAACGTGATGTCTTACCTCGACAATGGACAAAAGGTCAATCACAACATTTTGAAAGATTATGGAATAATGCCGGTCGGCCTCGCAATTCAAAACATGGTCTCGGATTCGGCACAGTAGGGTCTGTTGACGATACGGGATTTTGCTTGGTTGTCACTTGCGAGCCTAATGAAGACTGCTTAGAAGCTTCAGTAAATCTCGAAGATCTACCAATCGGAGATGCTCCACCATAATTCGAAGAAGAAATCAAATCTACAATAGACGAGTTAATGGAAGTTAACTTAGGTACTAGCGAAGAACCTAGGCCTACCTTTGTTAGCTCCTTACTCAATAAAAAAGAATCCGAAGACATAATCAAGCTATTAATGGAATTCAAGGACTGTTTTGCTTGGAGTTACGATGAAATGCCAGGATTAGCTCCAGAAGTCGCAGTTCACAGGCTAGGAATGGATCCTACTTCCGTTCCAATCAGACAAGCCCCCAGAAGAATGCGTCTAGAAATTGAACAACAAGTAGTAGCCGAAGTTAAGAAGCTAATAGACGCTAAGTTTGTCCATGAAGAACAATACCCTACTTGGTTAGCCAACGTGGTACCAGTCAGAAAGAAGAATGGTCAGATCAGAATCTGCGTAGAATTCAGAGATTTAAACAGAGCATGTCCAAAGGACAAATTTCCGCTACCAATCCCAAAACTGATGATCGACATTGCTTTAACACATGAAATCTTCTCATTCATGGATGGATCATCAGGACACAACCAGATAAAGATGGCACCAGAAGACGAAAAGCTCACGGCATTCAGAACGCCGATCGGAGTGTATTGCTACACAGTAATGCGATTCAGACTAAAGGACGAAGGAGCAACATACCAAAGAGCGATGACAAAGATTTTTGATGATCTCATTCACAACCAAGTTGAGTGCTACGTGGATGATGTGGTCATCAAAAGTAAACTGAAAGAAGATCACCTGTATGATTTGAGAATTGTTTTCGAGCGACTAAGATAATACAACCTTAAGATGAATCCCTTAAAATGCGCCTTCGGCGTCACCTCCGGGAAATTCTTAGGATTTGTTATCCGACATCGCGGAATTGAAATTGATCCAGAAAAGATTAAAGCTATCTTAGAAATGCCACCTCCTAAAACCTTGAAACAGCTACGATTCTTTCAAGGAAAGTTGGCATATCTTCGACGCTTTATATCGAATTTGTAAGGAAGGTGTCAGCTTTTTTCTGTTTTGATTAAGAAGGATGCCAATTTTACTTGGGATTCCAAATGTCAGCATGCCTTCGATGACATCAAACAATACTTAATGACACCTCCTGTCTTAGCAGCCCCAGTCTCAGGTAGACCGTTGATACTTTATACCGTGGCTTTAAACGACTCCCTTAGAGCCCTGCTAGCCCAGGTCAATGATGAGGGAAAAGAAAATGCTCTCTATTACTTAAGCCGTCGTGTAATCCCGACGGAAGTAAAGTATCCTCGTATTGAGAAGCACTGCTTGGCCCTGATCTTCGCCGCACAGAAGCTCAGGCATTACATGCTTTCTCATAAGGTCAACCTTATTTCAAGACTTAATCCGTTGCAATACTTGATGACCCGACCGACGCTCTCTGGCAGACTTTCCAGGTGGTCGATGATACTATTGCAAGTTGACATAACTTTCGCGCCTCTTCGTGCCGTAAAGGGACAAGTTCTAGCAGACTTCCTTGCAGCACACCCTTTGCCAGCAGAATGGCCTCTCAACGACGACTTGCCTGACGAGCAAATAATGAAATTAGAAGACCTCGATGATCAGCATTGGGAGCTATACTTCGACGGTGCGTCCTCAGCACAGAAGAACAAAGAATTGCAAACGACAGTGCCCGGTAAGGCAGGAATCGGACTAATCTTTATAACACCGGAGCGGGGGATGTTAAGATACTCCTACCACTTAACAGAACCATGCACAAATAACGAGGCAGAATACGAAGCCCACATAACGGGACTGGACCTAACCATTCAAATGGGAATAACGGACATCAACATCTACGGGGATTCTCAGTTGATCATTCAACAGATCGCCGGACAGTACAGGATTCTAAAGCCAAGACTCGAGCAGTACTTTCAGTACGCCATGAAATTGTTAGAACAAATTCCAAACGTAACAATCTACAAGATTCCCAAAAAAGAAAATGCTCTCGCCGATGCGCTAGCCCGCCTTGCAAAGGAATTTGCCTGCTTACAAGATGAGTTAGTTGAAGTGTCAGTGCAAGGACGACAGGTCCTATCACAGCTCGACATGGATATGATACAGAAATCAGAAAAAGCAGAGGAATCAGTTGTTGCAGCGACAGAAAATACAGAAGATTAGCGTCAACCGCTAATAGAGTACCTGCAAACAGGGAAATTACCGGATGATAAGTCGCTAGCCCATCAGATCAAGAAAAGAACTCTATCTTACACATTAATAAATAATACATTATATAGAAGGTCTTTTGATCAAATGTGGCTAAGGTGCCTGAGCGAGTCCGAAGCTCGTGAAATCATTAAAGAAGTACATTCAGGACTTTGTGGCGCTCATCAGTCGGGTCCGAAAATGAAAATGAAGATTAAAAGACTAGGGTACTACTGGCCCTCAATGATGACCGACTGTATGAAGATCGCTAAGAGCTGTCACCAATGCCAAGTGCACAGAGTGGTTCTACACCAATCTCCAAATGTGCTACATCCAACAATCGCGTCGTGGCCATTTAAGTGTTGGGGCACAAATATAGTAGGTCCGATAGAACCGACTTCTTCAAGAGGACATCGCTTCATTCCCGCAGCTACAGACTACTTTTCTAAATGGGCAGAAGCTATACCACTCAGAGAAGTAAAGGCACACAACGTGCTACAGTTTTTCAAAAATCAAGTTGTCTACCGTTTCGGAGTACCGCGCAGAATCATTTCAGATAATGGGTCCGCATTCAGGAGCACAAAGATCAACGATTTTGTCAGAAGACATGGGATTGATTGGCGATACTCAAAAATCTACTACCCAAGAGCAAACAGCTTAGCCGAGGCTTTTAATAAAACTCTCGTTCCAATTCTAAAGAAAACTTTGGACGACAACAAGAGAAATTGGCGCGAGAAGTTGTTAGAAGCCTTATGGGCCTACATGACGACTTTCAGGACTCCTACTCAGTCTATGCCCTACGCTTTAGTGTACGGGTTCGAGGCAGTTCTACCCTTGGAAGTTCAGCTCCCATCACTCAGAATTGCAGTTGCAAATAAAATTACTACAGAAGAAAATGCCATATTACGACTGGAAGAACTGGAAAGCTTGGAAGGGAAAAGACTTGCAGCGCAATAAAATTTGGAACTGTACCAAGCTAAAATGATCCAGGCCCATGATAAACTGGTCCGCCCAAGAACTTTCAAAGTCGGTGACTTAGTTCTTGTCCTCAAGAGACCTATTCTTGCACATCGCAAGATAGGTGGTAAATTTGAACCGACTTGGGAAGAGCCGTTTGTGGTCAAGACAGTCTACTCAGGAGGCTCCTACCAACTTGTGAATTGCCAAGGAGAACGACAAATGCTTCCAATCAACAGACGATATTTGAAGAAGTATTACGCAAACTGATGTTTCGAAGGAATGAATTCTCATCCTTAGAAACACGGGTGAAGTAACTACTTGTGACTGAGCCCGAACCCAAAAACATAAAAATGGATGACAAAAAAAATCATTAACAAAAAAATATGTGCTAAAAATAAAATATGTGAAATCATAATAATGAAGTTTTACCCTTCCTTTCAAATCAAATATTGTTCCTAGTCTTTCCTCATCTTTTCCTACTTTCCTTAAAGTTAAAATAAGTGAATAAGAATCTTCAGTGATAAATATTTTCTTAATTTTCTTGTTCTTAGTACAGCCCCTGATCCTTTCCTTGTCTTCTTCGCAGGGAAATGTTGAACGGGCGGTTGGTCCTAAACTTTAGAAATGGCGTGAGTCTCGCACTCGATGAAAAGAGGGTGAAGGATGGAGCAGTGATAGAGATTGATTCTGACTTCACACCAGCCAGCCTTCAGTACAAAGAAAATGATTGGGTCCCAATTGACCGAGAAGAGCTTCACGGCGTACGAGTGATGAAGATGGGTGGCCCAAGCCACCAACCCAACAACAAAAAGAGAAAGACAAACACCAAGGAAAGTTAGAAAATCAAGTCTGTAGTTGCCATGGCAGAGGGCAGGCTCGTCAGCGCCACGCCCACAGAAATCCAAGAGGTAAGTAGAGCTACTTTCACTGCTACCCAAAGAAGGAATAAGAATCGCCGTAACCGCAAGATGTTGACTAAACTAGCAGCAGATCAACACGAGGAAACAACCGCTTTTGCCGGCACACACATTTCAAAGACACCGGTTCGTCAGGAACCAGAAAGAAGAAAGTCAACCCCAAGAAAATCAGAACAAATCGAAAAAGTGCCAAGAAGAACAGAAATAGAGTCAGTGCCTCGACGCCGGACAGAGAGACCAGATCTGAAGAACCATGTTGCGGAAGCAACCCCGGAGGATGTCCCGACAGAGACAATCTCCGAGGAGCCAAGTTATGCAGGAGAACGTCACGGGATTGAGCCATACATCCCGCAGTACGTTACTAGGCCTCATCACTTGCAGATCATCCCAGAATATGAATTAGAAAGAATGCAAAATGTTGAGAAGAAGACTTTCGAATACTTCGAAAGGATTAAAGGAAATAGAATCAACATTTTGGAAGGGCTCGAGTTACACACAGATGTATTCTCAGAATATGAGCAACAACAGATTGTGGATTGCATCTTAGAACTTCAGAAGATGGGTCGAGCATGCCATCTGAGGGAAAAGACTTATTCAGAACCCCGGAGATGGATGCCAGGGAAAGGAAGAGTCACAATACAGTGATGATGTTGCTATAACTTCGCAGAGGACAGAAAAGGAAATCCACCAGGGATACTCCGTCACAGTGAGGTGGACCCAATGCCAAGGATAATTAAAAGAATGGTGAAAAGGATGATAACATGGAGGGTATTGCCTGCAGATTGCATACCCAACAGCTTCATTATCAACATCTACAAGGAAGGCGACTGCATACCGCCGCATATAGACCATCATGACTTTGTTAGACCATTCTACACAGTGTCATTCCTCAACCAATGCAAGATCATGTTCAGATCTGACCTCCGGATAGCAGGCCCAGGTAAGTTCCAAGGGCCGGTGGAGATACCACTTCCGGTAGGTTCCGTCATGATATTAAAAGTAAATGGAGCAGACGTCGCAAAACATTGATACCGGGAGTGCCAGTGGAGCGGATCTCCGTTACTTTTAGAAGAATGGACGACAGAAAGATGCCTTACCACTTTCAACCAGATCCAGAATTGGAGAGTCTCCGGCCCTACGAGTTGTGAGTTACATGGGAAATAACGCACCTCCAATGCACATCCATGCGGCATTCCTGCAAAGGATGGCTTGGAAGGTGATGTTATTACCCATGTTTCTTACTATTCAGACATGGATTTTTGATAGACGCTTTTGGATGGATCAACAAGAATCTTACACAGTCCGTTTTGGATTTACATGGATTGAATAAGACATTAAATTTCTGAGGAAAATGTCATCATGACTAGATCAAGTTGTA
Source organism: Papilionanthe hookeriana x Papilionanthe teres (assembly GCA_022702705.1). Taxonomy (NCBI): domain Eukaryota; kingdom Viridiplantae; phylum Streptophyta; class Magnoliopsida; order Asparagales; family Orchidaceae; genus Papilionanthe; species Papilionanthe hookeriana x Papilionanthe teres. Next base: position 100,254 of record CM040424.1, read on the forward strand.
TGATGCACTTTCAGCAAGTTGGAATGCAAACGACTACGTCATATTCTGCTTTCACCTCTTTTTGTGCAAATTGACTGGGAAACGCCATTAGAGTTAAATGAACTTTGAACAAAGAAGAGAAGAGAAAAGAAAATAAATGAGAACTTTTCCTAAAAATCTAAATAGTAAAATGAACTTCAAATTCACGTGAACACTAAATAAACAACAAATAAAAAAATGGGATCGTTAAAAGACAAACAAAATGAATCTAAATCTCAAATAGAATTCCTGTCTAAACCCAGCTTTTCAAACCCTCCAATTCTTCTTCAAATCAAGATCTACTTCAGCCCTTCTTTGAAACTCTTTCTCGGGATGATTTCAGAACCACGAAAAATTTTCGATTTGGTTCTGATGGCATGGATTCATACCCTTCACCAAATAATCAAACTTTGATTGATCCTCGTGGGATGTGGAACACTTTCATAATCTCATTTCAATCTCCCGCTAAATCCAAATCTCCACAGTACATTTCAATTCAAAATTTCCGAGACTGGTACCTACATTCCAGTTCTCTTTTCGAGGATCGATACCTACATTTCGATTCTCATCTGAATTGACACTACATTTCAATTCAAAATTTCCGAGACTGGTACCTACATTCCAGTTCTCATTTCGAGATCGATACCTACATTTCGATTCTCATCTGAATTGATACCTACATTTCTATTCAAAATTTCCGAGACTGGTACCTACATTCCAGTTCTCATTTTGAGATTGATACCTACATTTCGATTCTCATTTGAATTGATACCTACATTTCAATTCAAAATTTTTGAGACTGGTACCTACATTCCAGTTCTCATTTCGAGATCGATACCTACATTTTGATTCTCATCCGAATTGATACCTACATTTCAATTCAAAATTTCTGAGACTGGTACTTACATTCCAGTTCTCATTTCGAGATCAATACCTACATTTTGATTCTCATTTGAATTGATACCTACATTTCAATACAAAATTTCCGAGACTGGTACCTACATTCCAGTTCTCATTTCGAGATTGATACCTACATTTCGATTCTCATCTGAATTGATACCTACATTTCAATTCAAAATTTCCAAGACTGATACCTACATTCCAGTTCTCATTTCTAGATCGATACCTACATTTCGATTCTCATCTGAATTGATGCCTACATTTCAATTCAAAATTTCCGAGACTTGTACCTACATTCCAGTTCTCATTTCGAGATCGATACCTACAATTCGATTCTCATCTGAGTTGATACCTACATTTCAATTCAAAATTTCCGAGACTGGAACCTACATTCCAGTTCTCATTTCGAGATCAGTACCTACATTCCGACTCTCTTTTCGAAATCAATACCTAAATTTCGATTCTCTTTCAAATTGACATCTAAATTTCAATTTCAAACTTGTGGGACTGGTACCTACATTCCAGTTCTCTTTCGAGATCAGTACCTAAATTCAGATTCTCATCCTTTTTCTGACGATACTTAAACTCTGATTCTCACTCCGAGGCTGGTACCTAAATTCCAGTTCTCTTCAAAATCCTGAGGTTGAAACCCAGGTTTCAATTCTCATTTCAAATCCAAATTTCAAATTCAACATTTCCTTAAATCGATTTCAAATTAAACTTCAATCGAAATCTAGACTCACTCATCAAAAACTTGAACATGAAATGAAACGAAATCTAAATCGAATTCCCCAGATCTTGTGATTTGGAGTTCACCTCCTTTTCCATTCCCCGGTGAGAGTTCAAGAATCTCCGGTTTTGGAAATATACTTGATACTCCCCAACGGAAATTTTTCTACTCTGTCCTAAGTTTGTCACTTGTAAATCTGTGTTGGTTTTGTCGATCTCTTCTATCAATGCCAATACGGATGGTGTGCTTGGTTAGCACACCACACCTATTGGGGGTCCATTTGTTGACCTCATTTTTGATGAGGTCTTCTCTTCTCTCTTTAGTACTTAGGATCTAGCCTTAGGCTTTTCCTTTGACTATCTTAGAGGAATAGAGATGGAACCTACCCCTTTAGAAACTCAACCACTTCTTAACTCCCTGCAAACCCCACAAGCTTGATTGTAAACCCCTAATCACCTAGAGGGTTGAGATCAAATGTGGAGGTTTAAAGGATGAGTTCCCTATAAGACTCTTTGGCCTTAGGATCACCCTGGGTGGCCTGGTCTGGTGAGGGCTGACTTACACATACACTACACTCTCACACACACATTCCAAATCCTAAGACTATTCATGCCTAGCTTGACTTCCTGACTCATGTAGATAATTCACATGGATGGTCCTTAACCCCTAAGCCCCTAGTTAAGAGGGTTAGGAACAACATAGTGAATGCCTCAAATGAGTCCTCTCATGGCTCCTATAGCTTAATATGGCTTCATGGCTCAACCAAAATGATTCCATTTCACTCACACTTGCTCAATTTTCATTTTTCCAAAATTTTAATTTTTGACCCCCGGGGCCCCGGACCCACCAAACCTACTAAAAGCCCTTGAAACTACCTAAAACCACTAAAATTTCCAAATCACCCAAAACTTTTCCAAAATCAACCTTGAACATTTCCCCACCAATCAAATTGACCATTTACAGCCAAAAATACCAAAATTTCCAAAAATACCCCCCAATACACTCCAAATTACCAAAATGCCCCTCTTGACTCAAAAATCCAAAAATTCCAAAAATTCCCAGAAAATTCCAAAAAATCCCAAATATTCCCAATTGCATTTTTTTCAACTACACCATGGGTTAATTTTGTCAATTTACCCCACTTTTACCAAAACCCCCAATTTAGCCCATTTTAAACCCAAAGTGAACCCAATGTCAAACTAAACCACTCCAATTGACCTCAACTTTGGTTCAATTCAATTATAAACTTCAATTCAATATCCCCAATATCAATGTAGACCAAATCTAAGCCCAATTTGATTGACATTTGAATCCAATTTCATTTTTAAGCTTAAAGCCCAATTTTGACACATGACCCAAACTTAGCCTAAACCAACCCAATTCAATCCCAATTTGACCCAAATCTTTTCTAAAACCTTCCTAGAATCCCCACAAACAAAACACTAATATGATTTGCCCAAAATTTGGACCCAAACTCTACTCAAATTCAACCCAAACCCAAAATTCCCTAAATGGGCCTACACCCAAACCTAACCCAAATAGGCCCAAATCCCAAAACAAAAGCCCAATAAAAGTTGAAACCTCTTTGAAACACTCCCATGAACATTTCTCAACATTAATTTTACATCAATTTCAACATTGCCCAACTTTAGCCCAAGGTAGCTCATTTTGACCCATTTGGACCCTATTACCAAAGAGACCCAAATTAGACCCAATTCAATTCCAAACCACCTCAAGTTTGGTCCAAATCATTCATGACACATCCTTAAACTAAAACCAACATTTATTTGGCATGACCCTTTGCAAAATTTTCATCTAAAAGCCCATTTTGAAAACATGAAAGCCCATTCCCTTAAACCATTCTAAAAGCCCACCTTTACCAAATTTTAAAAGCCCAAACCCATCCTAAAGCCCACCTTACAATCTCATCTCATCCTCACTCAATTAATATCACTCCCTAAGTGCTAAATCCATCATGAAAATCAAACCAAAGTGGTATTATGCCAAATCCCGTCAAATAATCCCAAAATTTCCAAAAATTCCTAAAACCCTTTTCCATGAAAATTGACCAAACTTTTGCCAAGCCAAATGTGAGCCATGAAGCCATGTACAAGCCACATGAGGCCATGAATGGTTTGACTTTTCACCAAACTATTAATTGCAAGGGGAGGGAGACCTTTTCGAAGCTCTCACTAAACCTTTCTAACCCTTTTAATGTCTCATCCTAACCCAAAATTAACTTAAACAAAATTGATGTGGACTTCACCACACATGTGAGCCTGACCCACCTGACCTCCTCAGCCCAAAATCAGGCCATGGGGAGATGAACCAAACCAAAAACCATGGCTTGGACCAAATCAAGCCAAAATGGACACTCCTCCATGCCACTTTGATCCAGCCCCTTTACACTTGGAAAAACTCAATTCAACCCACATGAATCAAGCCCTGACTTCCCTGAGCCTGAGGTTGACCCATGCCTGGCCGGCTAGCCACGACAGCCGCCGGAAAACCCCATGGCCGAGACCTTGGGAGGAGCCCAACATTGAAATTCTCCCTTGCTGAGCTGCCCCATGCCCAGTGGCCATTGGAGCTGTTCTTCCCTTGCCCAGAGCAGCTGATCCCAGCCATTAACCCCCCCTGGGAGGCCCTCCAGCCAGCTCTATTTAATCCCCCTCACCTCTCGGCCATGAAAAAAGTTGCACAAAACCATACAGAAACTCTACCAAAATTGTTCCAGATCATCCTCCACACTTAGAGCAATTGATCCCCAGTGACAATTTTCCCTAATCACCACCAACAGAGCCCGATTTCTCAGCAAAAATTCCACCCAAAACCAGGACATCTCCCAATTCTCCACCAAAATCAAATTAAACTCACCCACACCTAGACAAGACCAAGAGGAGAAGTTCCCCAGCAAAAGCCCCCTCACCATGCCAGTTATTGCTTCCAGCCTCCAAGCTTAGTGATCGGCAGTGGTCACTTTTGTACCTAGGCAATTCACCAGACCAAGGGACTTCATCTGGAGCTTACTTGGATTCAATCGAAGGTGACACAACTCTCAGATTGAAGCCACACTTCTTTGAGCAAAGGTATGAGCTCTCTCCTCTTCCCGAGCTTCCATGAATTCTCCATTTCTATTGCCTTAATTTCATCCCACATAAACCATATGGATGTGTTCTTCTCTTCAGGACGAATCCATAGAGTATAAGAACGTAGAAATTGGTTAAGTATCGAGGGAGATATTAAGCCTGTAAGTTGGACGGCTCTTGGGTGAAGTCGATCGGGGACGATGAACGGATGCCGTCTATTTGATACACGCGTGGGTGGACTTTCCATATTGAGTCGTATGAGGAGACGGGACGATACAGCGGGCCGCGTAGCATCCCAGTCAGATGGCGGCGCTGAACCAGAAGACGCCGAGTGGCCGTTCGGGGAGGCAAAGGTTTACGCTGCGCGGCGTAGGATAAGTAGGAAAATATGGAATTTTCTTATTTATTAAATACCCAGAACTTTAAAAAAGCATAACTTTGTGTAAAAAAATCACAAAAATAAAATAAAAATACCCTCTTTCTCAGTGAACAGAGGAGAATAATGTGGAAAAGAAATCAAGTCATTTCATTGAGTATTTTATTTTTAATTAATTATTTACTCTCTGTACTATTTTGATTCTCCATTAATGTAGACAATTCATCATGGCATGAGACCATTGGGCTTTTGAAGCCTCTGAACTTGAGAACATTCCCTGAATTTTCCATGGTCAGAGGCCATCCCTATGAGAAGTTATTGATTTTTCAATTGCATGTTACTATTTTGAGTATTTTAATTCCAATAATTAGCATGTTGAGAAATAAATTCTAGGAAAATTTGGTGATGTTTCTAATGACCAGAGGGACCTAGGAAAAATAGCTTTTGAGTTAATTCACATGGAACAAGCCAAATTGGCCTAAATACCCAAAATTGAATTTTAATTAATTAGGGTTAACCACACATTAAATTAACTTGAAAACAATTCTCCACTATCCTTTAGGTTAGAAGAACCTCACATAAAAATTTGAAACTAATTGGACTTGATTTGACCCACCAAATTGGTTGATTAAGCCCCAAAAGTGATATTAAACTTTAAAAATTCATAACTCAAAAAATACTCTTAAAAAATTCACAAAAATGGTTTTGAGGCTTCTCTAACCTCAGGGAAATTTAAGAAAATTAAAACTATAATTTTCTAAAAAAGTTGATTTTTGGCTATTATTTTAATATTTTAATAATTAAAAAATAATAAAAATCAAAAAATATTAAAAATCACCAAAATGTCACATTTTAACTTCTTATCACCTTGAAACAAACAAAATATTTTTCCTAAGTCTCTAGGGTGAGATATTGAATTTTAAAGGCTTAAAACAATTTTTGAATTAAAAAATAATTTTCTTTAACATTTCCACTAAAATAATTCCAATAAATCAAAGAAAAATCAGAAAAATATAAAATTTTGTTCTTTGACTTCCTTGATATCAGGGAGATTTTTGAAAAATGTAAAATCCAATTTTCAACATTTATTTCATTTTTAAATTAATTAATACCCCAAAACTCAAAATAATTTCAATAAATAAAGTATAATTTAAAAAATCACCAAAATTGGTCTAAGTGGTTCTATGGTCATTAGGAACATTTCATAATTTTCTTAAGGACAGAAACATTTCCTTGGTCATGTTATTGAATTTTCCTTGAAAACCCCTATTTTCCTCTAAAAATAATTACATAAATAAATTAAATACAGAAAAATCACATTTTCTCCTCTAATGTCTTAATTGACATGTGAGTGAGGTTACATAAAAATTTCAAGTTCATTTGAGCTTAGTTTAGTGAGTTATAGAATTATTAAGCTTGAAGGGCAAAATGGTAATTAAAAATTTCAACCCTTAATTAAAATTTTAGGATTAATCAAAAAGGGGAGGGTAAAATATTTGATTTTAAACTGATTTTGGATGATTGAAACTTAAATGATTGAGGGTAGAAACCTACTAACCATCTCAAATATAATTAAAATAAAACGTTAATTAATTAATTAATTGAAATTTTGGAAGAATAATAGAAATTGGAATTATTAAAGTAGGGAGATTTTTAAGAGGACATTTATTTTTTAATTTAAAAATCCCTAAATAAGTCACTTTAACAATACTTAATTCTTAATTAAAAATTAAAATAATAATCCAAATTAATAATTAAAACTAAAATTAAAATTAAAACAAATTAAATTAAAATTAAGTTAAAACTAAACTAAATTAAATTAAATTGAATAAATTAAATTATAAATTAAATTAAAGTTAAAATTAAACTGAATATAAATTAAAATTAAATTAAATTAAAATTAAGATTAAAATTAAGTTATATTAAATTAAATTAAACCAAATTAAATTAAAATCAAAATCAAATCAAATTAAGTTAAAATTAAAATTAATTAAATTAAAATTAAGTTGAATTAAATTAAATCAAAATCATTTAACAACAAACCTAAATGAAATCATTAAGAAATAAATCTAAAATAACTCGGACACTATTCCAAACTTAAACTACTTTTTTATAATTAAGTCAAAATTAAAATTAAATCATTAAGTTTAAAATCATTAAAATACTTAATAAATTAATTTGCCCTTTTAAAAGCTCTTATTATTATAACTCTTAAATGAAGTATCAAGTGAAGTGTTACTTCACTTATAGGATATTCAAATTTCCTAATTCACTGAGCAAGGGAATAAAACTTAAACCCCTGGATGATTAATTCATCTGTGCAACTAAATTTACTTGGACTCGAAACAATATCAGAAATATTGAAAAAATGTTTAGGACTCGTCCTAAGCACTTCCTCAATATAACGAGATGTTTTAGAAGAACAATTGAATCTAGTTGTTCTTTGATGAAGAAAATCATCCTTAAACCAAACCAACAACCTAGACGTCATAGGAGATGACTAGTTATAGGATTAGGAATTTGGTAGACAACCAAAATCCTTCCCTTAGCTTTACCTAGGTATTTCTTGCAAAATATTTAAATGCATAAACATGTGTTTTAAGTGCAGCATGGGATGACGGGAAGACCCTCCAGGTACGCTTTTATTTAATTGCGATTTACTTTATTGCAATTTACTTACATGCACCTTACTTTACTTTTTCTTGCATGATAAACAACTGTTGGATGAAAACCAAAACATTTAAGATAGTCCCTGAACTGAAACCAAAACTAAATTAAAAGTCATTGCAAGATAAAATTCACCGCCACAACATTTCAAAATATAAAATAACTCAAAATTTAATCACAAATAGAACAATAAAACTACAATCACAACTAAATTAAAACGTCTCACTGAATGATCAGGAATACCTCGGATGATGTAACCCACGTGTTGCTAACGGGATTTCCCATGGTCTAAATGAAAGTGTGGAACTCATTCATTTGAGTTTAGTAAATTCATCTGGACTAAGTGAATTCGATGAAAATAACTGGTCTTCGGGATGACGAAACCGTGGGATCTTAATCGGTTCTGTTTAAACAACTTTAAGATTTGTTTTAATTAAAATATTAAAAAACACTTGGACTTTAAGATTTCTCTGAACCAAAACACTTCTCTCATCTCCTGATTTATGACTTCTAAAACTAAACCTCTGCAACAACAAGGACCTTGGAGCACACTGGGCAGCACGGCCATCGTCATCAGCAAAACTTGAGTCTACTTTAGCAAAAATTTTGTAGAATTAAATAACAATGCCATAGGACTTCAAGGTAGTTTGCCTAGTGCAACATAAATCCTCAACTCTTCGTTAGGTATTTGCATAATCATGTTATGTAAATTAAGCCCTAACCAGTCTTAGGACTCCGAGGTAGTCGTTCGGTACGACATAAATCCTCATATCTTCGAGGCTATTTGTGTGATCATATCATACAAATATAAGTCCTAATTAAATAAAATTGGGAGGAGTGAAACATTAAATAAACTCCCAAATTGAAGCCAAACAATAGGATAGTTTGAGAAGTTGCCAAGATTCTTCTTGGATCCTCAGCTTCTCCTACTTCTCCTTCTTTGAATTCTTAAAATAAATTGTTCCAAATTTGATCCATTCCCTATTGAAATTTCCAAAACTCAAATCCTTTGAAAACCTTAAACTTTGAAATATTTGAGAGCAAAACCACTGATCATTATCGAGAGTTTTCTTAAATGATTCCCGTCATTTAAGATATAATTAACTATAGGGGCTTGCCCTTATATGGAACTTTAAGAACCCAGGTAGTATAAACCCTGCTTAATTCCTTTATATTAAGCAGGGGAATTTGTCGGCTTATAAAATTGGTTCGCAGACCAAACGGATGTCACAAACATCTAGTTAATTTAACCGAGCCCCATCATCAAGCAGTGTGTCTATTCTTCGGGATAGATACACGGTTTGTGGTGCGGTGCTCGTTTATATAAACTATTTGGGATGTGAGATCGGTTTGATTTCATATCTTAAAATTTTCAAACTTAAAATTATCTTCAAAATCAAATGCTACTTTTTAAATTATATATATATATATATTTAAATTAAATTTAAAATCTAAAATTCGCCTACAATTTCTGTAGGCGACTCCCTTTCAAAAATACAACACACAACCTAAAAATATGCCGACAAAGGTCTTTCGACCAGATGTGGCTAAGGTGCCTGAGTGGGTCCGAGGCTCGTGAAATTGTTAAAGAAGCCAGTTAGGTCCGCAGATGAAAATGAAGATTAAAAGACTAGGGTACTACTGGCCCTCAATGATGACTGAATGCATAAAAATTGCCAAAAGTTGTCACCAGTGTCAAGTGCATGGAGTGGTTATATATCAACCACTGAATGTGCTACATCCGACAATCGCATCGTGGCCATTTCAGTGTTGGGGCACAGATATCATAGGACAGATAGAACCGCCTTCTTCAAGAGGACATTGTTTCATCCTTGCAGCAACGGATTACTTTTCGAAGTGGGCAGAAGCAGTACTGCTCAGGGAAGCGAAAGCACATAACGTGTTACAATTCTTCAAGAATCAAGTTGTCTACTGTTTCGGGGTACCGTGCAGAATTATCTCAGATAACGAGCCCCCTTTCAAGAGTATGAAGATCAATAATTTCGTCAGAAGGCATCGAATAGATTGGCGCTATTCGACAATCTACTACCCAAGAGCAAAAGGCTTGGCCAAGGCTTTTAATAAAACTCTCGTCCAAATCCTAAAGAAATATTTGGACGACAACAAGAGAAATTGGCACGAGAAGTTATTGGAAGCCTTATGGGCCTACAGAACAACTTTCAAAATGCCTACTCAGTCCACACCTACGCTCTAGTGTACGGGTCCGAAGCCGTCTTGCCTTTGGAGGTTCAGGTTCTGTCACTCAAAATTGCAGTCGTAAATAGGATCATTACAGAAGAGAACACCAGATTAAGGCTGGAAGAATTGGAAGGCTTGGAAGGAAAATGACTTTCAGCGCAGCAGAATCTCGAATTGTATCAAGCTAAGATGATTCAGGCCCACGACAAACTAGTCCGCCCAAGAACTTTCAGAGTTGGTGAGTCAGTTCTAGTTCTCAAAAGACCTATTCTTGCACACCACAAGATAGGGGTTAAATTCGAACCGACTTGCGATGGATCGTTTGTAGTCGAGAAAGTCCTATTCTTCCCAACTCGTGGATTTTCGTGGAGAGCGACTAATTCTCCCATCAACAGACGATATCTAAAGAAGTATTACGCGATGTGTTGTTTCGAGGAGCGGACCTTTCACTCATAGAAGCACCGACGTGATAATTGTGTGCAACTGGGTCCGAACCCAAAATTATAATAATAATAAAAATAAATTTTAAAACCAAAATCCAAAAGAAATTTTCTAAGATAAAATAAAAATAAAAGATCGAAACTTGTTCCAATTTAAAATCCAAATTGAATCTTTCCCTCTCCTAATAAACTTACAAAGAAAAATAAATTGCAATAAGTTTTTTGATTCTTATTGTTCTCGTTCTCTTTTGGTTTGGCCCCTGATCCCTTCTTTGTTTTCGTAGGAATATGTCGAGCGGGAGCCTAGTCCTTTCTTTTAAAGATGGCGTAAGTCTTGTACTTAATGAAGAAGAACTGAAAGCTGGTGCTGTGATCGAGGTTGACTCAGACTTTGTGCAACTGAAGCTAGAATATGAAGAGACAGCTTGGACTACTGTAGACCTCAAGGAGCCCCATGGAAAGACAGAGATGAAACTCAGCGAGAAAGTTCAGCATACTGCAAACCAGAAAAGGTAGATCAACGCGATCGACGACCACAAAATGAAATCAGTGATAACTGCCGCAGGAGGGAAGCTTGTCAGTGCCGTCCCTACCGAAATCCAGGGGGACAGAAGAGCTACTCTGACCCCAACTCAAAGAAGAAACAAGAACTGTCGTATCCACAAAATGCTGAAGAAATTGATAGAAGAACAGAATAAGGAAGAAATTCCAATGACCGCAGCTGCTTCCCCAAGGAGGCCAACCCTCAGGAGCACCATAGTAGAGGTTGTTCCAGAGGAGGTTACTACAGAGCCTGCGCCTGAGACAGTGATGATTCCAGGGGAACATGCTGGCGTGGAGCCGTACATCCCACAACACGTCACTAGGCCCCGACAGTTCTAGATAATTTCAGAGCACGAATTAGAGATGATCCAGAGGTTGCGGAAACAGAACTTTGAATACTTTCGGAGAATTCGAGGTAGGTATGTCAACATCCTGGAAGGACTGGAGTTGCATACATATGTCTTCTCTCACTACGAACAGGGTAAGATCGTGGACTATGTCTACGAGCTGAAGAAGCAGGGTCGTGCTGGACGACTACGAAGCAAGACCTACTCCGAACCGAAGAAATGGAAACGAAGCAAGGGGAGGATTACGATCCAATTCGAATGTTGTTACAACTTTACTGATGACAAGAGAGGAAATCCGCCAGGGATACTCTGCTACGATGAAGTGGATCCACTGCCAGTTCTGATTAAGAAAATGATAAAGAGGATGGTGGCTTGGCGAGTCTTACCCGTTGATTGCATATCAAACAGCTGCATAATCAACATTTATGCAGAAGGAGACTGCATCCCACCTCACGTGGACCATCACGATTTTGTGAGACCCTTTTGCACCATCTCCTTCATCAACAAATGGAAAATCATGTTCATGACAGAACTCCGGATACTCAGCCCCAGAGAATTCCAAGGGCTAGTAGAGATACCCCAACCGGTAGGCTCTGTCCTCGTACTACAAGGGAATGGTGCAGATGTGGCGAAGCACTGCATCTAAGGAGTTCCCTACGGGCGGATCTCCATTACCTTTATAAGGATGGCTGAGAGCAAGATCTCGGTCTACTTCAACCCAGATCTAGAATAAGAGAATTTGCAGCCCTACGAGCTGTAGGCTACATAGTAGTAGCACACCTCTAAAGCACACTTACGTGGGATTCTCCTCCGGAAAGTGGCTTAGAAGGTGATGTTATTACCTATGCAGTTTACTTTTCAGACACGGATGGATCAAACAGACATTTTTGTTAGAATACACAAGGATATCAGTACAGCCTGTGTTCAGACATACTTGGATTTTGTAAAACTCTACTTTCAGAAAGATGTCATCAAAAAATGTTTGATGGAATCACCTGATGTACTTCCGACATTTTTAATGGAAACGACTATGTCATATTTTTCCTTTAATCTTGTTCAATTGACTGCAAGCGCCACTAAATCTAAGTTTGACTAGATTTAAAGAAAGGTTGAACGAAGAATGATTTGAATGAAATGATAACAACAAAAATAAAAATTCAAATTCAAAGTTTGAATAAAACACGAAACCGAAACTCAAAGCGAATCAACTTAAAATCTTAAATTGTAAACCAAAATAAATGAATGAAAACCCAAATCAAAATGAAATTTTAAAACAAACTTAAAAAAAAACCAAAACAGAATCAAATCACTAAAAACTAAACAAACAATGAAAACGAATTCTCGAATCTGAAATCCCGAGCCTCTGGTTGTTCTCAAATCTTTTCGACTCCCCACGATTTCTTCCCTCTTTTGAGAAGGTCGACTGAGTCTACTGACACAGAAACATTAAATTTTTTATTTGGTTCTGATGGCATGGATTCATATCCTTTAACAAACAATCAAATTTTGATCAACTCTCTCGAGATGTGAAAAACTTTCATGTCTCATCCTAATCTTCTACTACACTAATATTTTCCGTAAAATTTTCAAAAACCAAATCAAATAACAAATTTTGGGATTGGTACCTAAATTTCAGTTCCCATCCTTCTGAGGTTGGTACCCAAATTTCAGTTCTCATTTCAAGATCGATACTTAAGTTTTGATTCTCTTCTCTGAATTTCCACCAATTTCGCATTCTATGCGAGAAACTTTTCTGCATTCTAATCCTCTGAGCTAGGTGTGAGACCAACAAAGCATCCTATTCCCCGAGCCGCCAACCTCGCATTCTATCCGAAAAACCTTTTTGCATTCTAATCCTCCGACTTGGGTATGAGACCAACAAGGCATCCAAACTTCGGTGACCCCCAACCTCACATTCTATCCGAGAAACTTGTCTGCATTCTAATCCTCCGACTTAGGTATGAGACCAACAAGGCATCCTAACTTTGGTGACCGCCAACCTCGCATTCTATTTGAAAAACTTTTCCACATTCTGATCCTCTTATTTAGGTATGAGACCAACAAGGCATCCTAACTTCGGTGACTGCCAACCTCGCATTCTATCTGATTTATGCATTCTAATCCTCCGACTTGGGTATGAGACCAACAAGGCATCCTAACTTCGGTGACTGCCAATCTCTCACTCTTTCAAAGAAATTTTCCGCACTCCCAAATTCTCGGGGTCAGTACTCAAATTCTGATTCCCATCCTGAGGGTTAACGTAATGTCCTGAATGGTAGTCATTTCCTCGACCAGATCTAGGTCGGACGTAATGTCCTGAACGGTAGCCCGAGCTGGTATAGTCTTTTCTTGAGGTCGGTACCTAAAGTCCGACTCTCTTTCCAAGACTGGTACCTAAATTCCAATTCTCTCCTTTCTGTGATCTGTACCTAAATTATGATTCTCATCCCTTTCGAGACTGGTACCTAAATTCTAGTTCTCTCCCTCCGAGGTCAGTACCTAAATTATGACTCTCACCTTGCCGAGGTCGATACCTAAATTTTGATTCTCATTCCGAGACTGGTACTTAAATTCCAATTCTCTCCTTTCTGAGATCAGTACCTAAATTCTGATTCTCACCCTTTTCAATTGGTACATAAATTTTGATCCTTACTTCGAGGCTGGTACTTAAACTCCAGTCCTCACCACCTTTCAGATTTGAACTCTGCTTTGGTCAATTCCGAATTCTTTTTTGATTATAATCTCAAGTCAATTTCAATCAAAATTCAAAATCCAAAATCAAATTTCAACCAACTTTGAAATTAATCACAAACTAAACTTTAATCAAACTCCCGAATCAATTTAATCCAATCATAATTTTAAAACTCAAATCAAAATTAAAAAAATTAATTAATTAAAAAAAATCAAAATCAAAATATGAAACCTCAATCTAATTTAATCTTGAACTTGATCAATTGAAGCTTCACCCCTACCTCCCCAGGGGAGTTCTGGAATCTTCAGCTTCGGAGATTTACCTAATACTCCCCAGCAGGAACCTTCTCTTTTTTTCTGTTCTGTTCCAAGTGTGTAGGCTTGGAGTGTCTGTGTTGCGTCACCCCTACCACACCTATTGGGGGTGCATTTGTTGACCTCAATTTTGGTAAGGTCTTATCTTTTCTCTTAGTTCTTAGGATCTAGCCATAAGACTTCTCCTTGACTATCCTAGAGGACTAGAATTGGGTCCAACCCTTTAGCAATTCAGCCACTTCTTGACTCCTCTTGGGACACCACTTGGATGGTTGCAAACCTCTAAATCATCTTGGAAGGTTAAAACCACCATATGGACAACCAATAGTGAGTTCCTATAGGATTGTTTGGACTTAAGATGACCTTGGGTGACTTGGGCTTCTCTTGCACACACACACACCCCTAAGCCACTTAACCTAAACCTTGAAACCTTGTCATCTACCCTTTATGAAACTCACATTATTGAATCCAAGCCACTAATCTTTAATTAAGATGGCTAGGGTCAATATGTGAAGGATCATAAAGTGGTTACCATTTTGCTTGACTTGGTCCCAAAGTGGTTGGACTTGGCTAAGTCCATGGCTCATGCATCCAAACACTAATTACATTACAAATCACTTTTTACTTAATCTTGACCCCACTAAGATGATCCCATTCTTCCTTATTTGAAACCCCATTTATTTTATCAAAATTTCTAGTTTTGACATTGGGTCCCCTAAACTTATCCAAATTACCTAAATTACCCCCCACAACCACCAAATCATCCAAAATTTTCCAAAAATTACCCAAAATTCCTAAGAATCATTTTAAAATAATTTCCAACTTTTAAATCTACCAAAATACCCCAATACCCTCAAAAAAACCTCCAAATACCCTAAATGCCCCTTTTGGCCCAAAAATCCAAAAATTCCAACAATTCGCAAAAAAAGTTCCAAAAAATCCCAAATAGTTCCAATTTCATTTTGTTCAACTACACCATAGCCCAATTTTGCCAATTTAACCCAATTTTATCAAAATCCCCAATTTGACCTATTTTAACCTAGGTGGACCCAATGTCAAACCAAATCAATCAAATTAACCTCAATTTTGCCCAAATTAAATTCTAAACTTAAATTCAACATCTAGAATACCAATTCAAACCAAATCTAAGCCCAATTTGATTCACATTTGAATTTAATTTCAACTTGAAACCTAAAACCCCAATTTTAGCCTTAAACCCAAACTTACCCTAAACCAACCCAATTCAACTCAATTTTCCTCCATTTCAAATCCAAACTCTTCCTAATACATCCCTACACCAAGCACAACATTAATTGGCCTTCAATTTAAACTCAAACCCTACTCAAACCCCCTTTGAAATCAAAATCCCTAAACTTACCCTAAGGTTGTCACCTACCTCTAATTCTCCAAATTGAAACCTCTAAACCCAAAATTTCTACCCAATTCCTATCCTAAACCTTTCCCAACAATCATTTGAAACATTTTGAACCATCAATTGGTCTTAAATCAAACTCTAGCCAAACCTAAACCCAACCCAAACCATGGTGACCAAAATTGACCAAAACTCCAAAATCCTCCAAAATGAAACTCTAAATGAACTTCAATCCACTTCATGTCTCATAGAAAATATTCCCTAAAAATCATTCACACAATGTTGATCAATCAATTTGATCCAATTCAACCCTAAACTCAAGTTAGCCTAACTCAAACCCAAGTGAACCTAATTGAACACATGAACCAAATTGAACTTAACCAAACCAAATTTGATCAAACCAACCCCTTGGTTACCAACCCTAGACCTCCTAGGTTGGGTCTGACCTGACCCAACCCATGCCTCATGAGCCATGGACGAAGGGTCCACCACTTTGAACCAAAGGATCAAGTCACATGGCTAAGGCCATGTCCCATCCTTAATCTCGCTTTAAGCAAGCTCCATGCCAAAATGGATTGAGCTAAACTCTTCCTCCACTCCTCCTCAGCCTGCTCAGCCACCTGGCCGTCCTTGCCAGCAATCCTAGCCACCGGAACAGGCACGCCCGAGCACCCTTTGGACCTTGAAACCCAAATTTTGGGCTTGACAGTGGGTAATCCCCTCTCTGGCCGCCTGGCCTGCTTAGCCCTCACCCTAAGCGGCCTAAACCACTCATTGTCTGGCCCTGAGCTCCCCTCTCCAACCATGGCTATAAAACCCACACCTTTCGACCTTACCAAAGGTGATGAATTTTTCTCCACAGAACTCCCCCAAACTGCTCCCAAACCTTCTCCGATCCTAGAGAAGAAGAGCCCCACTGTCCTCCTACCCTGAAATCCCTGGCTGAGCCCACTTTCTTAGCTAAAAATTAGGCCAGAAACAGGACATCGCCTGAACCTCCACCAAAACCAAATTAAACTCACCCACACCTTCCCAGCACCAAGAGAAAGAGTTCCCCAGTGAAAGCCCCCTCACCAGGCCAACCAATTGCTCCAGACGTGAAAACACCAAATTGGGTTTCAGCATTCTCATAGCCAGACTATTCACCACGACCAGGGACTCAATCTGTAGTATTTTGGAACTCCAACAAATGTGCCGAGCATCTTTGATTGAGGCCTCTCCTCTCAGAGCAAAGGTATTGAACTCTCCTCCCTTCCGAGCTTCCAGTGATTCTCCATTTTTTTTGGCTTTATTTGAATGCATGTTAGCCGTATGGATAGACTCCACTAGGCTAGATGAGCATGTATAAATGAACCGCACTCGATTTGGTTAAGTATAGATCGAGATTTTAAGGTTTTAGAGTGGACGGCTCCCGGGTTGAACCAGACGGAGACGATGACTAGCCACTATTGGATCAAGCGTGTATCGGATGGACGATAGAGATTGAGTCGGACAGAACTGCGAAACAAAAAGTGCTCGCTGACTCAGATGGCGGCGCCGAATAGGAACGCGCCGCATGGAGTTTTGGATCTGCCTAGGATTAGCTAGCGCTGCATCAGATAAGTAGGAAATTAGGATTATTTTCTATTTATTTAAATACCAAAACTTTAAAAATGAATATCTTTGCATAGAAAAATCCTAAAAATAAACTAAAAATACCCTCTTGCTCAGTGAACAGAGGAGATTAATGTGGAAAAAGAATTAAGTTATTTTGTTAACTTATTTTTTTTAATTAATTTAATAATTTTCTGAAAATTTTAATTTCCCATTCATGCATACAATTCACCATGGAATGAGATCATAGGGCTTTTGTAGCCTCTGATCTTAGGAACATTCCCTGAATTTTTCAAGGCAAGAGGCTATCTCTGTGGCAAGTTATCTATTTTCCAAGTTTATGTGTCTGTTTTGGTATTTTAATTCCAATAATTAGCATGTTGAATAATAAAATCTAGAAAAATTAGGGGAAGTAACTCTGGACCAGAGGACCCTAAGAAAATTATGGTTTGAATTAACATATTTAAATGAACCCTAATTTGGCCAAAACTCTAAAATTAATATTAGATTGATTTAAGTTAACGACTCATTAAAATAACACAAGATCAATTCTCCACTGATCTTTAGGAGTCTCACATAAAAATCTGAAATCAATTGAAAATGATTTAACCCTCTACATGAATTATTTAAATCACATGACCACTTTTAAACTTTAAAAATTCATAAAAATCAAAATGCATTTAAAAAATTCATCAAATTCAATTTGAGGCCTCTTTGGTATTAGAGAAGTCTAAGAAAATTAAAATTGGAATTTTCTAAAATTTTCATTTTTAACCTATTTCTAAATATTTTAATAATTAAAAAATAATAAAAATCACAAAAATAATAAAATTCACAAAAATATCATATTTGGTCTCCTAATTACTTGGGAACCAACTGAAAATTTTTCTTAACTCTCTGAGAAAAGTTTTTGAATTTTAAAGGTTTAATGCAATTTTTAATATTAAAAATGGATTTTTCACCCTTTCTCACTAAAATAATACGAAAAATTTAAAGAAAATTAGAAAAATATAAAATAATTTCTTTGAGTTCCCTGAGGTCAGAGAGATTTAAGAAAAATTTAAAACTTAATTTTCAACTTTAATTTTATTTTATAATTAATTAATACTCCAAAAATTAAAATAATTATATTAAATAAAATATAATTAAAAAAATCACCAAAATTAGTTCAAATGGTCCTCTAGTCAGTAGAAACATGCTATAATTTTCCTAAGGACGAAACTTTACCTTGGTAATGTTGTTGAATTTTCATTGAAAATTCTTATTTTTCACAAAAAATAATTATTTAAATTAAAAACAGAAAAATCTCATTTTCTCCTCTAATGTCTTAATTGACATATGAGTTAAGTGACATAAAAATTTCAACTTCATTTGAGCTCAATTTAGTGAGTTATGAAGTAAATAGGCTTAAGATGGCATAAAGGTAATTAAGGGATTTTAACCCCAATTAATATTTCAGGTTTAATCAAAGGGAGGGATGAACATTTGATCCTAAATTTTCTCTTAGATGATTGAAACTTAGGGAATTAAGGGGTAGAAACCCATTGATCACCTAGAACATCAAAAATGAAATCTTAATTAATTCATTCATTTATTTTTGGAAGAATAACTAAAATTTTAGATTATTAAAATTAGGGATGTGACTTAAGAAGATACCAATTCTTTAATTTAAAGATCCTAATTGGATTAATTCAATAGTATTCAACTCTTAATTAATTCAAATAATGATGATTAAAATTAATTAAAAAGAAGGCAATCCTTAATTAAATTAAAGTTTAAAACATTCAATAATCTAAATTAGAATAAACCCAAAACATTAAAGTTAATTTGAAATCACTCACAACTTAGCCTAAAACAAATTTGAGATGTTAAAAAATTAATCTCAAAATTATTTACAATTAAAATGTAATAATGAAATCAATCTAAAATACTTAAAACAAATTTGAATCATCAAAACTCAATGAAATTAAATAATTTAAACCACCTCTTTAACTTGAACAATTTTAAAATATTTAAAAATAAAGGCAATTTGAAATTTCATAACTAAACTAAACTGTCTTGAAATAACAATTCAACCTTAATGGTTAAATCCCTTAACAAACTAATTTGCCCCTGATGGCTCCCACCTTATAACCCTTAGGTGGAGTATCAAGTTAAATGCTACTTTACTCATCCGATAATCAAATGTCCACGTTCACTGAACAAGAAACAAAACCTAACCAAATTCTTGGATGATCAATTCAGCTGTACAATGAAATTCATTTGAACTCGAAAATAATCCCAGAAGCATTGAAAAGATGTTTAGGACTCGTCCTAAGCACTTTCTTAATATGATGGGATGTTTTAGAAGAACAATTGAACTTAATTGTTCTCTGGTGAAGAAAATCATCCTTAACAAAACACAAGAACCTATACGTCATAGGAATCGACTAGCAATAGGATTAGGATTTTGGTAGACAACTGAACCTTCCCTTAGCTTTACCTAGGCATTTCTTGCAAATATTTAGATGCCTTGACATGTGTTTTAAGTTTAGCCTGGAATAACGAGAAGACCTGCTAAGTACGCTTTTATTTTACTGCAATTTATCTACTTGTGTTGTACTTTCTTTCTTGCAAAACTTGCATGCTAAACAAGAATGTCACCCTGCATGAAAACTGAAACCTTTAGGATAGCCACAAAACTGAAACCCAAAACTAAATTAAATGTCAATACAAGACAAAATTTACCACCACAACATTCAAAAGATAAAACAACTCAAAATTTAATCACAAACAAAACAACAAAAGTACAACTACAACTAAATAAAAACGTTTCGTTGGATGATCGGGAATCCCTCGGATGATGTAGCCCACGTGTTGCTAACGAGAGATTTCCCACGGTCTAAATGAAAATGTGGAACTCATTTAGTTGAGTTTAGAAAATTCATTTGGACTAAGTGAATCCGATTAAAAAAGTGGTGTCGGGATGACGGAACCGTCGGATCTTAATCGATTGCGCTTAATCAACTTTAAGATTTGTTTTAATTAAAACATTAAGACATCTAAACCTCATTACTTTTCTAAACCAAAACACTTCTCTGATCTCCTGATTATCACATTCTAAAACCAAACCTCTGCAACAACAAGGAGCTTAGAGCACAGTGGGCAGCACGACCATCTTCATCACCAAACTTGTGTCTACTTCAGCTAAATCTTTCTTAGAATTGAATAACCAAGCCATAGGATTTCGAAGTAGTTTACCTAGTGCACATAAATCCTCAACATTTTTTTAGGCATTTTCATAATCATGTTATGCAAATTAAGCCCCAACCGGTCTTAGGACTTTGAGGTAGTCGTTTGGTACGACATAAACCCTCACATCTTTGAGGCTATTTGTGTGATTATGTCATACTAATATAAGTCCTAATAAACTAAAATTGGCAGGAGTGAAACATTAAATAATACTCTCAAATTAAAGCCAAGCTATAGGATAATTGGGAAGTCACCGAAGTTCACTTCCGGTCTGTGACATCCCCTACTTCTCTTCCTGTGGACTCTTAAAAATAAACTGTTTCAATTTTGAGCTATTCCCTATTGAAATCTCCAAAGTCCAATTGTTTGAAAACCTTAAACTTTGAAATTCCTGAGAACAAAACCACTAATCATTATCGAGAGTTTTCTTAAATGATTCCCATCATTTAAGATGTAATTAACTATAGGGGCTTGCCCTTATAGGGAACTTTAAGAACCCAGGTAATATTAATCCTTTATATTAAGCAAGGAAATTTGTTGGCTTATAAAATTGGATCGCAGACCAAACTTATGTCACAAATCTTTTAGTTTATTTAATCGAGCCCCATTATCAAGCAGTATGTCTATTCTTCGGGATAAATACATGATTTGTGATGCGGTGCTCGTTTATATAAACTATTTGGGATGTGAGATCGGTTGGATTTCAAATCTTAAAATTTTCAAACTTAAAATTCTTTTCAAAAAATCAAATGCTACCTTTCAAATTATATATATATATATATATATATACATATATATATATATATATATTTAAATTAAATTTTAAACCTAAAAAAATATGCTGACATTAACTTATTGGGTCATTGGGGTGGTCGTTAGGTCCGAAATTGATCATTTTTACCAAACTTGACTTTTTGGTCAAAAGTTGACCTATTGGGTCAATGGGGTGGTAATTAGGTCAAAAATTGACTATTTTAACAAAAATTTACATTTTGGTCAAAAGTTAACGTACTAGGTCAATGGGTTAGTCATTGGGTCAAGGAATGACCAGTTTAACCAAAGTTGACTTTTTCATCAAAAGTTGACATATTGGGTCAATGGTTTTGTCATTGTGTCAAAGATTGACCATTTTGACCAAAGTTGACTTTTTCGTAAGAGATTGACTTATTGGGTCAATAATTGGTCATTAGGTAAAAAATTGACTATTTTGACCAAAATTGACTTTTTGGTCAAAAATTGACCTATAGAGTCAATGAGTTGGTCATTAGGTCAAGGATTACAATTTTGACCAAAGTTGACTTTTTGGTCAAAAGTTGACTTATTGTGTCAATGGTTGGTCATTGGGTTAGAAATTGACCATTTTGACCAAAGTTGACTTATTGGTCGAATGTTGACCAATTGTGTCAATGGGTGGTCATTATGTCAGAAATTGACTATTTTGACTAAAATTAACTTTTCGGTCAAAAGTTGACATATTGAGTCATTGGGTCAAGGATTAACCATTTTGACCAAAGTTGACTTTTTGGTTAAAATTTGACATATTGAGTCAATCAGTTGGTCATTCGGTCAAGGATTGACCAAAGTTGACTTTTTGGTCAAAATTTGGCCTATTAGGTCAATGGTTGGTCATTGGGACAGAAATTGACCATTTTAACCAAAGCAAACTTATTGGGTAAATGGGGTGGTTGTTAGGTCAGAAATTGACCTTTTTTTATCAAACATAACTTTTTGGTCAAAAGTTGACCTATTGGGTCAATGGGGTCGTCATTAGGTCAAAAATTGACTATTTTGACCAAAATTGACTTTTTGGTCAAAAGTTAGCCTACTGGGTTAAAGGGTTGGTCATCGGGTCAAGTAATGACTATTTTAACCAACGTTGACTTTTTGGTCAAAAGTTGACCTATCGGGTCAATGGGTTTGTCATTGGGTCAAAGATTGACCATTTTAACCAAAGTTGACTTTTTGGTAAAAGATTGATTTATTGCGTCAATAATTGGTCATTAGGTCAAAATTTGACTATTTTGACCAAAATTGACTTTTTGGTCAAAAGTTGAGTTATTGGGTCAATGAGTTGATCATTGGGTCAAGGATTGACCATTTTGACCAAAGTTGACTTTTTGGTCAGAAGTTGACCTATTGGGTCAATGGTTGATCATTGGGTCAGAAATTGGCCATTTTAACAAAAGTTGACTTTTTGGTCAAAAGTTGACCTATTGTGTCATTGGGTGGTCATTAAGTCAAAAATTGACTATTTTGGCCAAAATTGACTTTTTGGTCAAAACTTGACCTATTGAGTCATTGGGACAAGGATTAACAATTTTGTCTAAAGTTGACTTTTTCGTCAAAAGTGGACCTATTGGGTCAAATATTGACAATTTTGACCAAAGTTGATTTTTTGGTCAGAGATTAACTTATTGGGTCAAAATTGGTCATTATGTTAAAAATTGATTATTTTGACCAAAATTGAATTTTGGATCAAATGTTGACCTATTGGGTCAAAGGAGTGGTCATTGGGTCAGAAATTGACCATATCGACCAAAGTTGACTTTTTTGTCAAAAGTTGACCTTTTTGGTCAATGAGACGGTCATTAGGTCTAAACATGACTATATTGAGCAAAATTGACTTTTTGGGTAAAAGTTGACCTATTAAGTCATTGGATTGGTCATTGGGTCAAGGATTGACAAATTTGACAACTATTAACTTTTTGGTCAAAAGTTGACTTATTGGTTCAATGCGTAGGTCATTGTGTTAAGGATTGACGTTTTTGACCAAAGTTGACTTTTTTGTCAGAGATTAACTTTATGGGTTAATAATTGGTCATTAGGTCAAAAATTGACTATTTTGACCAAAATTCACTTTTTGGTCAAAAGTTGACCAATTGAGTTAATGGGTTGGTCATTAGGTGGAAAATTGACCATTTTGACCAAAGTTGACTTTTTCGTCAAAAGTTGACTTTTTGGCCAGAGAGTGACTCATTGGGTCAATGTGATTTTCATTGGGTCAAAAATTGACTATTTTGACCAAAAATAACTTTTTGGTCAAAAGTTGACCTATTGGGTCAATGGATTGGTCATTGGGTCAGGGATTGGTCATTGGGTCAGGGATTGATCATTTTGACCAAAGTTGATTTTTAGTCAAAAGTTGACCTATTGGGATAATGGGTTAGTCATTAGGTCAGAAATTGACCATCTTGACCAAAGTTGAGTTTTTGGTCAAAATTTGGCTTATTGGGTCAATAGGGTGGTCATTAGGTCAAAAATTGACTATTTTGATCAAAATTGACTTTTTAGTCAATAGTCGACCTATTTGGTCATTTGTTCAAGGATTGACCATTTTGACTAAAGTTGACTTTTTGGTCAAAAGTTCACCTATTAGGTCAATGGGTTGGTCAATGGGTTGGTCACTGGGTTAAGGATTCACCATTTTGACCAAATTTGTGTTTTTAGCCAGAGATTGACTTAATGGGTCAATAATTGATCATTTGGTCAAAAAATGACTATTATGACGACCAAAATTGACTTTTTGCTTGAAAGTTGACCTATTGGGTCAATGGGTTGGTCATTGAGTCAATGATTGATCATTTTGACCAATGTTGACTTTTTGGTCAAAAGTTGGCCTATTAGGTCAATGGTTGGTCATTGGGTCAGGAATTGCCCATTTTAACTAAATTTAACTTATTGGGTCAATGGGGTGGTCGTTAGGTCAGAAATTGACCATTTTTACCAAACTTGATTTTTTTGGTAAAAGTTGACCTATTGGGTCATTAGGGTGGTCATTAAGTCAAAAATTGACTATTTTGACAAAAAATTTACTTTTTGGTCAAAAGTTAATGTACTAGGTCAATGGGTTGGTCATTGGATTAAGGAATGACCATTTTAACCAAAGTTTACTTTTTGGTCAAAAGTTGACTTATTGGGTTAATGGGTTTGTCATTGGGTCAAAGATTGACCATTTTGACCAAAGTTGACTTTGTGGTAAGAGATTGACTTATTGGGTCAATAATTGGCCATTAGGTGACTTTTTGGTCAAAAGTTGTCCTATAGGGTTAATGAGTTGTCATTGGGTCAAGGATTACAAATTTGACCAAAGTTGACTTTTTGGTCAAAAGTTGACTTATTGTGTCAATGGTTGGTCATTGGGTTAGAAATTGACCATTTTGACCAAAGTTAACTATTTGGTCGAAAGTTGACCTATTATGTTAATGGTTGGTCATTAGGTCAAAATTGACTATTTTGACTAAAATTGACTTTACCAAACATGACTTTTTGGTCAAAAGTTGACCTATTGGGTTAACGGGGTGGTCATTATGTCAAAAATTGACTATTTTGATAAAAATTGACTTTTTGGTCAAAAGTTTACCTACTGGGTCAATGGGTTGGTCTTTGGGTCAAGGAATGGCCATTTTAACCAAAGTTGACTTTTTGGTCAAAAGTTGACCTATTGGGTCAATGGGTTTGTCATTGGATCAAAGATTGACCATCTTGACCAAAGTTGACATTTTGGTAAGAGATTGACTTATTTGGTCAATAATTGGTCATTAGGTCAAAATTTGACTATTTTGACCAAAATTGACTTTTTGGTCAATAGTTGACATATTGGGTCAATGAGTTAATCATTGGGTCAAGGATTGACTTTTTTTACCAAAGTTGACTTTTTGGTCAAAAGTTGACCTATTGGTTCAATGGTTGGTCATTGGGTCAGAAATTGACCATTTTAAGAAAAGTTGAGTTTTTGGTCGAAAGTTGACCAATTTTGTCAATGGGTGGTCATTAGGTTAAAAATTGACTTTTTTTTACCAAAATTGACTTTTTGGTCAAAAGTTGACCTGTTGATTCATTGGGATAAGGATTAACCATTTTTGTCCAAAGTTGACTTTTTCATCAAAAGTCGACATATTGGGTCAATGAGTTGGTCATTGGGTCAAGGATTGAAAATTTGACCAAAGTTGATTTTTTGGTCAAAGATTAACTTATTGGGTCAATAATTGGTCATTATGTTAAAAATTGATTATTTTGACCAAAATTGATTTTTTGATCAAAAGTTGACCTATTGGGGTCAGAGGAGTGGTCATTGGTTCAGAAATTGACCATATTGACCAAAGTTGACTTTTTTTTGTCAAAAGTTGACCTATTTGGTCAATGACGTGGTCATTAGGTCAAAACTTAACTATATTGAGCAAAATTGACTTTTTGGGTAAATTTTGACATATTTAGTCATTGGGTTGGTCGTTGGGTCAAGGATTGACAATTTTGACAAAAGTTGACCTATTGGGTCAATGCGTTGGTCATTGTGTCAAGGATTGACCATTTTGACCAAAGTTGACTTTTTTGTCAGAGATTGACTTTTTGGGTTAATAATTGGTCATTAGGTCAAAAATTGACTATTTTGAGCAAAATTCACTTTCTAGTCAAAAGTTGACCATTTAAGTTAATGGGTTGGTCATTGGGTCAACAATTGACCATTTTGACCAAAGTTGACTTTTTTTGTCAAAAGTTGATCTATGAGGTCAATGGCTCAGGGATTGAGCATTTTGACCAAAGTTGACTTTTTGGTCAAAAGTTCACTTATTAGGTCAATGGGTTAGTCATTGGGTCAAGGATTGACCATTTTGACCAAATTTGAGTTTTTGACCAGAGATTGACTTAATGGGTCAATAATTTATCATTTGGTAAAAAAATTAACTATTATGATGACCAAAATTGACTTTTTGGTTAAAAGTTGACCTATTGGGTCATTGGGTTGGT
The DNA here is from genome assembly GCA_022702705.1 of Papilionanthe hookeriana x Papilionanthe teres. Taxonomy (NCBI): domain Eukaryota; kingdom Viridiplantae; phylum Streptophyta; class Magnoliopsida; order Asparagales; family Orchidaceae; genus Papilionanthe; species Papilionanthe hookeriana x Papilionanthe teres. Next base: position 126,510 of record CM040424.1, read on the forward strand.
CATTGGGTCAATGATTGAACAGTTTGACCAATGTTGACTTTTTAATCAAAAGTTGGCCTATTTGGTCAGTGGTTGGTCATTGGGTCAAAAATTGACCATTTTAACCAAAGCAAACATATTGGGTCAATGGGGTGGTGTTAGGTCAGAAATTGACCTTTTTTACCAAACTTGATTTTTGGTCAAAAGTTGACCTATTGGTTCAATGGGGTGGTCATTAGGTCAAAATTTGACTATTTTGACGAAAATTGATTTTTTGGTCAAAAGTTAATGTACTGGGTCAACGGGTTGTCATTGGGTCAAGGAATTTCCATTTTAACCAAAGTTGACTTTTTGGTCAAGAGTTGACCTATTGGGTCAATGGGTTTGTCATTGGGTCAAAGTTGACTTTTTGGTAAGAGATAGACTTATTATGTCAATAATTGGTCAATAGGTCAAAATTTGACTATTTTGACTAAAATTGATTTTTTGGTCAAAAGTGACATTCACGGTCAATGAGTTGGTCATTGGGTCAAGGATTACCATTTTGACCAAAGTTAACTTTTTGGTCAAAAGTTGACTTATTGTGTCAATGGTTGGTCTCAAAATTTGACTATTTTGTTTAAAATTGATTTTTTGGTCAAAAGTTGACCTTCACGGTCAATGAGTTGGTCATGGGGTCAAGGATTACCATTTTGACCGAAGTTAACTTTTTGGTCAAAAGTTGACTTATTGTGTCAATGGTTGGTCATTGGGTCAGAAATTGACCATTTTGACCAAAGTTTACTTTTTGGTCAAAAGTTGATCTATTGTGTTAATGGGTGGTCATTAGGTGAAAATTGATTATTTGACTAAAATTGACTTTTCGGTCAAAAGTTAACCTATTGAGTCAATGGGTCAAGGATTAACCATTTTGACCAAAGTTGACTTTCTGGTCAAAATTTGACCTATTGGGTCAACGAGTTGGTCATTGGGTCGAGGATTGACTATTTTGACAAAAGTTGACTTTTTGGTCAAAAGTTGGCCTATTAGGTCAATGGTTGGTCATTGGGTCAGAAATTGACCATTTTAACCAATGCAAACTTATTGTGTCAATGGGGTGGTCATTAGGTCAGAAATTGACCATTTTACCAAACTTGACTTTTTGGTAAAAAGATGACCTATTGTGTCAATGGGGTGATCATTAGGTCAAAAATTGACTATTTTGACCAAAATTTATTTTTTGGTCAAAAGTTAACCTACTAGGTCAATGGGTTGATCATTGTGTCAAGGAATGACCATTTTAACCAAAGTTGACTTTTTCATCAAAAGTTGACCTATTGGGTCAATTGGTTTGTCATTGGGTCAAAGATTGACCTTTTTGACCAAAATTGAATTTTTGGTAAGAGATTGACTTATTGGGTCAATAATTAGTCATTAGGTCAAAATTTGACTATTTTGACCAAAATTGACTTTTTTTGTCAAAAGTTGACCTATTGGGTCAATGAGTTGATCATTGGGTTAAGGATTGACCATTCTGACCAAAGTTGACTTTTTGGTCAAAAGTTGACCTATTGGGTCAGTGGTTAGTTATTGGGTCAGAAATTGACCATTTTAACAAAAGTTGACTTTTTGGTCGAAAGTTGACATATTGTGTCAATGGGTGGTCATTAGTTCAAAAATTGACTATTTTGACCAAAATTGACTTTTTGTCAAAAGTTGATCTATTGAGTCATTGGGACAAGGATTAACCATTTTGTCCAAAGTTGAATTTTTGGTCAAAAGTTGACCTATTGGGCCAATGAGTTGGTCATTGGGTCAAGGACTGACCATTTTGACCAAAGTTGACTTTTTGGTCAGAGATTAACTTATTGGATCAATAACTTGTCATTATGTTAAAAATTGACTATTTTTATGAAAATATAATTTTTAATCTGATGTTGACCTATTATGTCAATGGTGTGGTCATTAGGTCAGAAATTGACCGTATTGACCAAAGTTGACTTTTTTTTTCAAAAGTTGACCTATTGGGTCAATGGTGTTATCATTACTTCAAAACCTAACTATATTGACCAAAATTGACTTTTTGGTTAAAAGTTGACTTATTGGGTTAATGGGTTGGTCGTTGGCTCAAGGATTGACAATTTTGACCATTGTTTACTTTTGGTTAAAAGTTAACCTATTAGGTCACTAGGTTGGTCATTGGGTTAAGGATTAATAATTTTGACCAAAGTTGACTTTTTAGTCAGAGATTGACTTATTAGGTCAATAATTGGTCATTAGGTCAAAAATCGACTATTTTGACCAAAATTGACTTTTTGGTCAAAAGTTGGCCTGTTGGGTCACTGAGTAAGTTGTTGGACTAAAATTTGATCATTCTAACAAAAGTTAACATATTTGGTCAATGGGGAGGTCATTAGGTCAAAATGTGATTTTTTTTACCAAAATTGACTTTTTGGTCAAAAGTTGACCTATTAGTTCAATGGGTTGGTCATTGGGACAAGGATTGAACATTTTGACCAAAGTTGACTTTTTGGTCAAAAGTTGACCTATTGGGTCAATGGGTCAAGGATCGACCAGTTTGAACAAGTTGACTTTTTGGTCAGAGATTGACTTATTGGGTTAATAATTAGTCATTAGGTTAAAAATTGACTATTTTGACCTAAATTATTTTTTGGTTAGAAGTTGACCGATTGGGTCAACGGGTAGGTCATTCTGTCAAGGATTGACCAATTAGACCGAAGTTGACTTTCTGATCAAAAGTTGACTTATTGGGTCTATGAGTTGGTCATTGGGTCAAGTATTGACCATTTAAACCAATGTTGACTTTTTTCGCCAAAAGATGACTTATTGGTCAATGTGGCGGTCATTAGTTCATAAATTGACTATTATGACCAAAATTGACTTTTTGGTCAAAAGCTGACCTATCGGGTCAATGGGTTGGTCTTTGAGTTAAGGATTGACTATTTTGACTAAAGTTGATTTTTTGTTCAAAAGTTGACCTATTGGGTCAATCGGTTGGTCATTGAGTCAAGGATTGACCATTTTAACCAAAGTTGACTTTTTGGTCTGAGATTGACTTATTGGTTCAATAATATTTCATCAGACCAAAAATTGACTATTTTGACCAAAGTTGATTTTTTAGTCAAAAGTTGACCCATTTGGTCAACGAGGTGGTCATTTGATCATAAATTAACCTTTTTGACCAAAGTTGACTTATTGGTCCAATGTTGACCTTTTGGGTAAATGAGTTGGTCATTGGGTCAGAAATTGACCATTTTGACCAAAGTTGACTTTTTCGCCAAAAGTTGACCTAATGGGTCACTTGGGTGGTCATTAGGTCAAAAATTAACTATTTTGACCAAAGTTGACTTTTTGGTTAAAAATTGAACTATTGAGTCAATGGGTTGGTCATTGGGTCAGAAATTGACCATTTTGACTGAAGTTGACTTTTTGGTCAAAAGTTGACCTATTTGGTCAATTGGGTGGTCATTAGGTCAAAAATTAAGTATTTTGACAAAAATTGACTTTTTGGTTAAAAGTTGACCTATAGGGTCAATGAGTTGGTCATTTGGTCAAGGATTGACCATTTTGAACAAAGTTGACTTTTTTTTCAAAAGTTGACATATTGGGTCAAAAATTGACCATTTTAACCAAAGTTGACTTTTTGGCCAAAGGTTGACCTATTAGGTCAATAGGGTGTTCCTTAGGTCAAAAATAAAAAATTATAACCAAAATTGACTTTTTTGTCAAAGGTTGAACTATTGGCTCAATGGGTTTATCATTGGGTCAAGGATTGACTATTTTGACCAAATTTGACGTTTTTCTCAAAAGTTGACCTATTAGGTCAATGGGTTGGTTATTGGATTAGAAATTTTGGTGGGAGTTGACACATTTGGTTATTGGGTCAGAAATTTTGGTCAGGATTGACCATTTTGACGAAAGTTGACTTTTTGGTCGAAGTTTGATTTATCGGGTCAATAATTAGTGAATCGGTAAAAAATTAATTATTTTGACCAAAAAATAGTTTTTGGTGTAAAGTTGACACATTTGGTTAATGGGGTAGTCTTTGTGTCAGAAATTGACCATTTTGGCCAAAGTTGACTTTTTGGTCAAAAGTTGACCTATTGAGTCAATCGGTTGGTCATTGGGTCAAAAATTGACCGTTTTTACCAAACTTGACTTTTTTGTCAAAAGTTAACCTATTGGGTCAACGGGCTGGTCACAGAGTAAAGGGTTAACCATTTTCACCAAAGTAACTTTTTGGTCAAAAGTTAACCTATTGGATCAATGGGTTGGTCATTGGGTCAGAAATTGACCATTTTGACCAATGTTGATTTTTTATTCAAAAGTTGATCTTTTGGGTCAATAGGTTTGTCATTGAGCCAAGGACTGACCAATTTGACCAAAGTTGACTTTTTGGACAGAGATTTACTTATTGGGATGATAACTGGTCATTAGGCTAAAAATTATTTTTTTTGACCAAATTTGATTTTTTGGTCAAAAGTTGACCCATTTGGTCAATGACGTAGTCATTTGGTCTGAAATTGAACTTTTTTATCAATGTTGACTTTTTGGTCAAAAGTTGACGTATTGTGCCAATTGGGTTATCATTAGGTTAAAAGTTGACTATTTTGACCAAAATTGCTTTTTGGTCAAAAGTTGATCTATTGGGTCATTAGGTTAAGGATTGACCATTTTGACCAAAGTTGACTTTTTGGTCAAAAGTTGACTTATTGGATTAATGGGTTGGTCATTGGGTCAAGGATTGACCATTTTGACCAAAGTTGATCTTTTTGTAAGAGATTGACTTATTGGGTCAATAATTAGTCATTAGGTCAAAAATTGACTATTTTGACAAAAATTGACTATTTTGACAAAAATTGACTATTTTGACCAAAATTGACTTTCTGGTCAAATATTAACCTATTGGGTCAATGTGTTGGTCATTGGGTTAAGGATTGGCCAATTTGACCAAAGTTGACTTTTTGGTCAAAAGTTGACCTATTAGGTAAATTGGGTCAAGGATTGACCAATTTAGCTAAAGTTGACTTTTTGGTCAAAAGTTGACCTATTAGGTCGATGGGATGGTCATTGGGTCAATGATTGAACATTTTGACCAAAGTTGACTTTTTGGTCAGAGATTGATTTTATGGGTCAATAATTGGTCATTAGGTCAAAAAGTGACTATTATGACCAAATTGACTTTTTGGTCAAAAGTTGACCTATTCGGTCAATGGGTTGGTCATTGGGTTAACGATTGAACATTTTGACCAAAGTTGTCTTTTTTGTCTAAAGTTGGCCTATTAAGTCTATGGTTGGTCATTGGGTCAGAAGTTGACCATTTTCCCAAAAGTTAACTTATTTGGTCAATGGGTTGGTCATTGGGTCAAAAGTTGACTATTTTCCCAAAAGTTAACTTATTGGATCAATATGGTGGTCATTAGGTCAAAAATTGAGTATTTTTTACCAAAGTTAACTTTTTAGCCAAAAGTTGACCTACTGGGTCAAAGGGTTGGTCATTAGGACGATGATTGACCATTTTAACCAAAGTTGACTTTTTGGTCAAAAATTGACCATTGGGTAAATTGGATCAAGGATTGACGAGCTTAACCAAAGTTGACTTTTTGGTCAAAAGTTGACCTATTAGGTCAATGAGATGGATATTGGGTCAAGGAATGACCATTTTGACCAAAGTTGACTTTTTGGTCAGAGCTTGACTTATTGGAGCAATAATTGGTCATTAGGTCAAAAAGTGACTATTATGACCAAATTAACTTTTTGGTCAAAAGTTGACCTATTCAATCATTATGTTGTTCATTGGGTAAACGATTGATCATTTTGACCAAAGTTGACTTTTTTGTCAAAAGTTTGCCTATTAGGTTAACGGTTGGTCATTAGGTCAGAAGTTGTCCATTTTAACAAAAGTTCACTTATTGGGTTAATGTGTTGGCCACTAGGTCAGAAATTGACCATTTTTACCAAACTGGACTTTTTGGTTAAATGTTGACATATTGGATCAATGGGGTGGTCATTAGGTAAAAAATTGATTAGTTTGACCAAGATTGACTTTTTGGTCAAAAGTTGACCTACTGGGTCAAAGGGTTGGTCAATGGGTCAATGATTGACCATTTTAACCAAAGTTGACTTTTTGGTCAAAAGTTGGCCATTGGGTCAATGGGTTTGTCATTGGGTCAAATATTGATCATTTTGACCAAAGTTAACTTTTTCGTAAGAGATTGACATATTTGGTCAATAATTGGTCATTAGGTAAAAAATTGACTATTTTGACCAAAATTTACTTTTGGTCAAAAGTTGACTTATTGGGTCAATGGGTTGGTCATTGGGTCAAGGACTGAACGTTTTGACCAAAGTGTACTTTTGGGTTAAAAGTTGAGCTATTGGATTAATTGGTTGGTCATTGGGTCAGAAATTTACCATTTTTACCAAAGTTGACTTTTTGATCAAAATTTGGCCTATTAGGTCAATGGTTGGTCATTGGGTCAAAAATTGACCATTTTAACCAAAGAAAACTTATTGAGTCAACGGGGTGGTCGTTAGGTCAGAAATTGACCTTTTCTTATCAAACATAACTTTTTGGTCAAAAGTTGACCTATTGGGCCAATGGGGTGGTCATTAGGTAAAAAATTGTCTATTTTGACCAAAATTGACTTTTTGGTCAAAAGTTAGCCTATTGGGTCAAAGGGTTGGTCATGGGTCAAGGAATGACCATTTTAACCAACGTTGACTTTTTGGTCAAAAGTTGACTTATTGGGTCAATGGGTTTTGTCATTGGGTCAAATATTGACCATTTTGACCAAAGTTGACTTTTTGGTAAGAGATTGACTTATTGCGTCAATAATTGGTAATTAGGTCAAAATTTGACTATTTTGACCAAAATTGACTTTTTGGTCAAAAGTTAACTTATTGGGTCAATGATTTGATCATTGGGTCAAGGATCGACCATTTTGACCAAAGTTGACTTTCTGGTCAAAAGTTGACCTATTGGGTCAATGGTTGATCATTGGGTCAGAAATTAACCATTTTAACAAAAGTTGACTTTTTGGTCGAAAGTTAACCTATTGTGTCATTGGGTAGTCATTAGGTCAAAAATTGACTATATTGACCAAAATTAACTTTTTGGTCAAAACTTGACCTATTGAGTCATTGGGACAAGCATTAACAATTTGTCCAAAGTTGACTTTTTCGTCAAAAGAGGACCTATTGGGTCAATGAGTTGGTCATTGGGTCAAAGATTGACAATTTTGACCAATATTGATTTTTTGGTCAGAGATTAACTTATTGGGTCAAAATTTGTCAGTATGTTAAAAATTGATTATTTTGACCAAAATTGAATTTTGGATCAAAAGTCGACCTTTTGGATCAAAAGTTGACCTATTGGGTCAAAGGAGTGGTCATTAGGTCAGAAATTGACCATATCGACCAAAGTTAACCTTTTTTGTCAAAAGTTGACCTTTTTGGTCAATGAGGCGGTCATTAGGTCTAAACTTGACTATATTGAGCAAAATTGACTTTTTGGGTAAAAGTTGACCTATTAAGTCATTGGGTTGGTCGTTGGGTCAAGGATTGACAATTTTGACAAAAGTTAACTTTTTTGTCAAAAGCTGACTTTTTGGTTCAATGCGTAGGTCATTGTGTTAAGGATTGACGATTTTGTCCAAAGTTAACTTTTTTGTCAGAGATTAACTTTATGGGTCAATAATTGGTCATTAGGTCAAAAATTGACTATTTTGACCAAAATTCACTTTTTGGTCAAAAGTTGACCAATTGAGTTATTGGGTTGGTCATTGGGTCAACAAATGACCATTTTGACCAAAGTTGACTTTTTCGTCAAAAGTTGACCTATTAGGTTGATGGGTCAAGGATTGACCATTTTGACCAAAGTTGTCTTTTTGGCCAGAGAGTGACTTTTTGGGTCAATGTGATGTTCATTGGGTCAAAAATTGACTATTTTGACCAAAAATAACTTTTTTGTTAAAAGTTGACCTATTAGGTCAATGGGTTGGTCATTGGGTCAGGGATTGATCATTTTGACCAAAGTTGATTTTTTAGTCAAAAGTTGACCTATTGGGTTAATGGGTTGGTCATTAGGTCAGAAATTGACCATCTTGAAGAAAGTTGAGTTTTTGGTCAAAATTTGGCCTATTGGGTCAATGGAGTGGTCATTAGGTCAAAAATTGACTATTTTGATCAAAATTGACTTTTTGGTCAATAGTCGACCAATTAGGTCATTTGTTCAAGGATTGATCATTTTGACTAAAGTTGACTTTTTGGTCAAAAGTTCACCTATTAGGTCAATGGGTTAGTCATTGGGTCAAGGATTCACCATTTTGACCAAATTTGAGTTTTTAGCCAGAGAATGACTTAATGGGTCAATAATTGGTCATTTGGTCAAAAATTGACTATTATGACGACCAAAATTGACTTTTTAGTTAAAAGTTGACCTATTAGGTCAATGGGTTGGTCATTGGGTCAATGATTGATCATTTTGACCAATGTTGACTTTTTGGTCAAAAGTTGGCCTATTAGGTCAATGGTTGGTCATTGGGTCAGAAATTGACCATTTTAACCAAATTTAACTTATTGGGTCAATGGGGTGGTCGTTAGGTCAGAAATTGACCATTTTTACCAAACTTGATTTTTTGGTTAAAAGTTGACCTATTGGGTCATTAGGGTGGTCATAAGTCAAAAATTGACTATTTTGATAAAAAACTTACTTTTGGTCAAAAGTTAATGTACTGGGTCAATGGGTTGGTCATTGGATTAAGGAATGACCATTTTAACCAAATTTTATTTTTTGGTCAAAAGTTGACCTATTGGGTCAATGGGTTTGTCATTGGGTCAAAGATTGACCATTTTGACCAAGTTGACTTTGTGGTAAGAGATTGACTTATTGGGTCAATAATTGGCCATTAGGTAAAAATTGACTATTTTGACCAAAATTGACGTTTTGGTCAAAAGTTGACCTATAGGGTCAATGAGTTGTTCATTGGGTCAAGGATTACCATTTTGACCAAAGTTGACTTTTTGGTCAAAAGTTGACTTATTATGTCAATTATTGATCATTGGGTTAGAAATTGACCATTTTGACCAAAGTTAACTTTTTGGTCGAAAATTGACCTATTGTATCAATGGGTGGTCATTAGGTCAAAATTGACTATTTTAACTAAAATTGACTTTACCAAACTTGTCTTTTTGGGAAAAAGTTGACCTATTGGGTCAATGGGGTGGTCATTAGGTCAAAAATTGACTATTTTGACCAAAATTGACTTTTTGGTCAAAAGTTAACCTACTGGGTCAATGGGTTGGTCATTGGGTCAAGGAATGACCATTTTAACCAAAGTTGACTTTTTTGTCAAAAGTTGTCCTATTGGATCAATGGGTTTGTCATTGGATCAAAGATTGACCATTTTGACCAAAGTTGACTTTTTGGTAAGAGATTGACTTATTGGGTCAATAATTAGTCATTAGGTCAAAATTTGACTATTTTGACCAAAATTGACTTTTTGGTCAATAGTTGACATATTGGGTCAATGAGTTGATCATTGGGCCAAGGATTGACTATTTTGACCAAAGTTGACTTTTTGGTCAAAAGTTGACCTATTGGGTCAGAAATTGACAATTTTAACAAAAGTTGACTTTTTGGTCGAAAGTTGACCAATCGTGTCAATGGGTGGTCAATAGGTCAAAAATTGACTATTTTGACCAAAATTGACTTTTTGGTCAAAAGTTGACCTATTGATTCATTGGGACAAGGATTAACCATTTTTGTCCAAAGTTGACTTTTTCATCAAAAGTAGACATATTGGGTCAATGAGTTGGTCATTGGGTCAAGGATTGACAATTTGACCAAAGTTGATTTTTTGGTCAGAGATTAACTTATTGGGTCAATAATTGGTCATTATGTTAAAAATTGATTATTTTGACCAAAATTGAATTTTTGATCAAAAGTTGACCTATTGGAGTCAAAGGGGTTGTCATAGGTTCAGAAATTGACCATATTGACCAAAGTTGACTTTATTTGTCAAAAGTTGACCTATTTGGTCAATGACGTGGTCATTAGGTTAAAACTTGACTATATTGAGCAAAATTGACTTTTTGGGTAAAATTTGACATATTTAGTCATTGGGTTGGTCGTTGAGCCAAGGATTGACAATTTTGACAAAAGTTGACTTTTTGGTCAAAAGTTGACCTATTGGGTCAATGCGTTGGTCATTATTTTGACCAGAGTTGACTTTTTTGTCAGAGATTGACTTTTTGGGTTAATAATTGGTCATTAGGTCAAAAATTGACTATTTTGACCAAAATTCACTTTCTAGTCAAAGGTTGACCATTTGAGTTAATAGGTTGGTCATTGGGTCAACAATTGACCATTTTGACCAAAGTTGACATTTTTGTCAAACGTTGATCTATTAGTTCAGGGATTGAGCATTTTGACCAAAGTTGACTTTTTGGTCAATAGTCCACTTATTAGGTCAATGGGTTGGTCATTGGGTCAAGGATTGACCATTTTGACCAAATTTGAGTTTTTGGTCAGAGATTGGCTTAATGGGTCAATAATTGGTCATTTAGTAAAAAAATTAACTATTAAGATGACCAAAATTGACTTTTTGGTTAAAAGTTGACCTATTTGGTCAATGGGTTGGTCATTGGGTCAATGATTGAACATTTTGACTAATGTTGACTTTTTAATCAAAAGTTGGCCTATTTGGTCAGTGGTTGGTCATTGGGTCAAAAATTGACCATTTTAACCAAAGCAAACTTTTTGGGTCAATGGGGTGCTGTTAGGTCAGAAATTGACCTTTTTTACCAAACTTGACTTTTTGGTCAAAAGTTGACCTATTGGTTCAATGGGGTGGTCATTAGGTCAAAAATTGACTATTTTGACGAAAATTGATTTTTTGGTCAAAAACTAACGTATTGGGTTAAGGAGATGGTCATTGGGTCAAGGAATTACCATTTTAACCAAAGTTGACTTTTTGGTCAAGAGTTGACCTATTGGGTCAATGGGTTTGTCATTGGGTCAAAGATTGACCATTTTGACCAAAGTTGACTTTTTGGTAAGAGATTGACTTATTATGTCAACTATTGGTCATTAGGTCAAAATTTAACTATTTTGACTAAAATTGATTTTTTGGTCAAAAGTTGACCTTCACGGTCAATGAGTTGGTCATTGGGTCAAGGATTACCATTTTGACTAAAGTTAACTTTTTGGTCAAAAGTTGACTTATTGTGTCAATGGTTGGTCATTGGGTCAAAAATTGACCATTTTGACCAAAGTTGACTTTTTGGTCAAAAGTTGACCTATTGTGTTAATGGGTGGTCATTAGGTCAAAATTGACTATTTTGACTAAAATTGACTTTTCGGTCAAAAGTTAACCTATTGAGTCATTGGGTCAAGGATTAACCATTTTTACCAAAGTTGACTTTTTGGTCAAAATTTGACCTATTGGGTCAATGAGTTGGTCATTGGGTCTAGGATTGACCATTTTGACCAAAGTTGACTTTTTGGTCAAAAGTTGGCCTATTAGGTCAATGGTTGGTCATTGGGTCAGAAATTGACCATTTTAACCAAAGCAAACTTATTGGGTCAATGGGGTGGTCATTAGGTCAGTAATTGACCATTTTACCAAACTTGACTTTTTGGTCAAAAGTTGACATATTGGGTCAATGGGGAGATCATTAGGTCAAAAATTGACTATTTTGACCAAAATTTATTTTTTGGTCAAAAGTTAACCTACTGGGTCAATGGGTTGATCATTGTGTCAAGGAATGACCATTTTAACTAAAGTTGACTTTTTCGTCAAAAGTTGACCTATTGGGTCAATTGGTTCGTCATTGGGTCAAAGATTGACCTTTTTGACCAAAATTAAATTTTTGGTAAGAGATTGACTTATTGGGTCAATAATTAGTCATTAAGTCAAAATTTGACTATTTTGACCAAAATTGACTTTTTTGTCAAACGTTGACCTATTGGGTCAATGAGTTGGTCATTGGGTCTAGGATTGACATTCTGACCAAAGTTGACTTTTTGGTCAAAAGTTGACATATTGGGTCAATGGTTGGTCATTGGGTCAGAAATTGACCATTTTAATAAAAGTTAACTTTTTGGTCGAAAGTTGACATATTGTGTCAATGGGTGATCATTAGGTCAAAAATTGACTATTTTGACCAAAATTGACTTTTTGTTAAAAGTTGATCTATTGAGTCATTGGGACAAGGATTAACCATTTTGTCCAAAGCTGACTTTTTGGTCAAAAGTATACCTATTGGGTCAATGAGTTGGTCATTGGGTCAAGGATTGATCATTTTGACCAAAGTTGACTTTTTGGTCAGAGATTAACTTATTGAGTCAATAACTAGTCATTATGTTAAAAATTGACTATTTTTACCAAAATATAATTTTTGATCTGAAGTTGACCTATTATGTCAATGGTGTGGTCATTAGGTCAGAAATTGACCATATTGACCAAAGTTGACTTTTTTTGTCAAAAGTTGACCTATTGGGTCAATGGTGTGATCATTACTTCAAAACCTAACAATATTGACAAAAATTGACTTTTGGTTCAAAGTTGACTTAATGGGTCAATGGGTTGGTCGTTGGCTCAAGGATTGACAATTTTGACCATTATTTACTTTTGGTCAAAAGTTAACTTATTGGGTCAATGGTTTGGTCATTGGGTTAAGGATTAATAATTTTGACCAAAGTTAACTTTTTTGTGAGAGATTGACTTATTAGGTCAATAATTGGTCATTAGGTCGAAAATCAACTATTTTGGCTAAAATTTACTTTTTGGTCAAAAGTTGTCCTGTTTGGTCACCGAGTTATTGTTGGACCAAAATTTGATCATTCTAACAAAAGTTAACATATTGGGTCAATGGGGAGGTCATTAGGTCAAAAATTGATTTTTTTTACAAAAATTGACTTTTTGGTCAAAAGTAGACCTAGTGGTTCAATGGGTTGGTCATTGGGTCAAGGATTGACCATTTTGATCAAAGTTGACTTTTTGGTCAAATATTGACCTATTGGGTCAATGGGTCAAGGATTGACCAGTTTGAACAAGTTGACTTTTAGGTCAGAGATTGACTTATTGGGTTAATAATTAGTCATCATGTTAAAAATTGACTATTTTGACTTAAATTATTTTTTGGTTAGAAGTTGACCAATTGGGTCAACGGGTAGGTCATTCTGTCAAGGATTGACCAATTTGACCGAAGTTGACTTTCTGATCAAAAGTTAACTTATTGGATCAATGTGTTGGTCTTTGGGTCAAGTATTGACCATTTAAACCAAAGTTGCCAAAAGATGACTTATTGGGTCAAAGTGGTGGTCATTAGTTCATAAATTGACTATTATGACCAAAATTGACTTTTTGGTCAAAAGCTGACCTATCGGGTCAATGGGTTGGTCTTTGAGTTAAGGATTGACCATTTTGACTAGAGTTGATTTTTTGTTCAATAGTTGACCTATTGGGTCAATCTGTTGGTCATTGAGTCAAGGAAGGATCATTTTGACCAAAGTTGACTTTTTGGTATGAGATTGACTTATTAGTTCAATAATATTTCATTAGACCAAAAATTGACTATTTTGACCAAAGTTGATTTTTTAGTCAAAAGTTGACCCATTTGGTCAACGAGGTGGTCATTTGATCAGAAATTAACCTTTTTGACCAAAGTTGACTTTTTGGTCCAAAGTTGATCTATTGGGTCAATGAGTTGGTCATTGGGCCAAAAATTGACCATTTGGACCAAAGTTGACTTTTTGGTCAAAAGTAGACCTATTGGGTCACTTGGGTGGTCATTTGGTCAAAAATTAACTATTTTGACCAAAGTTGACTTTTTGGTCAAAAATTGACCTATTGAGTCAATGGGTTGGTCATTTGGTCAGAAATTGATCATTTTGACTAAAGTTAACTTTTTCGTCAAAAGTTGACCTATTGGGTCAATTGGGTGGTTATTAGGTCAAAAATTAAGTATTTTGACAAAAATTGACTTTTTGGTCAAAAGTTGACCTATTGGGTCAATGAGTTGGTCATTTGGTCAAGGATTGACCATTTTGAACAAAGTTGACTTTTTTGTCAAAAGTTGACATATTGGGTCAAAAATTGACCATTTTAACCAAAGTTGACTTTTTGGCCAAATGTTGACCTATTAGGTCAATAGGGTGTTCCTTAGGTTAAAAATAAAAAATTATAACCAAAATTGACTTTTTAGTCAAAGGTTGAACTATTGGCTCAATGGGTTTATCATTGGGTCAAGGATTGACTATTTTGACCAAAATTGACGTTTTTCTCAATAGTTGACCTATTAGGTCAATGGGTTGGTTATTAGGTCAGATATTTTGGTCGGAGTTGACACATTTTGTTATTGGGTCAGAAATTTTGGTCAGGATTGACCATTTTGACGAAAGTTGACTTTTTGGTCGGAGTTTGATTTATTGGGTCAATAACTAGTGATTCGGTAAAAAATTGATTATTTTGACCAAAAAACAATTTTTGGTCTAAAGTTGACACATTTGGTTAATGGGGTAGTCATTGCGTCAGAAATTGACCATTTTGGCCAAAGTTGACTTTTTGGTCAAAAGTTGAACTATTTAGTCAATCGGTTGGTCATTGGGTCAGAAATTGACCGTTTTTACCAAACTTGACTTTTTTTGTCAAAAGTTAACCTATTGGGTCAACAGGCTGGTCACCGAGTAAAGGGTTAACCATTTTCACCAAAGTTAACTTTTTGGTCAAAAGTTAACCTTTTGGGTCAATGGGTTGGTCATTAGGTCAGAAATTAACCATTTTGACCAATGTTGATTTTTTGTTCAAAAGTTGATCTTTTGGGTCAATAGGTTTGTCATTGAGCTAAGGACTGACCAATTTGACCAAAGTTGACTTTTTGGATAGAGATTTACATATTGTGTTGATAACTGGTCATTAGGCTAAAAATTAATTTTTTTGACCAAAGTTGAGTTTTTGGTTAAAAGTTGACCCATTTGGTCAACGACGTAATCATTTGGTCAGAAATTGAACTTTTTTATCAATGTTCACTTTTTGGTCAAAAGTTGACCTATTGTGCCATTTGGGTTATCATTAGGTCAAAAGTTGACTATTTTGACCAAAATTGCTTTTTGGTCAAAAAGTCGATCTATCAGGCCACTAGGTTAAGGATCGACCATTTTGACCAAAGTTGACTTTTGGTCAAAAGTCGATTTATTGGATCAATGGGTTGGTCATTGGGTCAAGGATTGACCATTTTGACCAAAGTTGATTTTTTGGTAAGAGATTGACTTATTGGGTCAATAATTAATCATTAGGTCAAAAATGACTATTTTGACCAAAATTGACTTTTTGGTCAAATATTGAGCTATTAGGTCAATGTGTTAGTCATTGGGTTAAAGATTGACCAATTTGACCAAAGTTGACTTTTTGGTCAAAAGTTGACCTATTAGGTAAATTGGGTCAAGGATTGACCAATTTAGCTAAAGTCGACTTTTGATCGAAAGTCGATCTATTAGGTCGATGGGATGGTCATTGGGTCAAGGATTGAACATTTTGACCAAAGTTGACTTTTTGGTCAGAGATTGATTTTATGGGTCAATAATTGGTCATTAGGTCAAAAAGTGACTATTATGAACAAATTGACTTTTTTGTCAAATGTTGACCTATTCGGTCAATGGGTTGGTCATTGGGTTAACGATTGATCATTTTGACCAAAGTTGACTTTTTTGTCTAAAGTTGGCTTATTGTAGTCAACGGTTGGTCATTGGGTCAGAAGTTGATCATTTTCCCAAAAGTTACTTATTGGGTCAATCGGTTGGTCATTAGGTCAGAAATTGACCATTTTTACTAAACTTGACTTTTTGGTCAAAAGTTGACCTATTGGATCAATGGGGTGGTCATTAGGTCAAAAATTGAGTATTTTTTACCAAAATTAACTTTTTAGCTAAAAGTTGACCTACTGGGTCAAAGGGTTGGTCATTAGAACGATGATTGACCATTTTAACCAAAGTTGACTTTTTAGTCAAAAATTGACCATTGGGTAAATTGGGTCAAGGATTGACGCATTTAACCAAAGTTAACTTTTTGGTCAAAAGTTGACCTATTAGGTCAATGGGATGGATATTGGGTCAAGGATTGACCATTTTTTGACCAAAGTTGACTTTTTGGTCAGAGCTTGACTTATTGGGGCAATAATTGGTCATTTGGTCAAAAAGTGACTATTATGACCAAATTGACTTTTTGGTCAAAAGTTGACTTATTCAATCATTATGTTGTTCATTGGGCAAACGATTGATCATTTTGACCAAAGTTGACTTTTTTGTCAAAAGTTGACCTATTAGGTTAATGGTTGGTCATTAGGTCAGAAGTTGTCCATTTTAACAAAAGTTCACTTATTGGGTTAATGTGTTGCTCACCAGGTCAGAAATCAACCATTTTTACTAAACTGGACTTTTTGGTTAAATGTTGACCTATTGGATCAATGGGGTGGTCATTAAGTAAAAAATTGATTAGTTTGACCAAGATTGACATTTTGGTCAAAAGTTAGCCTAATGGGTCAAAGGGTTAGTCAATGGGTCAATGATTGACCATTTTAACCAAAGTTGACTTTTTGGTCAAAAATTGACCATTGGGTCAATGGGTTTGTCATTGGGTCAAATATTGATCATTTTGACCAAAGTTAACTTTTTCGTAAGAGATTGAAATATTGGGTCAATAATTGGTCATTAGGTAAAAAATTGACTATTTTGACCAAAATTTACTTTTGGTCAGAAGTTGACCTATTAGGTCAATGGGTTGGTCATTGGGTCAAGGACTGAACATTTTGACCAAAGTTTACGTTTGGGTTAAATGTTGAGCTATTAGATTAATTGGTTGGTCATTGGGTCAGAAATTTACCATTTTGACCAAAATTGACTTTTTGGTCAATAGTTGACCTATTGGGTCAATAAGTGGTCATTTGGTCAAAAATTGACTATTTTGGCCAAATCTGACTATTTTGACCAAAGCTAACTTTTTGGTCAAAAGTTGGCCTATTAAGTCAGTGGGTTAAGGATTAACTATTTTGCCCAAAATTGACTTTTTGGTCAAAAGTTGGCCTATTGGGTCAATGAGTTGGTCATTGGGTCAAGGATTCACCATTTTGACCAAAGTTGACTTTTTGGTCAGAGATTAACTTATTGGGTCAATAATTGGTCCTTATGTTAAAAATTGATTAATTTGACCAAAATTGAATTTTGGATCAAAAGTTGACCTATTAGGTCAATGGCATGGTCATTGGGCCAGAAATTGACCATATTGACAAAAGTTGAACTTTTTTTCAAAAGTTGACCTTTTTTGTCAATGAGGTGGTCATCAGGTTAAAACTTGACTAGATTGAGAAAAATTGAATTTTTGGGTAAAAGTGACTTATTGGGTCAATGGGTTGGTCGTTGGGTCAAGGATTAATAATTTTAACCAAAGTTGACTTTTTTGTCAAAAATTGACCTATTGGGTGAAGGCATTGGTCATTGGGTTAAGTATTGACCGTTTGGACCAATGTTGACTTTTTCGCCAGAGATTAACTTTTTGGGTCAATAATTGGTCATTAAGTCAAAAATTGACTATATTGACCAAAATTGACTTTTTGGTCAAAAGTTGACCTATTGGGTTAATGGGTTGGTCATTGGGTCAAGAATTGATAATTTTGATCAAAGCTGACTTTTTCGTCAAAAGTTGACCTATTGGTTCAATGGGTTGGTCATTGGGTTAAGGATTGACAATTTTGACCAAAGTTGATTTTTTGGCCAGAGTGACTTATTGGGTCAATGGGGTGTTCATTTGTCAAAAAAGTGACTATTTTGGCCAAAATTAGCTTTTTGGTCAAAAGTTTCTCTACTGGGTCAATGTGTTGGTGATTGGGTTAAGGATGGATCGGTTTGAACAAAGTTGACTTTTTGGTCAAAAGTTGACCTATTGGGTAGGGTTGGTCATTGGGTCAGAAATTGACCATTTTAACCAAAGTTGACTTTTTGGTCAAAAGTTGGCCTATTGGGTCAATTGGGTGGTCATTAGGTGAAAATTTGTCTATTTTGATCTATATTGACTTTTTCGTCAAAAGTTGACCTATTAAGTCATTGGGTCAAGGATTGAACATTTTGACTAAAGTTGACTTTTTGGTCAAAAGCTCACCTATTAGGTCAATGGGTCTAGGATTGACGATTTGGACAAAATTTGACTTTTTGGACAGAGATTGACTTAATGAGTCAATATTTGGTCTTTTGGTCAAAAATTGACTATTATGACCAAAATTGACTTTTTTGTAAAATATTGGCCTATTGGGTCAATGTGTTGGTTATTGGGTTAAGGATTGGCCAATTTGACCAAAGTTGACTTTTTGGTCAAAAGTTGGCTTATTAGGTCAATGGCTGGTCATTAGGACAGAAAATGACAACTTTAACCAAAGTTAACTTATTGGGTTAATAGGGTGGTCGTTAGGTCAGAAATTGACCATTTTTACCAAACTTGACTTTTTGGTCAAAAGTTGACCTCTTGGGTCAATGGGGTGGTCATCAGGTCAAAATTTGACTATTTTTACCAAAATTGACTTTTTGGTCAAAATTTAACCTACTGGTCTATGGGGTGGTCATTGGGTCAAGTAATGACCATTTTAACCAAAGTTAACTTTTTGGGCAATAGTTGACTCATTGGTCAATGGGTTTGTAATTGGGCCAAAGATTGATCATTTTGACTATACTTGACTTTTTAGTAAGAGATTGACTTTTTGGGTGAATAATTGGTCATTAGGTTAAACATTAACTATGTTAACCAAAATTGACTTTTTGGTCAATGTTGACCTATTGGGTCAATGAGTTGGTCGTTGGCTCAAGGATTGACCATTTTGACCAAAGTTGAGTTTTTGTACAAAAGTTGACCTACTAGGTCAATAGTTGGTCATTGGATCAGAATTTGACCATTTTGATGAAAGTTGACCTATTGTGTCAATGGGTGGTCATTAGGTTAAATGTTGACTATTTTGACCAAAATTAACTTTTGATCAAAATTTGACCTATTGAGTCATTGCGTCAAGGATTAAACATTTTGTCCAAAGTTGACTTTTTGGTCAAAAGTTGACCTATTGGGTCAATGAGTTGGTCATTGGGTCAAGGATTGATCATTTTGACCAAGTTGACTTTTTGGTCAAAGATTGACTTATTGGGTCAACAATTGGTCAATATGTTAAAAATTGACTATTTTAACCAAAATTGAATTGTTGATCAAAAGTTAACCTATTGGGTCAATGGGGTGGACATTGGTAAGAAATTGACCATATTAAACAAAGTTGACTTTTTTATTAAAAGTTGACCTATTGAGTCAATGGGTGTTACTTAGATCAAAACTTGACTATATTGAACAAAATTGACTTTTTGGTTAAAAGTTGACCTATTGGGTCAATGGGTTGGTCATTGGGTCAATGATTGACAATTTTGACCAAGGTTGACTTTTGGGTCAAAAGTTGACCTACTGGGTCACTAGGTTAGTCATTGGGTCAAAGATTGAACATTTTGACCAAGGTTAACTTTTTAGTCAGAAATTGGCTTATTGGGTTAATAATTGGTCCTTAGGTCAAAAATTAACTATTTTGACTAAAATTGACATTTTAATCAAAAGTTGACCTATTGGGTCAACGAGTTGGTCATTGAGTCAAGGATTACCATTTTGAACAAAGTTGACTTTTTGGTCGAAAGTTGACCTATTCTGTCAATGGGTGGTCATTAGGTCAAAATTGACTATTTTGACTAAAATTGACTTTTCGATCAAAAGTTGACCTAATGAGTCATTGGGTCAAGGATTAACCATTTTGACAAAAATTGACTTTTTGGTAAAAATTTAACCTGTTGGGTCAATGAGTTGGTCATTGGGTCAAGAATTGATCATTTTGACCAAAGTTGACTTTTTGGTCAAAAGTTATCGTATTAGGTCAATGGTTGGTCATTGGGTCAGAAATTGACCATTTTAACCAAAGCAAACTTATTGGGTCAATGGGGTGGTCGTTAGGTCAGAAATTGACCATTTTTACCAAACTTGACTTTTTGGTCAAAAGTTAACATATTGGGTCAATGGGGTAGTCATTAGGTCAAAAATTGACTATTTTGACCCAAATTGATTTTTTTGTCAAAAGTTAACCTACTGGTCAATGGGTTGGTCATTAGGTCAAGGAATGACCATTTTAACCAAAGTTGACTTTTTTGGTCAAAAGTTGACTTATTGGGTCAATGGGTTTGTCAATGGGTCAATGATTGACTATTTTGACCAAAGTTGACTTTTGGTAAAAGATTGACTTATTGGGTCAATGATTGGTCATTAGGTCAAAATTTAACTATTTTGCCCAAAATTGAATTTCTAGTCAAAAGTGGACCTATTAGGTCCATGAGTTAATCATTGGGTCAAGGATTGATCATTTTGACCAAAGTTGACTTTTTGGTCAAAAGTTGACCTATTGGGTCAATGGTTGGTCATTGGGTCAGAAATTGACCATTTTAACAAAAGTTGACTTTTTGGTCGAAAGTTGACCTATTGTGTCAATGGGTAATCGTTAGGTCAAAAATTGACTATTTTGACCGAAATTGACTTTTTGGTCGAAAGTTGACCTATTGAGTCATTGGAACAAGGATTAACCATTTTGTCCAAAGTTGACTTTTTGGTAAAAAGTTGACTTATTGGGTCAATGAGTTGGTCATTGGGTTAAGGATTGACCATTTGACCAAAATTGACTTTTTTGTCAGAGAGTAACTTATTGGGTTAATAATTGGTCATTATTTTGAAAATTGACTATTTTTACCAAAATAAAATTTTTGATCTGAAGTTAAGCTATTGTGTCAATGGTGTGGTCATTAGGTCAAAAAGTAACCATATTGTTCAAGGTTGACTTTTTTGTCAAAATTTGACATATTGGGTCAATGGGGTGATCATTAGGTCAAAACCTAACTATATTGACCAAAATTGACTTTTTGGTTAAAAGTTGACTAATTGGGTAAATGGGTTGGTCATTGGCTCAAGTATTGACAATTCTGACCAAGGTTTACTTTTGGTCTAAAGTTTACCTATTGGGTCACTAGGTTGGTCATTAGGTCAAGGATTAACTATTTTGACCAAAGTTGACTTTTTAGTCAGAGATTGACTTATTAGGTCAATAATTGGTTATTAGGTCAAAAATTGACTATTTTGACCAAAATTGACTTTTTGGTCTAAAGTTTGCCTGTTGGGTCACTGAGTTAGTAGTTGGACCAAAAATTGACCATTCTAGCAAAAGTTAACCTATTGGGTCAATGGGGAGGTCATTAGGTCAAAAATTGATTATTTTGACCAAAATTGACTTTTTGGTTAAAAGTTGACCTATTGGTTCAATGGGTTGGTCATTTGGTCAAGGATTGACCATTATGATCAAAGTTGACTTTTTGGTCAAATGTTGACCTATTGGGTCATTGGGTTGGTCATTGGGTCAAGGATGGACCAGTTAGAACTAGTTGACTTTTTGGTCAGAGATTGACTTATTGGGTCAATAATTGGTCATTAGGTCAAAAATTGACTATTTTGACCAAAGTTATTTTTGGGTTAAAAGTTGAGAAATTGGGTCAATGGGTAGGTCATTGCGTCAAGGATTGACCAATTTGACCGAAGTTGACTTTCTGATCGAAAGTTGACCTATTAGGTAAATGAGTTTGTCATTGGGTCAAGAATTGACCATTTAAACAAAAGTTAACTTTTTTGGTCAAAAGTTGACTTATTGGTTCAATGTGGCGGTCATTAGTTCATAAATTGATTATTGTGACCAAAATTGACTTTTTTATCAAAAGTTGACCTTTCGGGTCAATGGGTGGTCTTTGGGTTAAGGATTGACCATTTTGACTAAAGTCAATTTTTTGTTCAAAAGTTGACCTATTGAGTCGTTGGGTTGGTCATTGAGTCAAGGAATGACCATTTTGACCAAAGTTGACTTTTTGATCAGAGATTAACTTAATGGGTGAATAATTGGTCATTAGACCAAAAATTGACTATTTTGACCAAAGTTGACTTTTTGGTCAAAACTTGACCCATTTAGTCAGCAGGGTTGTCATTTAGTCAGAAATTAACCTTTTTAACCGAAGTTGACTTTTTGGTCGAAAGTTGAACTATTGGGTCAATGCGGTTGTCATTGGGTCAGAAATTGATCATTTTGACCAAAGTTGACTTTTTTGTCAAAAGTTGACCTATAGGGTCAATTGGGGGTCATTAGGTCAAAAATTAAATTTTTTTGACTAAAATTAACTTATTGGTCAAAAGATGACATATAGGGTCAATGGGTGGTCATTAGGTCAATGATTGACCATTTTGAACAAAGTTGACTTTTTTCTCAAAAGTTGACCTATTGGGTTAATTGGTTGGTCATTGGGTCAAAAATTAACCATTTTAGCTAAAGTTGACTTTTTGGCCAAAGGTTAACCTATTGGGTCAATAGGGTGTTCCTTTGGTCAAAAATAAAAATTATAACTAAAGTTGACTTTTGGTCAAAAGTCGACCTATTGTCTCAATGAGTTTGTCGCTTTTTCAAGGATTGACTATTTTGACCAAATATTGACGTTTTTTTCAAAAGTTGAACTATTAGGTCAATGGGTATGTCATTGGGTCCGAGGTTGACCATTTTGACCAAAGTTGAGTTTTTGGTCAAAAGTTGACATATTGGTCAATTGGGTGATCACTAAGTCAAAGATTAGCTATTTTGATCAAAATTTACTTTTTGGTGAGAAGTTGACCTATTGGGTCAATGGGTTTGTCATTAGATCAAAGATTGACCATTTTGACTAAAGTTGACTTTTTAGTCAAAAGTTGAACTATTGGGTCAATGGGTCGGCCATTGGATTAAGGATTGACTATTTTGACCAAAGTTAACATTTTGGTCGAAGTTTGACTTATTGAGTCAATAATTAGTGATTCTGTAAAAAATAGATTATTTTGACCAAAAAATAGTTTTTGGTCTAAAGTTGACCTATTTGGTTAACGGGTGGTCATTGTGTCAGAAATTGATCATTTTGACCAAACTTGA
This sequence comes from Papilionanthe hookeriana x Papilionanthe teres, assembly GCA_022702705.1. NCBI lineage: Eukaryota > Viridiplantae > Streptophyta > Magnoliopsida > Asparagales > Orchidaceae > Papilionanthe > Papilionanthe hookeriana x Papilionanthe teres. The sequence goes on from CM040424.1 coordinate 149,535, forward strand.
CTTTTTGGTCAAAAGTTGACCTATTGATTCAATCGGTTGGTCATTAGGTCTGAAATTGACCATTTTGACAAAACTTGTCTTTTTATCAAAAGTTAACCTATTGGGTCAATGGGCTGGTCATTGAGTAAAGGATAGACCATTTTCTCCAAAGTTAACTTTTTGGTCAAAAGTTGACCTATGGGGTCAATGGGTTGGTCATTGGGCCAGAAATTAATTTTTTTGTCAAAAGTTGACCTATCGGGTCAATGGCTGGTCATTAAGTTAAGGATTGACCATTTTGACCAAAGTTGATTTTTTCTTCAATAGTTAACCTATTAGGTCTATGGGTTTGTCATTGAGCAATGGATTGACCATTTTGACCAAAGTTGACTTTTTGGACAGAGATTTACTTATTGAGTCAATAACTAGTCATTAGGCCAAAATTGATTATTTTGATCATAGTTGACTTTTTGGTCAAAAGTTAACCCATTTGGTCAATAGGGAGGTTATTTGGTCAAAAGTTGACCTATTGTGCCAATTGGGTTATCATTAGGTCAAAACTTGACTATTTTGACCAAAATTGCTTTTTAGTCAAAAGTTAATATATTGGATCATTAGGTTAAGGATTGACCATTTTCTCCAAAGTTGACTTTTTTGTCAAAAGTTGACTTATTCGATCAATGGGTTGGTCATTGGGTCAAGGATTGACCATTTTGACCAAAGTTATTTTTTAGTAAGAGATTGACTTATTGGGTCAATAATTAGTCATTAGGTCAAAACTTAACTATTTTGACCAAAATTGACTTATTGGTCAAATATTGACCTATTTGGTCAATGTGTTGGTCATTGGGTTATGGATTGGCCAATTTGACCAAAGTTGACTTTTTGGTCAAAAGTTTACCTATTAGGTAAATTGGGTCAAGGATTGACCATTTTAGCTAAAGTTGACTTTTTGGTCAAAAGTTGACCTATTAGGTCGATGGGATGGTCATTGGGTCAATAATTGAACATTTTGACAAAAGTTGACTTTTTGGTGAGAGATTGATTTACTTGGTCAATAATTGGTCATTAGGTCAAAAAGTGACTATTATGACCAAATTGACTTTTTGGTCAAAAGTTGACCTATTCAGTCAATGGGTTGTTCATTGGGTCAACGATTGATCATTTTGACCAAAGTTGACTTTTTGGTCTAAAGTTGGCCTATAAGGTCAATGGTTGGTCATTGGGTCAGAAGTTGACCATTTTCCCAAAAGTTAACTTATTGGGTAAATGGGTTGGTCATAGGTCAGAAATTGTCCATTTTTACCAAACTTTGCTTTTTGGACAAAAGTTGACCTATTGGAATAATGGGGTGGTCACTACGTCAAAAATTGAGTATTTTGACCAAAATTAACTTTTTGGCCAAAAGTTGACCTACTGGGTCAAAGGGTTGGTCATTAGGACGATGATTGACCATTTTAACCAAAGTTGACATTTTAGTCAAAAATTGACCATTCGGTAAATTGGGTCAAGGATTGACGACTTTAACCAAAGTTGACTTTTTGGTCAAAAGTTGACCTATTAGGTCAAAGGGGTGGATATTGGGTCAAGGATTGACCATTTTGACCAAAGTTTACTTTTTGGTCAAAGCTTGACTTATTGGGTCAATAATTGATCATTAGGTCAAAAAGTGACTATCATTTGGTCAAAAGTTGACCTATTCGATCATTATGTTGTTCATTGGGTAAATGATTGATCATTTTGACCAAAGTTGACTTTTTTGTCAAAAGTTGGCCTATTAGGTTATTGGTTGGTCATTAGGTCAGAAGTTGTCCATTTTAACAAAAGTTCACTTATTGGGTTAATGTGTTGGTCACTATGTCAGAAATTGACCATTTTTACCAAACTTGACTTTTTGGTTAAAAGTTGACCTATTGGATCAATGGGGTGGTCATTAGGTAAAAAATTGACTAGTTTGACCAAGATTGACTTTTTAGTCAAAAGTTGACCTACTGGGTCAAAGGGTTGGTTATTTGGTCAATGATTGACCATTTTAACCAAAGTTGACTTTTTGGTTAAATGTTGACCATTGGGTCAATGGATTAGTCATTGGGTCAAATATTGATCATTTTGACCAAATTTAACTTTTTGGTAAGAGATTGACTTATTGGGTCAATAATTTGTCATTAGGTAAAAAATTGACTATTTTGACCAAAATTTACTTTGGGTCAAAAGTTGACCTATTGGGTCAATGGGTTGGTCATTGGGTCAAGGACTGAACGTTTTGACCAAAGTTTACTTTTGGGTTAAAAGTTGAGCTATTGGGTTAATTGGTTGGTCATTGGGTCAGAAATTAACCATTTTGACCAAAGTTGACTTTTTGGTCAATAGTTGACCTATTAGGTCAATGAGTGGTCATTAGGTCAAAAATTGACTATTTTGGCCAAATCTGACTATTTTGACCAAAGCTGACTTTTTGGTTAAAAGTTGGCCTATTAAGTCAGTGGGTTAAGGATTAACCATTTTGCCCAAAGTTGACTTGTTGGTCAAAAGTTGACCTATTGGGTCAATGAGTTGGTCATTGGGTCAAGGATTCACCATTTTGACCAAAGTTTACTTTTTGATCAGAGATTAACTTATTGGGTCAATAATTGGTCATTGTGTTAAAAATTGATTATTTTGACCAAAATTGAATTTTGGTTCAAAAGTTGACCTATGAGGTCAATGGGATGGTCGTTGGGCCAGAAATTAACCATATTGACCAAAGTAAACTTTTTTTCAAAAGTTGACCTATTTGGTTGATGAGGTTGTCATTAGGTTAAAACTTGACTGCATTGAGAAAAATTGACTTTTTGGGTAAAAGTTAACCTATTGGGTCGTTGGGTCAAGGATTAACAATTTTGACCACAGTTGACTTTTTGGTCAAAAATTGTCCTGCTGGGTCAATGAGTTGGTCATTGGGTCAAGTGTTGACCATTTTGACCAAACTTGACTTTTTCGTCAGAGATTATCTTATTGGGTCAATAATTGATCATTAAGTAAAAAATTAACTATATTGACCAAAATTGACTTTTTGGACGAAAGTTGACCTATTAGGTTAATTGACTGGTCATTGGGTCAAGAATTGACTATTTTGATCAAAGTTGTCTTTTTTGTCAAAAGTTGACCTATTGGGTCAATGGGTTGGTCATTGGGTTAAGGATTGACCATTTTGACCAAATTTTACTTTTTGTCCAGAGTGACTTATTGGGTCAATGGGGTGGTTATTAGGTCAAAAAATTGACTATTTTGACAAAAATTGACTTTTTGGTCAAAAGTTGACCTATTGGGTCAATGTGTTAGTCATTGGGTCAAGGATTGATCGGTTTGACCAAAGTTGACTTTTTGGTCAAAAATTGACCTATTGGGTTGGTCATTGGGTCATATATTGACCATTTTGACCAAAGTTGACTTTTTGGTCAAAAGTTTACCTATTGGGTCAATGGGGTGGTCATTAGGTCAAAAATTAACAATTTTGATCAAAATTAACTTTTTGTTCAAAAGTTGACATATTCGGTCTTTGGGTCAAATATTGAACATTTTGACTAAAGTTGACTTTTTGGTCAAAAGTTCACCTATTAGGTCAATGGGTCAAGGATTGACCATTTTGACCGAATTTGACTTTTTGGTCACAGATTGACTTAATGAGTCAATAATTGGTTATTTGGTCAAAAATTGATTATTATGACCAAAATTGACTTTTGGGTCAAAAGTTGACCTATTGAGTCAATGGGTTAGTCATTGGGTCAACGATTGATCATTTTGACCAACATTAACTATTTGGTCAAAAGGTGGCGTATTACATCAATGGTTGGTCATTATGATAGAAATTGACCATTTTAATCAAAGTTAACTTATTGGGTTAATGGGGTGGTCGTTAGGTTTGATTGACCATTTTACCAAACTTGACTTTTTGGTAAAAAATTGACCTATTGGGTCAATGGGGTGGTCATTAGGCCAGAATTTGATTATTTTTACCAAAATTGACTTTTTCGTCAAAATTTAACTTACTCGGTCAAAGGGGTGGTCATTGGGTCCAGGAATGACCATTTTAACCTAAGTTGACTTTTTGGTCAAAAGTAGTCCCATTGGGTAAATGGGTTTATCATTGGGCCAAAGATTGACCATTTTGACCAAAGTTGACTTTTTGGTAAAAAATTGACTTATTGGGTGAATAATTAGTCATTAGGTCAAACATTGACTATTTTGAACAAAATTGACTTTTTGGTCAAAAGTTGACCTATTGGGTCAAGGAGTTGGTCATTGGGTCAAGGATTGAACATTTTGACCAAAGTTGAGTTTTTGGTTAAAAGTTGACCTATCGGGTCAATAGTTGGTTATTGGGTCGGAAATTGACTATTTTGACCAAAGTTGACTTTTTGGTCGAAAGTTGACCTTTTGTATCAATGGGTGGTCATTAGGTCAAAAGTTGACTATTTTAACCAAAATTGACTTTTTGGTCAAAAGTTGACATATTGGGTTAAGGGGTTGGTCATTGGGTCAAGGATTGATCATTTATACCAAAGTTGACTTTTTGGTTAAAAGTTAGCTTATTGGGTCAATGAATTAGTTGTTGGACCAGAAATTGACCATTCTAACAAAAGTTCACCAATCTGTTCAATGGGGTGGTTATTAGGTCAAAAATTGACTATTTTGACAAAAATTTTTGGTCAAAACATGGTTTACTAGTTCAATGGGTTGGTAATTGGGTCAATGATTGACCATTTTGATTAAAGTTGACTTTTTGGTCAAAAGTTGACTTATTGGGTCAATGGGTTGGTCATTGGATCCAGGATTGACCTGTTTGAACAAGTTGACATTTTTGTCAGAGATTGACTTATTGGGTCAAAAATTGGTCATTAAGTCATAAATTGACTATTTTGACCAAAATTATTTTTTTTGGTCAAAAGTTGACCAATTGGGTCAGTGGGTTGGTCATTGTGTCAAGGATTGACCAATTTGACTAAAGTTAACTTTCTGGTCAAAAGATGACCTACTGGCTCAATGAGTTGGTCATCAGGTCAAGAATTAACCATTTTAACCAAAGTTGACTTTTTTGGGCCAAAAGTTGACCTATTGGGTCAATGGGGCGGTCATTAGTTCAAAAATTAACTATTATGACCAAAATTAACTTTTTGGTCAAAAGTTGACCTACCGGGTCAATGGGTTGGTCTTTGGGTCAAGGATTAACCATTTTGACCAAAGTTGTTTTTTTGTTCAAAAGTTGACCTATTGGGTCAATAGGTTGGTAATTGATTCATGAATTGACTATTTTGACCAAAGTTGACTTTTTTTGTTAGTGATTGACTTATTGGGTCAATAGGTTGGTCACTGAGTCAAGAATTGACTATTTTGACCAAAGTTGACTTTTTTTGTCCGAGATTGGCTTATTGGGTCAATAATTGGTCATTAGGCCAAAAATTGACTTTGGGGTTGTCATTAGGTCAAAAAGTAACTATTTTGACCAAAATTGACTTTTTGGCCAAAAGTTAAGCTACTGTGTCAATGGGGAGGTCAGTGGAACAAGGAATGACCATTTTCACCAAAGTTGATTTTTTTGTCAAAATTGACCAATTGGGTCAACGTGTTTATCATTGGGTCAAAGATTGATCATTTTGACCAAAGTTAACTTTTTTGTAAGAGATTGATTTATTGGGTCTATAATTGGTCATTAGCTCAAAAATTGATTATTTTGACCAAAATTGACTTTTTGGTCAAAAGTAGACCTATTGGGTCAATGGGTTAGTCATCGGGTCAAGGATTAATCATTTTGACCAAAGTTAACTTTTTAGTCAAAAGTTGACCTATTGGGTTAATGAGTTAGTCATTGGGTCAGAAATTGACCCTTTTGACCAAAGTTAACTTTTTGGTCAAAAGTTGACATATTGGATCAATGGGTGGTAATTAGGTCAAAAATTGACTATTTTGACCAAAATTGACTATTTTGACCAAATTTGACTTTTTGGTCAAAAGTTGACCGATTGAGTCAGTGGGCCAAGGATTAACCATTTTTTCCAAAGTTTACTTTTTAGTCAAAAGTTGACCTATTGGGTCAATGAATTGGTCATTGTGTCAAGGTTTAACCATTTTGACCAAAGTTGACCTTTTGGTCAGAGATTAACTTCTTGGGTCAATAATTGGTCATTATGCTAAAAATTACCTATTTTGACCAAAATTGAATTTTGGATCAAAAGTTGACCTATTGCGTCAATGGGGTTGTCATTGGGTCAGAAATTGACCATATAGAGCAAAGTTGACTTTTTTTTGTCAAAAGTTGACCTATTTACTCAATGAGGTGGTCATTAGGTCAAAATTTGACTATTTTGAGCAAAATTGACTTTTTGGTTACAAGTTGACCTACTGGGTCAATGGGTTGGTCGTTGGGTAAAGGATTTATAATTTTGACCATGCTTGACTTTTTGGTCAAATGTTGACCTATTGGATCAATGCGTTGGTCATTGGGCCAAGGATTTACCATTTTGACCAAAGTTGACGTTTTCGTCAGAGATTGACTTATTAGGTCAATAATTGGCCATTAGGTAAAAAATTGATCATTTTGACCAAAATTGTCTCATTGATCAAAAGTTGACTTATTGGGTTTAAGGGTGCTTCTTCGTCAAAGGTTAACCTATTGGGTCAATGGGTTGTTCATTGGGTCAAGGATTAACTATTTTGACCAAAGTTGACTTTTTGGCCAAAGATTGACTTATTGGGTCATTGGGGTGTTCATTAGGTCAAAAATTGACTATTTTGAGAAAAATTTACTTTTTGGTCAAAAGTTGATTTATCGGGTCAATGGATTAGTCATTGGGACAAGGATTGATCATTTTGACCAAAGTTCATTTTTTGGTCAAAAGTTGACCTATTGGATTAATGGGTTGGTGATTGGGTCAGAAATTGCCATTTTGACCAAAGTTGACTTCTTGGTCAAAAGTTGGCCTATTGGGTCAATCGAGTGGTCATTAGGTCAAAAATTGACTATTTCGATCAAAATTGACTTTTTGGTCAAAAGTTGACTTATTAGGTCATTGGGTCAAGGATTGACCTTTTTGACTAAAGTTAACTTTTTGGTCAGAGATTGACTTAATGGGTTAGTAATTGGTCATTTGGTCAAAAATGGACTGTTATGGCCAAAATTGACTTTTTGGTTAAAAAGTTGACCTATTTGGTCAATGGGTTGGTTATTGGGTCAACCATTGATCATTTTGACCAATGTTGACTTTTTGGTCAAAAGTTGGCCTATTAGGTAAATGGTTGGTCATTGGGTCAGAAATTGATCATTTTAACCAAAGTTAACTTATTGGGTCAATGGGGTGGTCGTTAGGTCAGAAATTGACCATTTTTACCAAACTTGACATTTTGGTCGAAAGTTGACCTATTGGGTTAACGGGATGATCGTTAAGTTAAAAATTAACTATTTTGACCAAAATTAACTTTTTAGTTAAAAGTTAACCTACAAGGTCAATGTGGTGGTCATTGGGTTAAGGAATGACCTTTTTAACCAATGTTGACTTTTTGGTCAAAAGTTGACCTATTGGGTCAAATGGTTTGTCATTGGGTCAAAGATTGACCATTTTCACCATAGTTGACTTTCTGGTAAGAGATTGACTTATTGGGTCAATAATTGGTCATTAGGTTAAAAATTAACTATTTTGACCAAAAATGACTTTCTGGTCAAAAGTTGACCTGTTGGGTCAATGAGTTGGTCATCGGGTTAATGATTGACCAATTCGACCAAAGTTGACTTTATGGGCAAAAGTTGACCTATTGGGTCAATGGTTGGTCATTAGGTCAGAAATTGACCATTTTGACCTAAGTTTACTTTTTTGTCGAAAATTGACCTATTGTGTCAATGGGTGGTCATTAGGTCAAAAATTGACTATTTTGACCAAAAATGATTTTTTGGTCAAATGTTGACCTATTGAGTCATTGAGTCAAGGATGAAATATTTTGTCCAAGGTTGACATTTTGGTCAAAAGTTAGCCCATTGTGTCAATGAGTTGGTCATTGAGTCAATGATTGACCATTTTGACCAAAGTTGACTTTTTAGTCAGAGATTGACTTATTGGGTCAATAATTGGTCATTAGGCCAAAAATTGACTTTTTTGACCAAACTTGACTTTTTGGTCAAAAGTTGACCAATTTGGTCAACAAGCTGGTCATTTGGTCAGAAATTGAACTTTTTTACTAAAGTTGACTTTTTAGTCAAAAGTTAACCTATTGTGCCAAATGGGTTGTCTTTAGGTTAAAAATTGACTATTTTAACCAAAATTGAATTTTTGATCAAAGGTGACCTATTGGTCAATGGGGTGGTATTGAGTTAGAAATTGACCATATTGACCAAAGTTGACTTTTTTTGTCAAAAATTGACCTATTTGGTCAATGGGGTGGTCATTAGGTCAAAAGTTGACTATATTGAACAAAATTGACTTTAAGGTCAAAAGTTAACCTATCTGGTTAATGGGTTGGTCTATGGGTTAAGAATTGATCATTTTGACCAAAGTTGACTTTTTCGTCAAAAATTGACCTAATGGGTTAATGGTTCATTAGGTCAAGGATTGACCATTTTGACCAAAGTTGACTTTTTGGCCAGAGATTGACCTATTGGGTCAACGGGGTGATCATTAGGTCAAAAATTGACTATTTTGATCAAAATTGACTTTCTGGTCAAAAGTTGACTTATTGGGTCAATGGGTTGGTCATTGGGTCAAGGAATGACCATTTTGATCTTAGTAGACTTTTTGTTAAAAGTTGACCTATTGGGTCAATGGGTTGGTCATCGAGTCAAAAATTGATCTTTTTAACTAAAGTTGTCTTTTTGCTCAAAAGTTGACCTTTTGGGTCAATGGGTCAAGTCATTAGGTCAAAAATTAAAAATTTTATCCAAAATTGACTTTTTAGTTAGAAGTTGACCTATTGGGTCTATGGGTTTGTCATTGGGTCAAGGATTGACCTTTTTGACCAAATTTAACTTTTTTGTCAAAAGTTGACTTATTGGGTTAATAGGTTGCTCATTGGGTCAGAAATTGACCATTTTGACCAAAGTTGACTTTTTGGTCAAAAGTTAACATTTTGGGTCGATTGGGCGGTCATTAGGTCAAATATTGACTATATTGACCAAAATTGACTTTTTGATCAAAAGTTGACCTATTGGGTCAATGGGTTACTCATTGGGTCAAAGATTGACCATTTTGACCTTTGGGTCAATGGGTTGCTCATTAGGTCAAAGATTGACCATTTTGACTAAAGTTGACTTTTAGGTCCAAATTGATCTATTGGGTCAACGGGTTGGTCTTTGGGTCAAGGATTGACCATTTTGACCAAAGTTGACATTTTGGTCAGAGTTTGACTTATTGGGTCAATAATTTGTCATTCGGTCAAAAATTGATTATTTGACCAAAATACAATTTTTGGACAAAAGTTGACCCATTTGGTCAATGGGTGGTCATTGTGTCAGAAATTGACCATTTTGACCAAGGTTGACTTTTGGTCAAAAATTGACCTATTGGGTTAATGGGTTGTTCATTGGGTAAGAAATTGACCATTTTGACCAAACTTGACTTTTTGGTTAAAATAAACTTATTGGGTCAATGGGATGGTCACTGAGTCAAGGATTGACCATTTTGACCAAAGTTGACTTTTTGGTCAAAAGTTGACCTATTGTGCCAATTGGGTTGTCTTTAGGTCAAAAATTGACTATTTTGACCAAAATTGCTTTTTGGTCGAAAGTTGACCAATTGGGTCATTGGGTCAAGGATTGATCATTTGGGCTAAAGTTGACTTTTTGGTCAAAAGTTGACCTATTGTGTCAATTGGTTGGTCATTGGATAAAGGATTGACCATTTTGACCAATGTTGATTTTTTGGTAAGAGATTGACTTATTGGGTCAATAATTATTCATTAGGTTAAAAATTGGCTATTATGACCAAAATTTACTTTTTTGTTAAATATTGACCTATTGGGTCAATGGGTTGGTCATTGGGTCAAGGATTAGCCAAATTGGCCAAACTTGACTTTTTGGTCAAAAGTTGACCTATTGGGTCACTGGGTGGTCATTAGGTCAGAAATTGACCATTTTGACCGAAGTCGTCTTTTTGGTCCAAAGTTGACCTACTGGTCAATGGGTTTTGTCATTGGGTTAAAGATTGACCATTTTAACGAAAGATGACTTTTTGGTAAGAGAATGACTAATTAGGTCAATAATTGGTCATTAGGTCAAAAATTGACTATTTTGACCAAAATTGACTTTTCGGTCAAAAGTTGACATATTGGTTTAATTGATTGTTCATTGGGTCAAGGATTAATCATTTTGACTAAAGTTGAATTTTTTATCAAAAGTTAACCTATTAGGTCAATGGGATGGTCATTAGGTCAGAATTGACTATCTTGACCAACATTGGCTTTTAGGTTAAAAGTTGATCTATTGGGTCAAGGATTGACCATTTTGACCAAAGTTGACATTTTGGTCAAAAGTTGACCTATTAGGTCAATGGGATGGTCATTGGGTCCAGGATTGACCATTTTGACGAAAGTTGACTTTTTGGTCAGAGATTGACTTATTGGGTTAATAATTGGTCAATAGGTCAAAAAGTGACTATTATGAACAAAATTGACTTTTTAATCTAAAGTTGACCTATTCGGTCAATGGGCGTGTCATTGGATCAAGGATTGATCATTTCAACCAAATTTGACTTTTTGGTCAAAAGTTGGCCTATTAGGTTAATGGTTGGTCATTGGGTCAGAAGTTGTCCATTTTAACGAAAGTTAACTTATTTGGTCAATGGGTTGGTCATTAGGTTAGGATTTGACCATTTGTACCATACTTGAATTTTTTTTGTCAAAAGTAGACCTATTCGATCAATAGGGTGGTCATTAAGTCAAAAATTGACTATTTTGACCAAAATTGACTTTTTGGTCAAAAGTTGACCTACTTGGTTAAAGGATTTGTCATTGGGTCAAGGATTGACCATTTTAACCAAAGTTGACTTTTTGGTCAAAAGTTGACCTGTTGAGTTAATGGATTTGTCATTGGGTCAAAGATTGATCATTTTGACCAAAATTAACTTTTTGGTAAGAGATTGACTAATTGGGTCATTAATAGGTCATTAGGTCAAAAAAGTAACTATTTTAACCAAATTTGACCTATTGTTGCACATTGGGGCAAGGACTGACCATTTTGACCAAAGTTAAATTTTTGGTCAAACGTCGACCTTTTGGGTCAATAGTTAGTCATTTGGTCAGAAATTGACCTTTTTGACGAAAGTTGACTTTTTGGTCGAAAGTTGACCTATTGGGTCAATGGGTGGTCATTAGGTCAAAAATTGATTATTTTCACGAAAATTGACTATTTTGACTAAAATTGATTTTTTTGTCAAAGTTGACCTATTGATTCATTGGGTCAAGGATTAACCATTTTGTCCAAAGTTGTCTTTTTAGTAAAAAGTTGACCTATTGGGTCAATGGGTTGCTCATTGAGTCAAGGATTGACTAATTTGACCAAAGTTGACTTTTTAGTCAGAGATTGAATTATTGGGTCAATAATTGGTCATTAGGTCAAAAAGTGATTATTTTGATCTTTGGTCAATAATTGACATACTGGGTCAAGAGTTTAGTCATTGCGTCAAGTATTGACCATTTTGACCAAAGTTAACATTTGGGTCAAAAACTGACCTATTAGGTCAATGGGTTGATCATTGGGTCAAAATATGACCATTTTGACCAAGTTTGACTTTTTGGTCAAAAGTTGACTTATTGGGTCAATGGGTTGGTCATTGGGTCTAGGATTGATTATTTTGACCAAAGTTGACTTTTGGTAAGAGATTGACTTATTGGGTCAATAATTAGTGATTAGGTAAAAAATTGACTATTTTGATCAAATTTACCTTTTTAGTGAAATATTGACCTATTGGCTCCATTGGTTGGTCATATGGTCAAGGATTGACCAAGTTGATTTTTTGGTTAAAAGTTAACATATTGGGTCAATGAGTTGTTCATTAGGTCATAAATTGACTATTTTGATAAAAGTTCACTTTTTGGTCAAAAGTTGACCTATTAGGTCAATGGTTTTGTCATTGGGTCAAAGATTGACCATTTTGACCAAAGTTAACTTTTTGTTAAGAGATTGACATATAGGGTCAATATTTATTGTTAGGTAAAAAATTGATTAATTGGTTAAAAGTTTACCTATTGGGTCAATGGGTTGGTCATTGGGTCAAGGATTGATTATTTTAACTAAAGTTGACTTTTTTTTTCAAAAGTTGACCTATTGGTTCAATGGGTTGGTCATTGGGTCATAAATTGACCATTTTGACCAAAATTGACTTTTTGGTTAAAAGTGAACATATTGGGTCGACGTGGTGGTCATTAGGTAAAAAATTGTCTATTTTGACCAAAATTCACTTTTTTGACAAAAGTTGACCTTTTGGGTCATTGGGTCATGGATTGCACATTTTTACTAAAGTTGATTTTTTTATCAAAAGTTGACTTATTGGGTCAATGGGTTTGTTATTGGGTCAATGATTGACCATTTTGACCATAGTTGATTTTTTGTTCAGAGATTAACTTATTAGGTCAATAATTAGTCATTAAATCAAAAAGTGACTATTATGATCAAAAGTTGACCTGTTGGGTAAATGCGTTGGTCATTGGGTCAAGGATTGACCATTTTGACCAAAGTTAACTTTTTCGTCAAAAGTTGACCTATTGGGTAAATGGGTTGGTCATTGGGTCAAGGATTCACCATTTTGCCAAAGTTGACTTTTTGGCCAGAGATTGACTTAATGGGTCAATGGGGTTGTCATTACGTCGAAAATTGACTATTTTGACCAAAATAGACTTTTTGGTCAAAAGTTGACCTATTAGGTCAATGGGTTGGTCATTGGGTTAATGATTCACCATTTTGACCAAAGTTGACTTTTTGGTCAAAAGTTGACCTATTGGGTTAATGAATTCGTCATTGGGTAAGAAATTAACCATTTTGACCAAAGTTAACTTTTAGGTCATAAGTTGGCCTATTCGGTCTATGGGGTGGTCATTTGGTCAAAAATTGACTAGTTTGATCAAAATTGACTTTTTGGTAAAAAGTTGACCTATTAGGTCATCCGGTCAAGGAGTGACCATTTTGACTAAAGTTGACTTTTTGGTCAAGAGTTCACCTATTAGGTCAATGGATTGGTCATCGGGTCAAGAATTGACCATTTTGACCAAATTTGACTTTATTGGTCAATAATTGGTCATTTGGTTAAAAATTGACTATTACGACCAAAATTGAATTTTTGGTCAAAAGTTGACCTATTGGGTCAAGGATTGACCATTTTGTCCAAAGTTGACTTTTTAGTTAGAAATTGACCTATTGGGTCAATGGTTGTCATTGCGTTAGAAATTGACCATTTTATGACAAGTTGACTTATAGTGTCGATGGGTTGGTCACTGGGTCAAGGATTGACCTGTTTGAACAAGTTGACTTTTTGGTCAGAGATTGACTTATTGGGTCAATAATTGGTCATTAGGTCAAAAACTGACTATTTGGACCAACATTGTATTTTTGGTCAAAAGCTGACCAGTTGGTCAATGGGTTGGTTATTGTGTCAAGGATTGACCAATTTGACTGAAGTTGACTTTCAGGTCAAAAGTTGACATATTGGGTCAATTAGTTGGTCATGGGTCAATAATTGACCATGTTAACCAATGTTGACTTTTTGAGCCAAAATTTGACCTATTCGGTAAATTAGGTGATCATTAATTCAAAAATTGACTATTATGACCAAAATTGGCTTTTTGGTTAAAAGTTTACTTATCGGGCCAATGGGTTGGTCTTTGGGTCAAGGATTAACCTTTTTCAATATAGTTGATTTTTGTTCAAAAGTTGACCTTTTGGGTCAATGGATTGGTCATTGAGTCAAGGATTGACCATTTTGACCAAAGTTGACATTTTGGTCAGAGATTAACATATTGGGTCAATAATTGATCATTAGGCCAAAAATTGACTATTTTGACTAAAGTTGACTTTTTAGTCAAAAGTTGACCAATTTGGTCAACAGGGTGGTCATTTGGTCAGAAATTGACTTTTTTTATCAACGTTAACTTTTTTGGTCAAAAGTTGACCAATTGGATCAATGAGTTGGACATTGGGTCAAAAATTCACCATTTTGATTGAAGTTGACTTTTTTGTCAAAAGTTGACCTATTGTGTCAATTGGGTGGTTATTAGGTTAAAAAATAACTATTTTGACAAAGGTTGACTTTTCGGTCAATGAGTTGGTCATTTTGTCCGAAATTGACCATTTTGACCAAACTTGACTTTTTGGTCAAAAGTTAACCTATTCGGTCATTGGGTTGTCATTAGGTCAAAAAGTAACTATTTCGACCAAAATTGACTTTTTAGTCAAAAGTTGACCTATTGGGTCAATGGGTTGGTCATTGGGTCAAGGTTTGACCACTTTGACCAAAATTAACTTTTTTTATCAAAAGACCTATTCGATCGATCGGTTGGTCATAAAAAATTTATCATTTTAACCAAAGTTGACTTTTTGGTTAAAAGTTACCCTATTGGGTCAATGGGGTGCTCGTTAGGTCAATAATAAAAAAATTATAACCAAAATTGATTTTTTGGTTAAAAGTTGACCTATTAGGTCAATGGGTTTGTCATTGGGTCAATGACTGACCATTTTGACCAAATTTAACGTTTTTGTCAATAGTTGACCGATTGGGTCAATGGGTTGGTCATTGGGTCACAAATTGACCATTTTGACCAAAGTTGACTTTTTGGTCAAAAGTTGACCTATTGGGTCAATTGGGTGGTCATTAGGTCAAAAATTGACTATTTTGACCAAAATTGACTTTTTGGTCAAAAGTTGACCTATTGGGGCAATGGGTTGGTCATTGGGTCAAAGGTTAACCATTTTGACTAAAGTTGACTTTTTGGTCAAAAGTTGACATATTGGGTCAATGGGTAGGTCATTGGGACAAGGATTGACCATTTTGACCAAACTTGACTTTTTGGTTTGGGTCTGACTTATTGGGTCAATAATAGGTCATTTGGTCAAAAATTAATTACTTTGACCAAAAAACTGTTTTTGTTCAAAAGTTGACCCATTTGGTCAATGCGGTGCTCATTGTGTCAGAAATTAACCATTTTGACCCAAGTTGACTTTTTGGTCAAAAGTTGACCTACTAGGTCAATGGGTTGGTCAATAGGTCAGAAATTAATCATTTTGATCAAACTTAACTTTTTGTTCTAAAGTTGACATATTGGGTCAATGGGTTGGTCATTGAGTCAAGATTGACCATTTTCACCAAAGTTATTTTTTTGGACAAAAGTTGACCTATTGGGTGTCAATGGGTTGGTCATTTGGTCAAAAATTGTCGATTTTAACCGAAGTTGACTTTTTGGTCAAAAGTTGACCTATTGTGCCAATTGGTTTATCATTAGGTCAAAAATTGACTATTTTGACTAAAATTGCGTTTTGATCAAAAGTTGACCTATTAGGTCATTGGGTCAAGGATTGAACATTTTGACCAAAGTTGACTTTCTTATATAAATTTAACTTATTGGGTCAATGGGTTAGTCATTGGGTCAAGGATTGACCATTTTGATTAAAATTGATTTTTTGGTAAGAGATTGATTTATTGGGTCAATATTTAGTCATTAGATAAAAAATTGACTATTTTGGCCAAAATTGACTATTTGCTCAGATATTGACCTATTGGGTCAATGGGTTGGTCATTGGGTCAGGGATTGGCCAATCTGACCAAAGTTGACCTTTTGTTCCAAAGTTTACATAATGGGTCAATGGGTTGGTCATTGGGTTAGAAATTGACCATCTCGACCAAAGTTGATTTTTTAGACCAAACCTATCCTATTGGGTCAATGGGTTTGTTATTGGGTCAAAGATTGCCATTTTGACCAAAGTTGACTTTTTGGCAAGAGATTGAGTTATTAGGTTAATAATTGGTCATGAGGTCAAAAACTGATTATTTTGACCGAAATTTACTTTTTGGTCAAAAAATGACCTATTGGGTCAAAGGGTTGATCATTGGGTTAAGGATTGATCATTTTAACCAAAGTTGACTTTTTGGTCAAAAGTTGACCTATTGGGTCAATGGGTTGGTCATTGGGTCAGAAATTGACATTTTTTTACCAAAGTTGACTTTTTGGTCAAAAGTTGACCTACTGGAGGATTAAAAATTCTGACCAAGGTTGACTTTTTGGTCAAAAGTTGACCTATTGAGTCACTATGTTGGTCATTGGGCCAAGGATTGACCATTTTGGCCAAAGTTGACTTTTTAGTCAGAAATTGACTTGTTGGGTCAATAATTGGTCATTAGGTCAAAAATTGATTATTTTGACCAAAATTGACTTTTTTGTCAAAATTTAACCTATTTGGTTAATGGGTTGGTAATTGGGTTAGGGAGTCATCATTTTTACCAAAGTTAACATTTCAAAAGTTGGTCTATTGGGTCAATGAGCCAGTCGTTGGACTAGAAATTGACCATTCTAACAAAAGTTGTCCTATTGAGTCAATGGTGGTCTTTAGGTCAAAAACTAACTATTTTGACCAAAATTCACTTTTTGGTCAAAAGTTGACCTATTGTTTCATTGGGTTGGTCATTGGGTCAAGGATTGACAATTTTAATCATAGTTGACCTATTGGTCAATGGTTGACCTATTGGGTCAACGGGTTGGTCATTTGGTCAATGATTGACCAGTTTGAATAAGTTAACTTTTTGGTCAGAGATTGACTTATTGGGTCAATAATTGGTGATTAGGTCAAAATTGACTATTTTGACCAAAATTGATTTTTTTGTCAAATGTTGACCAATTGGGTCAATGGGTTGGTCTTTGTGTCAAGGATTGACCAATTTGACCGAAGTTGACTTTCTCGTCAAAAGTAGACCTATTAGTTCAATGGGTTGGTCATTGAGTCAAGAATTGACCATTTTAACCAAAGTTGACTTTTGGGCCAATAGTTGATATATTGGGTTAATGAGGCGATCATTAGTTCAAAAATTGACTGTTATGACCAAAGTTGACTTTTTAGTAAAAGTTGACCTATCGGGTCACTAGGTTGGTCTTTGGGTCAAGGATTGGCCATTTTGACCAAAGTTGATTTTTTGTTCAATAGTTGACTTATTGGGTCAATGGGTTGCTCATTGAGTCAAGGATTGACTAATTTGACCAAAGTTGACTTTTTAGTCAGAGATTGAATTATTGTGTCAATAATTGGTCATTAGGTCAAAAAGTGACTATTTCGACCTTTGGTCAATAATTGACATACTGGGTCAAGAGTTTAGTCATTGCATCAAGGATTCACCATTTTGACCAAAGTTAACTTTTGGGTCAAAAACTGACCTATTAGGTCGATGGGTTGGTCATTGGGTCAAAATATGACCATTTTGACCAAAGTTGACTTTTTGGTCAAAAGTTAACATATTGGGTCAATGGGTTGGTCATTGGGTCTAGGATTGATAATTTTGACCAAAGTTGACTTTTTGGTAAGAGATTGACTTATTGGGTCTATAATTGGTGATTAGGTAAAAAATTGACTATGTTGACCAAATTTGCCTTTTTAGTGAAATATTGACCTATTGGCTCAATTGGTTGGTCATATGGTCAAGAATTGACCAATTTGACCAAAGTTGACTTTTTGGTTAAAAGTTAGAAATATTGGATCAATGGGTTGTTCATTAGGTCATAAATCGACTATTTTGACAAAAGTTGACTTTTTGGTCAAAAGTTGACCTATTAGGTCAATGGTTTTGTCATTGGGTCAAAGATTGACCATTTTGACCAAACTTAACTTTTTGTTAAGAGAATGATAGATTGGGTCAATATTTTGTCGTTAGGTCAAAAATTGATTATTTGGTGAAAAGTTTACCTATTAGGTCAATGGGTTGGTCATTGGGTCAAGGATTGATCATTTTAACTAAAGTTGACTTTTTTTTTCAAAAGTTGACCTATCGGGTCAATGGGTTGGTCATTGGGTCAGAAATTGACCATTTTTACCAAAGTTGACTTTTTGGTCAAATTTGAACCTATTGGGTCGATGGGGTGGTCATTAGGTCAAAAATTGTCTATTTTGACCAAAATTTACTTTTTGGACAAAAGTTGACCTTTGGGGTCATTGGGTCAAGGATTTCACATTTTTACTAAAGTTGATTTTTTGATCAAAAGTTGACTTATTGGGTCAATGGGTTTGTTATTGGGTCAATGATTGACCATTTTGACCATAGTTGACTTTTTGTTCAGAGATTAACTTATTAGGTCAATAATTGGTCATTAAATCAAAAAGTGATTATTATGATCAAAAGTTGACCTGTTCGGTAAATACGTTGGTCATTGGGTTAAGGATTGACCATTTTGACCAAAGTTGACTTTTTCGTCAAAAGTTGACCTATTGGGTAAATGGGTTGGTCATTGGGTCAAGGATTCACCATTTTGCAAAAGTTGACTTTTTAGCCAGAGATTGACTTAATGGGTCAATGGGGTTGTCATTACGTCAAAAATTGACTATTTTGACCAAAATACACTTTTTTTGGTCAAAAGTTCACCTATTAGGTCAATGGGTTGGTCATTGGGTTAATGATTCATGATTTTGACCAAAGTTGACTTTTTGGTCAAAAGTTGACCTATTGGGTTAATGAGTTCGTCATTGGGTCAGAAATTGACCATTTTGACCAAAGTTGACTTTTAGGTCATAAGTTGGCATATTCAGTCTATGGGGTGGTCATTTGGTCAAAGATTGACTATTTTGATCAAGTTTGACTTTTTTTGTAAAAAGTTGACCTATTAGGTCATCCGGTCAAGGATTGACCATTTTTACTAAAGTTGACTTTTGGGTCAAAAGTTCACCTATTAGGTCAACGGATTGGTCATCGGGTCAAGAATTGACCATTTTGACCAAATTTAACTTTATTGGTCAATAATTGGTCATTTGGTTAAAAATTGACTATTACGACCAAAATTGAATTTTTGGTCAAAAGTTGACCTATTGGGTCAAGGATTGACCATTTTGACCAAAGTCGACTTTTTGGTCAGAAATTGACATATTGGGTCAATGGTTGTCATTGCGCCAGAAATTGACCATTTTATGGAAAGTTGACTTATAGGGTCGATGGGTTGGTCACTAGGTCAAGGATTGACCTGTTTGAACAACTTGACTTTTTGGTCAGAGATTGACGTATTGAGTCAATAATTGGTCATTAGGTCAAAAACCGACTATTTGGACCAACATTGTATTTTTGGTCAAAAGTTGACCAGTGGGTCAATGGGTTGGTTATTGTGTCAAGGATTGACCAATTTGACTGAAGTTGACTTTCAGGTCAAAAGTTGACATATTGGGTCAATGAGTTGGTTATTAGGTAAGAATTGACCATTTTAACCTATGTTGACTTTTTGAGCCAACATTTGACCTATTGGGTAAATGGGGTGATCATTAATTCAAAAATTGAATATTATGACCAAAATTGGTTTTTTGGTTAAAAGTTGACCTATCGGGTCAATGGGTTGGTCTTCGGATCAAGGATCAACCTTTTTGAATAAAGTTGTTTTTTGTTCAAAAGTTGACCATTTGGGTCAATGGGTTGGTCATTGAGTCAAGGATTGACCATTTTGACCAAAGTTGACATTTTAGTTAGAGATTGACTTATTAGGTCAATAATTGATCATTAGGCCCAAAATTAACTATTTAGACTAAAGTTGACTTTTTGGTCAAAAGTTGACAAATTTGGTTAACAGGGTGGTCATTTGGTCAGAAAATGATCTTTTTTACCAACGTTAACTTTTTTTGTCAAAAGTTGACCTATTGGATCAATGAGTTGGACATCGGGTCAAAAATTGACTATTTTGACTGAAGTTGACTTTTTTGTCAAAAGTTGACCTATTGTGTCAATTGGGCGGTTATTAGGTTAAAAATTAACCATTTTGACAAAGGTTGACTTTTCGGTCAAAAGTTGACCTATTAGGTCAATGGCTTGGCCATTTTGTCAGAAATTGACCATTTTGACCAAACTTGACTTTTTGGTGAAAAGTTGACCTATTGGGTCATTGGGTTGTCATTAAGTCAAAAATTAACTATTTTGACCAAAATTGACTTTTTAGTCAAAAGTTGACCTATTGGGTCAATGGGTTGGTTATTGGGTCAATGTTTGACCATTTTGACCAAAATTAACTTTTTTATCAAAAGTTGACCTATTCGATCGATTAGTTGGTCATAAAAAATTTACCATTTTAACCAAAGTTGACTTTTTGGTCAAAAGTTGCCCTATTGGGTCAATGGGGGTGCTCATTAGGTCAACAATAAAAAAATTATAATCAAAATTGATTTTTTGGTTAAAAGTTGACCTATTAGGTCAATGGGTTTGTCATTGGGTCAATGAATGATCATTTTGACCAAATTTGACGTTTTTGTCAAAAGTTGACCTATTGGATCAATTGGGTGGTCATTAGGTCAAAAATTGACTATTTTGACCAAAATTGACTTTTTGGTCAAAAGTTGACCCATTGGGGCAATGGGTTGGTCATTGGGTCAAAGGTTAACCATTTTGACTAAAGTTGACTTTTTGGTCAAAAGTTGACATATTGGGTCAATGGGTAGGTCATTGGGACAAGGATTGACCATTTTGACCAAACTTGACTTTTTGATTTGAGTCTGACTTATTGGGTCAATAATAAGTCATTTGGTCAAAAATTAATTACTTTGACCAAAAATCTGTTTTTGGTCAAAAGTTGACCCATTTGGTCAATGCGGTGCTCATTGTGTCAGAAATTAACCATTTTGACCAAAGTTCACTTTTTCGTCTAAAGTTGACCTACAAGGTCAATGGGTTGGTCAATGGGTCTAAAATTGACCATTTTGATCAAACTTAAATTTTTGTTCTAAAGTTGACATATTGGGTCAATAGGTTGGTCATTGAGTCAAGGATTGACCATTTTCACCAAAGTTATTTTTTTGGACAAAAGTTGACCTATTGGTTCAATGGGTTGGTCATTGGGTCAAAAATTGACAATTTTAACCGAAGTTGACTTTTTGGTCAAAAGTTGACTTATTGTGCCAATTGGTTTATCATTAGGTCAAAAATTAACTATTTTGACCAAAATTGCATTTTGGTCAAAAGTTGGCCTATTAGGTCATCGGGTCAAGGATTGAACATTTTGACCAAAGTTGATTTTTTTGTCAAATTTTAAATTATTGGGTCAATGGGTTAGTCATTGGGTCAAGGATTAACCATTTTGATTAAAATTTATTTTTTGGTAAGAGATTGATTTATTGGGTCAATATTTAGTCATTATATCAAAAATTGACTATTTTGACCAACATTGACTATTTGCTCAAATATTGACCTATTGGGTCAATGGGTTGGTCATTGGGTCAGAGATTGGCCAATCTGACCAAAGTTGACTTTTTGGTCAAAAGTTTACATTATGGGTCAATGGGTTGGTCATTGGGTCATAAATTGACCATCTCGACCAAAGTTGATTTTTTAGTTCAAACCTGTCCTAATGGGTCAATGGGTTTGTTATTGGGTCAAGGATTGTCATTTTGACCAAAGTTGACTTTTTGGTAAGAGATTGAGCTATTAGGTTAATAATTGGTCATGAGGTCAAAACAGATTATTTTGACTGAAACTGTCTTTTTGGTCAAAAGTTGACCGATTAGATTGACGGGTTGATCATTAGGTCGAGGATTGATCATTTTGACGAAGTTGACTTTTTGGTCGAAAGTTGACTATTAGGTCGATGGGTTGGTCATTGGGTCGAAATTGACATTTTTAGCAAAGTTAACCTTTTGGTGAAGAGTTGACTGTTAGGTTAATGGGGTGGTCATTAGGTCGAAAATTAGCTATTTTGACCAAAATTGACATTTTGGTCAAAAGTTGACCTATTGGGTCAAGGATTAACCATTTTGACCAAAGTTGACTTTTTGGTCAAAAGTTGACCTATTAGGTTAATGGGATGGTCATTGGGTCAAGGATTGACCAGTTTGACCAAAGTTGACTTTTTGGTCAGATATTCACTTATTGGGTAAATAATTAATCATTAGGTCAAAAAGTGACTATAATGACCAAAATTGACTTTTTGGTCAATAGTTGACCTATTCGGTCAATGGATTGGTCATTGGGTCAACTATTGATCATTTTGACTAAAGTTAAATTTTTGGTCAAAAGTTGGCCTATTAGGTCAATGGTTGGTCATTGGGTCAGAAGTTGTCCAGTTTAACAAAAGTTAACTTATTCGATCATTGGGTCGGTCATTAGGTCAGAAACTGACTATTTTTACTAAACTTGACTTTTTGGTCTAATGTTGACCTACTGAATCGCTGGGGTGGTCATTAGGTCGAAAATTGTCTATTTTGACCAAAATTGACTTTTTGGTCAAAAGTTGACCTATTGGGTTAACGGGTTTGTCATTCGGTCAAGGATTGACCATTTTAACCAAAGTTGACATTTTGGTCAAAAGTTCACATATTGGGTCAACAGGATTTGTCATTGGGTCAATGATTGATCATTTTAACTAAAGTTAATTTTTTGGTAAGAGATTGACTTATAAGGTCAATAATTGGTCATTAGGACGAAAATTAACTATTTTGAATAAAATTGAATTTTTGGACATTGGTTGACATATTGGATTACTGGGTCGGTCATTGGGTCAGAAATTGACCATTTTGACCAAAGTTGATTTTTTGTTCAAAAGTTGACCTGTTGGGTCAATGGGTTGGTCATTGAGTCAAGGATTGACCATTTTGACCAAAGTTGACTCTTTGGTTAAAGATTGACTTATTTGGTCAATAATTGGTCATTAGGCCAAAAATTGAAAATTTTAACCAAAGCTAACTTTTTGGTCAAAAGTTGACTCATTGGGTCAACGGGGTGGTCATTTGGTCAGAAAATGACCATTTTGACCAAAGTTGACTCTTTGGTCAAAAGTGGACCTATTGGGTCAATGCGTTGGTCATTGGGTCAGAATTTGACCATTTTGACCAAAGTTCACTTTTTGGTCAGAGGTTGACCTATTGGGTCAATTGGGTGGTCATTAGGTCAAAAATTAACTATGTTGAAGAAAGTTGACTTTTTGGTCAAAAGTTGACCTATTGGGTCAATGGGTTGGTCATTGGGTGAGAAATGACCATTTTGACTAAAGTTGACTTTTTGTTCACAAGTTGACCTATTGGGTCAATTGGGTGGTCATTAGGTCAAAAATTAACTTTTTTGATCAAAATTAACTTTTTGGTCAAAAGTTAACCCTATTGGGTCAACGGGTTGATCATTAGATCAAGGATTGACCATTTTGACCAAAGTTGACTTTTTTGTCAAAAGTTGACTTATTGGGTCAATGGGTTGGTCATTAGGTCAAAAATTGACCATTTAAACCAAAGTTGACTATTTGGTCTAAAGTTGACCTACTGGGTCAATGGGGTGGTCATTAGATCAAAAATTAAAAATTTTAACCAAAATTGACTTTTTGTTTAAAAGTTGACCAATTAGGTCAATGAGTTTGTCATTGGGTCAAGAATTCACTGTTTTGACCAAATTTCACTTTTTTGTCAAAAGTTAACCTATTGGGTCAAGGGTTGGTCATTGGGTCAGAAATTGACCATTTTGACCAAAGTTGACTTTTTGGACAAAAGTTGACCTATTGGGTTAATTGAGTGGTCATTAGGTCAAAAGTTGACTATTTTCACCAAAATTAACTTTTTGGTCAAAAGTTGACCTATTGGGTCAATGGGTCAAAAATAGATCATTTTGACTAAAGTTGACTTTTTGGTCAAAAGTTGACCTATTAGGTCAATTGGTTGGTCATTGGGTCACGGATTAACCATTTTGACCAAAGTTGACTTTTTGGTCAGACTCAGACTTATTGGGTCAATAATTAGTCATTCGGTCAAAAATTAATTATTTTGAGCAAAACACTATTTTTGGTCAAAAGTTGACCCAATTGGTCAATGGGGTGGTCATTGTGTCACAAATTGACTATTTTGACAAAAGTTGACTTTTTGTTCGAAATGCGGACTGTTAGATCGATGAGTTGGTCGATGGGTCGAAATTGACCATTTTGACTAAACTTGACTTTTTTTATCGAAAGTTAACCTATTGGGTCAGTGGGTTGGTCATTGAGTCAAGGATTGACCATTTTCACCAAAGTTAACTTTTTGGTCAAAAGTTGACCTTTTAGGTCAATGAGTTGGTTGGTCATTGGGTCAGAAATTGACTATTTTGACCAAGTTGAGTTTTTGGTCAAAATTTGACCAATTGTGCCAATTGTGTTATCATTAGGTCAAAAATTGACTATATTGACCAAAATTGTTTTTGGTTAAAAGTTCACCTACTGGGTCATTGGGTCAAGGATTGACCATTTTGACCAAAGTTGACTTTTTGGTCAAAAGTTGATCTATTAAGTCAATGGGTTGGTCATTGGGTCAAGGATTGACCATTTCAACTAAAGTAGGTTTTTTGTTAAGAGATTGAGTTATTGAGTTAATAATTAATCATTAGGTAAAAAATTAACTATTTTGATAAAAATTGAAATTTTGGCCAAATATTGACCTATTGGGTCACTTGGTTGGTCATTGGGTCAAGGATTGGCCAATTTAACCAAAGTTGACTTTTTGGTTAAAAGTTGACATATTGGGTCAATGGGTTGGTCATTGGGTCAGAAATTGACCATTTTGACCAAAATTGACTTTTTGGTCAAAAGTTGGCTTATTAGGTCAATGGTTGGTCATTGGATCAGAAGTTGTCCAGTTTAACTAAAGTTAACTTATTCGATCATTGGTCGGTCATTAGGTCAGAAACTGACCATTTTTACTAAACTTGACTTTTTGGTTTAATGTTGACCTACTGAATCGATGTGCTGGTCATTAGGTCCTGAATCGATGGGGAGGTCATTAGGTCGAAAATTGTCTATTTCGACCAAAATTGACTTTTTGGTCAAAAGTTGACCTATTGGGTCAAAGGGTTGGTCATTGGGTCAAGGATTGACCATTTTAACCAAAGTTGTCTTTTTTGTCAAAAGTTAACATATTGGGTCAACGAGATTTGTCGTTGGATCAATGATTGATCATTTTTACCACAGTTAATTTTTTGGTAAGAGATTGACTTATAAGGTCAATAATTGGTCATTAGGATCAAAATTAACTATTTTGAACAAAATTGACTTTTTGGACATTGGTTTACCTATTGGATTACTGGGTCGGTCATTGGGTCAAAAATTGACCATTTTGACCAAAGTTGATTTTTTGTTGAAAAGTTGACTGTTAGGTTGATGTGTTGAGTCATGAGTCAAGGATTGACCATTTTGACCAAAGTTGACTCTTTGGTTAGAGATTGACTTGTTCGGTCAATAATTGGTCATTAGGCCAAAAATTAAACATTTTGACCAAAGTTAACTTTTTGGTCAAAAGTTGACTCATTGGGTCAACGGGGTGGTCATTTGGTGAGAAATTGACCATTTTGACCAAAGTTGACTTCTTGGTCAAATGTTGACCTATTGGGTCAATGGGTTGGTCATTGTGTCAGAAATGACCATTTTGACCGAAGTTCACTTTTTGGTCGAAGGTTGACTTATTAGATTGATTGGGTGGTCATTAGGTCGAAAATTAACTATTTTGAGAAAGTTTACTTTTTGGTGAAAGTTGACCTGTTAGATCGATGGGTTGGTCATTGTCTTAGAAATGACCATTTTGACTGAAGTTTACTTTTGGTCGCAAGTTGACTATTAGGTCGATTGGGTGGTCATTAGGTCGAAAATTAACTTTTTTGATCAAATTGACTTTTTGGTCGAAAGTTAACCCTTTTGGGTCAATGGGTTGATCATTGGGTGAAGGATTAACCATTTTGACCAAAGTTGTCTTTTTTGTCAAAGATGACTTATTGGGTCAATGGGTTGGTCATTCGGTCAAAAATTGACCATTTAAACCAAAGTTGACTATTTGGTCAAAATTTGACCTACTGGGTCATGGGGTGGTCATTAGGTTAAAATTTAAAAATTTTAACCAAAATTGACTTTTTGTTTAAAAGTTGACCAATAAGGTCAATGGGTTTGTCATTGGGTCAAGAATTGACTATTTTGACCAAATTTCACTTTTTTGTCAAAGGTTGACCTATTGGGTCAAAGGGTTGGTCATTGGGTCAGAAATTGACCATTTTGACTAAAGTTGACTTTTTGGTCAAAAGTTGACCTATTGTGTTAATTGAGTGGTCATTAGGTAAAAAATTGTCTATTTTCACCAAAATTGACTTTTTGATCAAAAATTGACTTTTTTCGTCAAAAATTGACCTATTGGGTCAATGAGTTGGTCAATGGGTCAAAAATAGACCATTTTGACTAAAGTTGACTTTTTGGTCAAAAGTTGACCTGTTAGGTCAATGTGTTGGTCATTGGGTCACAGATTAACCATTTTGACCAAAGTTGACTTTTTGGTCAGACTCAGACTTATTGGGTCAATAATTAGTCATTCGGTCAAAAATTAATTATTTTGAGCAAAATACTATTTTTGGTCAAAAGTTGACTCATTGGGTCAATGGGGTGGTCATTGTGTCATAAATTGACCAATTTGACAAAAGTTGACTTTTTGGTCAAATGCCGACTTATTGGGTCAATGAGTTGGTCAATGGGTCAAAAATTGTCCATTTTGACCAAACTTGACTTTTTTTTATCAAAAATTGACCATTTTCACCAAAGTTAACTTTTTGGTCAAAAGTTGACCTATTAGCTCAATGAGTTTGTCATTGGGTTAGAAATTGACTATTTTGACCAAAGTTGACTTTTTGGTCAAAAGTTGACCTATTGTGCCAATTGTGTTGTCATTAGGTCAAAAATTGACTATATTGACCAAAATTATTTTTGGTCAAAAGTTGACCTGCTGGGTCATTGGGTCAAGGATTGACCATTTTGACCAAAGTTGACTTTTTGGTCAAAAGTTGATCTATTGTGTCAATGGGTTGGTCATTGGGTTAAGGATTGACCATTTCAACCAAAGTTGGTTTTTTGTTAAGAGATTGACTTATTGGGTTAATAATTAATCATTAGGTAAAAAATTAACTATTTTGACAAAAATTGACATCTTTGGCCAAATATTGACCTATTGGGTCAATTGGTTGGTCATTGGGTCAAGGATTGGCCAATTTACCAAAGTTGACTTTTTTGGTCAAAACTTGACATATTGGGTCAATGGGTTGGTCATCGGGTCAGAAGTTGAACATTTTGACCAAAGTTGACTTTTTGCATAAAAGTTGGCCTATTATGTCAATGGTTGGTCATTGGGTCAGAAGTTGTCCACTTTAACTAAAGTTAACTTATTCGAACATTAGGTCGGTCGTTAGGTCAGAAACTGACCATTTTTACTAAACTTGACTTTTTGGTCTAATGTTGACCGACTGAATCGATGGGGTGGTCATTAGGTCGAAAATTGTCTATTTTGACCAAAATTGACTTTTTGGTCAAAAGTTGACCTACTAGGTCAAAGGGTTGGTCATTGGGTTAAGGATTGACCATTTTCACCAAAGTTAACTTTTTGGTCAAAAATTGATTTTTTGGTCAAAAATTGATTTTTTGGTAAAAAATTGATTTTTTGGTCAAAAATTGACTTTTTGGTCAAAAGTTGACCTATTGGGTCATGGGTTGGTCAATGGGTCAAAAATAGACCATTTTGACTAAAGTTGACTTTTTGGTCAAAAGTGGACCTATTAGGTCAATGAGTTGGTCATTGGGCCACGGATTAACCATTTTGACCAAAGTTGACTTTTTGGTTAGACTCAGACTTATTGGGTCAATATTAGTCATTCGGTCAAAAATTAATTATTTTGAGCAAAATATTATTTTTGGTCAAAAGTTGACCCATTTGGTCAATGATGTGGTCATTGTGTCACAAATTGACCATTTTGACAAAAGCTGACTTTTTGGTCAAATGCCTTTTGGGTCAATGAGTTGGTCAATGGGTCAGAAATTGACCATTTTGACCAAACTTGACTTTTTTTATCAAAAGTTAACCTACTGGGTCAATGGGTTGGACATTGAGTCAAGGGTTGACCATTTTCACCAATGTTAACTTTTTGGTCAAAAGTTGACCTATTGGGTCAATGAGTTGGTCATTGGGTCAGAAATTGACTATTTTGACCAAAGTTGACTTTTTGGTCAAAAGTTGACCTATTGTGCCAATTGTGTTGTCATTAGGTCAAAAATTGACTATATTTTCCAAAATTGTTTTTGGTCAAAAGTTGACCTATTGGGTCATTGGGTCAAGGATTGACCATTTTTACCAAAGTTTACCTTTTTGGTCAAAAGTTGATCTATTGAGTCAATTGGGTGGTCATTGGGTCAAGGATTGACCATTTCAACCAAAGTTAGTTTTTTGTTAAGAGATTGACTTATTGGGTTAATAATTAATCATTTGGTCAAAAATTAACTATTTTGACAAAAATTGACATTTTGGCCAAGTATTGACCTATTGGGTCAATAGGTTGGTCATTGGGTCAAGGATTGGCCAATTTGACCAAAGTTGACTTTTTGGTCAAAAGTAGACATATTGGGTCAATGGGTTGGTCATTGGGTCAGAAATTGACCATTTTGACCAAAGTTGTCTTTTTGGTCTAAAGTTGAGCTACTGGGTCAATGGGTTTGTTTTGGGTCAGAAGTTGTCCAGTTTAACCAAAGTTAACTTACTCGATCATTGGGTCGGTCATTAGGTCAGAAACTAACCATTTTTAATAAACTTGACTTTTTGGTCTAATGTTGACCTACTGAATCGATGGAGTGGTCATTAGGTCGAAAATTGTCTATTTTGAGCAAAATTGACTTTTTGGTCAAAGGTTGACCTACTGTTTCAAAGGGTTTGTCATTGGGTCAAGGATTGACCATTTTAACCAAAGTTGACATTTTGGTCAAAAGTTGACATTTTGGGTCAACGGGATTTGTCATTGGGTCAATGATTGATCATTTTGACCAAAGTTAATGTTTTGGTAAGAGATTGACTTATAAGGTCAATAATTGGTCATTAGGACCAAAATTAACTATTTTGAACAAAATTGACTTTTTGGACATTGGTTGACCTATTGGATTACTGGGTCAGTCATTGGGTCAGAAATTAACCATTTTGACCAAAATTGATTTTTTATTCAAAAATTGACCTGTTGGGTCAATGGGTTGGTCATTGAGTCATGGATTGACCATTTTGACTAAAGTTAACTCTTTGGTTAGAGATTGACTTATTTAGTCAATAATTGGTCATTAAACCAAAAATTGAAAATTTTGACCAAGGTTAACTTTTTGGTCAAAAGTTGACTCATTGGGTCAACGGGGTGGTCATTTGCTCAGAAATTGACCATTTTGACAAAAGTTGACTTTTTGGTCAGAAGTTGACCTATTGGGTCAATGGGTTGGTCATTGGGTCGAGAGATTGACCATTTTGACGAAAGTTCACTTTTTGGTCGAAGGTTGACTATTAGATTGATTGGGTGGTCATTAGGTCAAAAATTAACTATTTTGACGAAAGTTGACTTTTTGGTTAAAAGTTGACCTATTTGGTCAATGAGTAGGTCATTGGGTTAGAAATGACCATTTTGACCAAAGTTGACTTTTTGGTCACAAGTTGACCTATTGGGTCAATTGGGTGGTCACTAGGTCAAAAATTAACTTTTTTGATCAAAATTGACTTTTTGGTCAAAAGTTAACCCTATTGGGTCAACGGGTTGATCATTGGGTCAAGGATTGACCATTTTGACCAAAGTTGACATATTGGGTCAATGGGTTGGTCATTAGGTCAAAAATTGTCCATTTACACCAAAGTTGACTATTTGGTCAAGAGTTGACCTACTGGGTCAATGGGGTGGTCATTAGGTCAAAAATTAAAATTTTAACCAAAATTGACTTTTTGTTTAAAAGTTGACAAATTAGGTCAGTGGGTTTGTCATTGGGTCAAGAATTGACTATTTTAACCAAATTTTGCTTTTTTGTCAAAAGTTGACCTATTGGGTCAAAGGGTTGGTGATTGGGTCAGAAATTGACCATTTTGACCAAAGTTGACTTTTTGGTCAAAAGTTGACCTATTGGGTTAATTGAGTGGTCATTAGGTCAAAAATTGACTATTTTCACCTAAATTGATTTTTTGGTCAAAAATTGACTTTCTGGTCAAAAGTTGACCTGTTGGGTCAATGGGTTGGTTAATGGGTCAAAAACAGACCATTTTGACTAAAGTTGACTTTTTGGTTAAAAGTTGACCTATTAGGTCAATGGGTTGGTCATTAGGTCACGGATTAACCATTTGGTCAATAATTAGTCATTCAGTCAAAAATTAATTATTTTTAGTAAAATACTATTTTTGGTCAAAACTTGACCCATTTGGTCAATGGGGTGGTCATTGTGTCACAAATTGACCATTTTGACAAAAGTTGACTTTTTGGTCAAATGCGAACTATGTAGATTCGATGAGTTGGTCGATGGGTCGAGAGATTGACCATTTTGACAAAACTTTACTTTTTTATCAAAAGTTAAGCTACTGGGTCAATGGGTTGGTCATTGAGTCAAGGGTTGACCATTTTCACCAATGTTAACTTTTTGGTGAAAGTTGACTATTGGGTCGATGAGTTGGTCATTGGGTCGAAGATTGATTATTTTGACCAAAGTTGACTTTTTGGTCAAAAGTTGACCTTTTGTGCCAATTGTGTTGTCATTAGGTCAAAAATTGACTATATTGACCAAAATTATTTTTGGTCAAAAGTTGACCTATTGGGTCATTGGGTCAAGGATTGACCATTTTCACCAAAGTTGATTTTTTGGTCAAAAGTTGATCTATTGAGTCAATGGGTTGGTCATTGGGTCAAGGATTGACCATTTCAATAAAAGTTGGTTTTTTGTTAAGAGTTTGACTTATTGGGTTAATACTTAATCATTAGGTCAAAAATTAACTATTTTGACAAAAATTGACATTTTGGCCAAATATTGACCTATTTGGTCAATTGGTTGGTCATTGGGTCAAGGATTGGCCAATTTGACCAAAGTTGACTTTTTGGTCAAAAGTTGACATATTGGGTCAATGGGTTGGTCATTGGGTCAAAATTGACCATTTTGACCAAAGTCGTCTTTTTGGTCCAAAGTTGACCTACTGGGTCAATGGTTTTGTCTTTGGGTCAAAGATTGACCATTTTGACCAAAGTTGACTTTTTAGTAAGAGATTGACTTATTAGGTCAATAATTTATCATTAGGTCCAAAATTGACTATTTTAACCAAAATTATCTTTTTAGTAAAAAATTAACCTATTGGTTTAAGGTTGATCTTTCTGACCAAAGTTGACTTTTTTTGTCAAAAGTTGACTTGTTGAGTCAATGTCGTGGTCATTAGGTCAAAAATTAATTATTTTGAGTCTATTTTGACCGAAATTAACTTTTTGGACAAAAGTTTACCTTTTTGGTCAATGAATGACCATTTTGACCAAAGTTAATTTTTTGGTCAAAAGTTAACCTCTTAGGTCAATGGGATGGTCATTGGGTCAAGGATTAACCATTTTGACCCAAGATGACTTTTTGGTCAGGGATTGACTTATTGGGTTAATAATTGGTCATTATGTTAAAAAGTGACTATTATGACAAAAATTGTCTTTTTGGTCAAAAGTTAACCTATTTGGTTAATGGGTTGTTCATTGTGTCAATGACTGATCATTTTAACCAAAGTTAACTTTTTGGTAAGAGATTCACTTATTGGGTCAATAATTGTTCATTAGGTCAAAAATTGACTATTTTGACCAAAATTGACTTTTTGGTCAAAAGTTGACCTATTGGGTCAATGGGTTGGTCATTGGGTCAACGATTGATCATTTTGACCAATGTTGACTTTTAGTCAAAAGTTGGCCTATTAGGTCAATGGTTGGTCATTGGGTCAGAAATTGACTATTTTAACCAAAGTTAAATTATTGGGTCGATGGGGTGGTTGTTAGGTCAGAAATTGACCATTCTTGCCAATCTTAACTTTTTGGTCGAAAGTTTACTGTTAGGTCGATGGGGTGGTCATTAGGTTAAAAATTGATCATTTTGATGAAATTTGACTTTTGATCGAAAGTTAACCTAGTAGGTCGATAAGTTGAGTCATTGGGTCGAGAATGACCATTTAATCAGAGTTGACTTTTTGGTCAAAAGTGGACCTATTGGGTCAATGGGTTTGTCATTTGGTCAAAGATTGCCCATTTTGACCAAAGTTAACTTTTTGGTAAGAGATTGTCGTTTTTTGTCAATAATTGGACATTAGGTTAAAAATTGACTATTTTGACCAAAATTGACTTTTTGGTCAAAAGTTGACCTTTTGGATTGATGAGTTGGTAATTAGGTTAAGGATTGACCATTTTGACGAAAGTTGACTTTTGGTCGAAGATTGACTTATTTGGTAAATAATTGGTCGTTAGGTCGAAAAGTAGTATTATGACCAAAATTGACTTTTAGTCGATAGGTGACTATTCGGTCGATGGATTGGTCGTTGGGTTCGATGATTTATCATTTTAACCAAAGTTCGACTTTTTGATTCGAAGTTGACTTTATTAGATCGATGGTTGGTCATTGGGTCGAAGTTGTTCGTTTTAACTTGAAGTTAACTTATTCGGTCATTGGGTCGGTCATTGGGTCGAAGCTGGCCATTTTACCAAACTTGACTTTTTGGTCGAATGTTGACTCTGCTGAATACGTGGGGTTGGTCATAAAGTCGAAATTGTATATTTTGACCAAAATTGACTTTTTGGTCAAAAGTTGACCTATTGGGTCAAAGCGTTGGTCATTGGGTTAAGGATTGACAATTTTAACCAAAGTTGACTTTTTAGTCAAAAGTTGACATATTGGGTCAACGTGATTTGTCATTGGATCAATGATTGATCATTTTGACCAAAATTAACTTTTTGGTAAGAGATTGACTTATAAGGTTAATAATAGATCATTAGAACCAAAATTAACTATTTTGAACAAAATTGACTTTTAGGACATTGGTTGTCTATTGGGTTAGTGGGTCGGTCATTTGGTCGAGAGATTAATCATTTTGACCAAAGTTGATTTTTGGTTCGAAAGTTGACTGTATGGGTCGATGGGTTGGTCATTGAGTCGAATTTGAGCATTTTGACCAAAGTTGACTCTTTGGTTAGAGATTGACTTATTTGGTCGATAATTAGTTATCGGGGCAAAATTGAAAATTTTGACCAAAGTTGACTTTTTGGTCAAAGTTGACTCATTGGGTCGACGGTGGTCATTTGGTTAAAAATTGACCATTTTGACCAAAGTTGACTTTTATCATTTTTATGTCAAAAAGTGACTATTATAACAAAAATTGTTTTTTGGTAAACAGTTGACCAATTTGGTCAACAGGGTGGTCATTTGGTCAGAAATTGAGCTTTTTTACCACCATTAACTTTTTGGTCAAAAGTTGACCTATTGGATCAATGAGTTGGACATTGGGTCAAAAATTTGCCATTTCGATTGAAGTTGACTTTTTGGTCAAAAGTTGACCTATTATGTCAATTGGGTGGTCATTAGGTTAAAAATTAACTATTTTGACCAAGGTTGACTTTTTGGTCAAAAGTTGAGCTATTGGGTCAATGGGTTGGTCATTTTGTTAGAAATTGACCATTTTGACCAAACTTGACTTTTTTAACAAAAGTTGACCTATTGGGTCAATTGGGTGGTCATTAGGTCAAAAATTAACTATTTTGACAAAAGTTAACTTTTTGGTCAATGGGTTGAACATTGGATCAGAAAAAATCATTTTGACCAAAGTTGACTTTTTGGTCACAAGTTGACCTATTAGGTCATTTGGGTGGTCATTAGGTCAAAAATTAACTTTTTTTTATCAAAACTGACTTTTTGGTGAAAAGTTGACCCTATTGGGTCAATGGGTAGATCATTGGGTCAAGGATTGACCATTTTAACCAAACTTGACTTTTTTATCAAAAGTTGACCTATTGGGTCAATGGGTTGGACAATGGGTCAAAAATAGTCCATTTTGACTAAAGTTGACTTTTTGGTCAAAAGTTGACTTATTTGGTCAATGGGTTAGTCATTGGGTCAAGGATTGACCATTTTGACTAAAGTTGACTTTTTGGTCAGTCTTTGGCTTATTGGGTCAATAATCAGTCATTTGGTCGAAAATTAATTATTTTGACCAAAATATTGTTTTAGTCGAAAAGTTGACCCATTTGGTCGATGGGGTGGTCATTGTGTCGAAGTTCGCCATTTTGACCGAGTTGACTTTTTGGTCGAAAGTTGACCCTACGGGTCGATGGGTTGGTCATTAAGTCGGAAATTGACCATTTTGATCAATCTTAACTTTTATTTTCTAAGGTTGACCTATAGGGTTAATGGGTTGGACATTGAGTCAAGGATTAACTATTTTTACCAAAGTTATTTTTTTGGACAAAAGTTGACATATTGGATCAATGGGTTGGTCATTGGGTCAGAAATTTATCATTTTAACCGAGGTTGACTTTTTGGTCAAAAGTTGACTTATTGTGCCAATTGGTTTATCATTAGGTAAAAAATTGACTATTTTGACCAAAACTTCTTTTTGGTCAAAAGTTGACCTATTAGGTCATTGGGTTAAGGATTGACCATTTTGACCAAAGTTGACTTTTTTGTTAAAATTTGACTTCTTGGGTCAATGGGTTGGTCATTGGGTCAAGGATTGACCATTTTGAGCAAAATTGATTTTTTGGTAAGATATTGATTTATTGGGTCAATAATTAGTCATTAGGTAAAAAAATGATTATTTTGACCAAAATTGACTATTTGATCAAATATTGACCTATTGGGTCAATGGGTTGGTCATTAGGACATGGATTGGCCAATCTGACCAAAGTTGACTTTTTGGTCAAAAGTTTACATAGTATGTTAATGGGTTGGTCATTGGGTCGAGAAATTGACCATTTCGACCCGAGTTGATTTTTAGTCAAACTCGTCTGTTAGATTGATGGGTTTGTCATTGGGTCAAAGATTGACCATTTCGACCAAAGTTGACTTTTTTGTAAGAGATTGAGTTTTTAGATTAATAATTGGTCATTAGGTAAAAAATTGATTATTTTGACCGAAATTGACTTTTTGGTCAAAAGTTGACCTATTGGGTCAATGGGTTGATCATTGGGTTAAGGATTGATCATTTTGACCAAAGTTGACTTTTTGGTCAAAAGTTGACCTATTGGGTGAATGGGTTGGTCATTGGGTCAGAAATTGACATTTTTTTACTAAAGTGGACTTTTTGGTCATAAGTTAACCTACTGGGTCAATGGGGTGGTCATTAGGTCGAAAATTATCTATTTTGACCAGAATTTACATTTTGGTGAAAAGTTGACTGATTAGGTCGAGGATTGACCATTTTGACGAAGTTTGCTTTTGGTGAAAGTTCGACTGATAGGTCGATGGGATATGCTATTGGGTCAAGGATTGACCATTTTGACCAAAGTTGACTTTTTGGTCAGAGATTCACTTATTGGGTAAAGAATTAGTCATTAGGTCAAAAAGTGATTATTATGAATAAAATTCTCTTTTTGGTCAATAGTTGACTTATTCGGTCAATGGATTGGTCATTGGGTTAACGATTGATCATTTTGACCAAAGTTGACTTTTTGGTCAAAAGTTGGCCGATTAGGTCAATGGTTGGTCATTGGGTCAGAAGTTGTCCATTAACTTGTTGCTTTATTTGGTCATTGGGTCAGTCATTAGGTCAGAAACTGACCATTTTTACCAAACTTGACTTTTTGGTCTAATGTTGACCTACGGAATCAATGGGGCGGTCATTAGGTCGAAAGTTTTTTAATTTGACCAAAATTGACTTTTTGGTTAAAAGTTGACCTACTGGGTCAATGGGTTAGTCATTGGGTCGAGAATTGACCATTTTAACCAAAGTTGACTTTTTGGTCCTAAGTTGACCTGCGGGTCGATGGGTTT
Source organism: Papilionanthe hookeriana x Papilionanthe teres (assembly GCA_022702705.1). Taxonomy (NCBI): domain Eukaryota; kingdom Viridiplantae; phylum Streptophyta; class Magnoliopsida; order Asparagales; family Orchidaceae; genus Papilionanthe; species Papilionanthe hookeriana x Papilionanthe teres. The sequence goes on from CM040424.1 coordinate 185,430, forward strand.
GTCTTTGGGTCGAAGTTGTCCGAGTTTAACTAAAGTTAACTTATTCGATCATTGGGTCGGTCATTAGGTCAGAAACTTACCATTTTTATTAAGCTTGACTTTTTGGTCTAATGTTGACCTCTTTTGAATCGATGGGGTGGTTATTAAGTCGAAAATTGTCTATTTCGACTAAAATTGACTTTTTGGTCAAAAGTTGACCTAATAGTCAAAGGGTTAGTCATTGGGTCAAGGATTGACCATTTTAACCAAAGTTGACTTTTTGGTCAAAAGTTGACATATTGGGTCAACGGGATTTGTCAATTGGTCAATGATTGATCATTTTGACCAAAGTAAATTTTTTGGTAAGAGATTGACTTATAAGGTCAATAATTGGTCATTTGGACCAAAATTAACTATTTTGAAAAAAATTGACTTTTTGGACATTGGTTGACCTATTGGATTACTGGGTCGGTCATTGGGTCAGAAATTGACCATTTTGACCAAAGTTGATTTTTTGTTCAAAAGTTGACCTGTTGGGTCAATGCGTTTGTCATTGAGTCAAGGATTGACCATTTTGACCAGAGTTGACTCTTTGGTTGGAGATTAACTTATTTGGTCAATAATTGATCATTAGGCCAAAAATTGAAAATTTGACCAAAGTTAACATTTTGGTCGAAAGTTGACCTCATGGGTTGACGGGGTTGTCATTTGGTCAGGAAATTGACCATTTTGATAGAAGTTGACTTTTTGGTCGAAAGTTGACCTATTGGGTCGATGAGTTGGTCATTAGGTCGAGAAATTGACCATTTTGACCAAAGTTCACTTTAGTCGAAAGGTTGAAGTATTAGGTAAATTGGATGGTCATTAGGTAAAAAATTAACTTTTTTGATGAAAGTTGACTTTTTGTCAAAAGTTGACTTATTGGGTCGATGGGTTGGTCATTGGGTTAGAAATGACCATTTCGATAAAGTTGACTTTTGGTCGCAAGTTGACACTATTGGGTCCATTGGGTGGACATTGGGTCGAAAATTAACTTTTCTTTATTAAAATTGACTTTTTGATCAACAGTTAACCCTATGGGGTCAACGGGTTGATTATTGGGTGAAAGATTGACCAGTTTGACCAAAGTTGACTTTTTTATCAAAAGTTGACTTATTAGGTCAATGGGTTGGTCATTAAGTAAAAAATTGATCATTTAAACCAAAGTTAACTATTTGGTCGAAAGTTGACTACTTTGGAGTCGACTGGGGTGAGTCATTAGGTCGAAAATTAAAAATTTTAACCAAAATTGACTTTTTGTTTAAAAGTTGACCAATTAGGTCAATGGGTTTGTCATTGGGTCAAGAATTGACTATTTTGACCAAATTTCACTTTTTTTGTCAAAAGTTGACCTATTGGGTCAAAGGGTTGGTCATTGGTTTATAAATTGACCATTTTGACCAAAGTTAACTTTTTGGTCAAAAGTTGACCTATTGGGTTAATTCGGTGGTCATTAGGTCGAAAGTTGAACTTACTTTCACCAAAATTGACTTTTTGGTCAAAAATTGACTTTTTGGTCAAAAGTTGACCTATTGGGTGAATGGGTTGGTCAATGGGTAAAAAATAGACCATTTTGACCAAAGTTGACTTTTTGGTCAAAAGTGGACCTATTAGGTCAATGGGTTGGTCATTGGGCAACGGATTAACCATTTTGACCAAAGTTGACTTTTTGGTCAGACTCAGACTTATTGGGTCAATAATTAGTCATTCGGTCAAAAATTAATTATTTTTAGCAAAATATTATTTTTGGTCAAAAGTTGACCCATTTGGTCAATGGGGTGGTCATTGTGTCACAAATTGACCATTTTGACAAAAGTTGACTTTTTGGTCAAATGCAGACCTATTGGGTCAATGAGTTGGTCGATGGGTCGAGAGATTAATCCATTTTGACTGAACTTGACTTTTTATCAAAAGTTAACCTATAGGGTCATTGGGTTGGTCATTGAGTCGAAGGATTGACCATTTTCACCGAAAGTTAACTATTAGGTCGATAAGTTGGACTCGTTAGATTAATGAGTTGGTCATTGGGTCGAAGTTGACTATTTTGACCAAAGTTGACTTTTTGATAAAATTGGCCTATTGTGCTTATGTTGTCATTAGGTCGAAAGTTGACTATATTGAGCCAAAATTATTTTTTGGTCGAAAAGTTGACCGATCGGGTCGTTGGGTCGAAGATCGATCATTTTCATGCAAAGTTGACTTTTCGGTACGAAAGTTGATCTATTGAATCGATGGGTTGGTCGTTAGATTCGAGGATTGACCATTTCAACAAAAGTTAGTTTTTGTTATGAGATTGACTTATTGGGTTAATACTTAATCATTAGGTCGAAAATTAACTATTTTGACAAAAATTGACATTTTGGCCGAATATTGACCTATTTGAGTCGATTGGTTGAGTCATTGGGTCGAAGGATTGGCGAATTTGACCAAAGTTGACATATTAGGTCAATGAGTTGGTCATTGGGTCAGAAATTGACCATTTTGACCAAAGTTGTCTTTTGGTCCAAAGTTGACCTACTGGGTCAATGGGTTTGTCTTTGGGTCAAAGATTGACCATTTTGACTAAAGTTGACTTTTTGGTAAGAGATTGACTTATTAGGTCAATAATTTGTCATTAGGTCCAAAATTGACTATTTTAACCAAATTAACTTTTTGGTTAAAAATTAACCTATTGGTTTAAGGTTGATCATTTTGACGAAGTTGACTTTTTTGTTAAAAGTTGACTTTATTGAGTCGATGTCGTGGTCATTAGGTCGAAAATTGATTATTTTGGTCTATTTTGGCCAAAATTAACTTTTTGGTCAAAAGTTTACCTATTTGGTCAAGGAATGACCATTTTGACCAAAGTTAATTTTTTGGCCAAAGTTAACTCTATTAGGTCGAGGGATGGTAATTGAGGTCGAGGATTAACCATTTTGACCAAGAAGACTTTTTGGTCGAGGATTGACTTATATAATAAATGGTCATTATGTTAAAAAGTAGACTATTATGACAAAAATTGTCTTTTTGGTCGAAAGTTAACCTATTCGGTCAATGGGTTGTTCATTGTGTCGATATGTGATCATTTTAATCAAAGTCGACTTTTTGGTAAGAGGTTCACTTATTGGGTCGATAATTGTTCTTTAGGTCGAAAATTGTTATTATGACCAAAATTGACATTTTGGTCGAAGTTGACTTATTGGGTCGATGGGTTGAGTCATTGGGTCGACGATTGATCATTTTGACCAATGTTGACTTTTTAGTCGAAAGTTGGCTTTATTAGATTCGATGGTTAGTCATTGGGTCAGAAATTGACTATTTTAACCAAAGTTAAATTATTGGGTCAATGGGGTGGTTGTTAGGTCAGAAATTGACCATTCTTACCAATCTTAACTTTTTGGTCAAAAGTTTACCTATTGGGTCATGGGGTGGTCATTAGGTTAAAAATTATCTATTTTGATGAAATTTGACTTTTTAATCAAAAATTAACCTAGTGGGTCAATAAGTTAGTCATTGGGTCAAGGAATGACCATTTTAACCAAAGTTGACTTTTTGGTCAAAAGTGGACCTATTGGGTCAATGGGTTTGTCATTTGGTCAAAGATTGCCCATTTTGACCAAAGTTAACTTTTTGGTAAGAGATTGTCGTTTTTTGTCAATAATTGGACATTAGGTTAAAAATTGACTATTTTGACCAAAATTGACTTTTTGGTCAAAAGTTGACCTTTTGGGTCAATGAGTTGGTAATTAGGTTAAGGATTGACCATTTTGACCAAAGTTGACTTTTGGTCAGAGATTGACTTATTTGGTAAATAATTGGTCATTTGGTCAAAAAGTGACTATTATGACCAAAATTAACTTTTTGGTCAATAGGTGACCTATTCGGTCAATGGATTGGTCGTTGGGTCAATGATTTATCATTTTAACCAAAGTTCACTTTTTGGTCAAAAGTTGGCCTATTAGGTCAATGGTTGGTCATTGGGTCAGAAGTTGTTCGTTTTAACCAAAGTTAACTTATTCGGTCATTGGGTCGGTCATTAGGTCAGAAACTGGCCATTTTTACCAAACTTGACTTTTTGGTCAAATGTTGACCTACTGAATCTGTGGGGTGGTCATAAAGTCAAAAATTATCTATTTTGACCAAAATTGACTTTTTGGTCAAAAGTTGACCTACTAGGTCAAAGCGTTGGTCATTGGGTTAAGGATTGACCATTTTTACCAAAGTTGACTTTTTAGTCAAAAGTTGACATATTGGGTCAACGGGATTTGTCATTGGATCAATGATTGATCATTTTGACCAAAATTAACTTTTTGGTAAGAGATTGACTTATAAGGTCAATAATAGATCATTAGGACCAAAATTAACTATTTTGAACAAAATTGACTTTTTGGACATTGGTTGTCCTATTGGGTTAGTGGGTCGGTCATTTGGTCAGAAATTAATCATTTTGACCAAAGTTGATTTTTGGTTCAAAAGTTGACCTATTGGGTCAATGGGTTGGTCATTGAGTCAAGGACTGAGCATTTTGACCAAAGTTGACTCTTTGGTTAGAGATTGACTTATTTGGTCAATAATTAGTTATCAGGGCAAAAATTGAAAATTTTGACCAAAGTTGACTTTTTGGTCAAAAGTTGACTCATTGGGTCAACGGTGGTCATTTGGTTAAAAATTGACCATTTTGACCAAAGTTGACTTTTATCATTTGGTCAGAAATTGAGCTTTTTTACCACCGTTAACTTTTTGGTCAAAAGTTGACCTATTGGATCAATGAGTTGGACATTGGGTCAAAAATTTGCAATTTCGATTGAAGTTGACTTTTTGGTCAAAAGTTGACCTATTATGTCAATTGGGTGGTCATTAGGTTAAAAATTAACTATTTTGACCAAGGTGACTTTTTGGTCAAAAGTTGAGCTATTGGGTCAATGGGTTGGTCATTTTGTTAGAAATTGACCATTTTGACCAAACTTGACTTTTTAACAAAAGTTGACTGTTAGGTCGATTGGGTGGTCATTAGGTCGAAATTAACTATTTTGACAAAAGTTAACTTTTTGGTCGATGGGTTGAACATTGGATCAGAAAAGATCATTTTGACGAAGTTGACTTTTTGGTCACGAAGTTGACTGCATTAGGTCATTTGGGTGGTCATTAGAGTCGAAAATTAACTTTTTTTATCAAAGCCGACTTTTTGGTGAAAAGTTGACCTTATTGGGTCGATGGGTAGATCATTGGGTCGAGATTGACCATTTTAACCAAACTTGACTTTTTTATCAAAAGTTGACCTATTGGGTCAATGGGTTGGACAATGGGTCAAAAATAGTCCATTTTGACTAAAGTTGACTTTTTGGTCAAAAGTTGACTTATTTGGTCAATGGGTTAGTCATTGGGTCAAGGATTGACCATTTTGACTAAAGTTGACTTTTTGGTCAGTCTTTGGCTTATTGGGTCAATAATCAGTCATTTGGTCAAAAATTAATTATTTTGACCAAAATATTGTTTTTGGTCAAAAGTTGACCCATTTGGTCAATGGGGTGGTCATTGTGTCAGAAATTCACCATTTTGACCAGAGTTGACTTTTTGGTCAAAAGTTGACCCTCTGGGTCAATGGGTTGGTCATTAAGTCAGAAATTGACCATTTTGATCAAACTTAACTTTTATTTTCTAAGGTTGACCTATAGGGTTAATGGGTTGGACATTGAGTCAAGGATTAACTATTTTTACCAAAGTTATTTTTTTGGACAAAAGTTGACATATTGGATCAATGGGTTGGTCGTTGGAGTCGAAATTTATCATTTTAACCGAGGTTGACTTTTTGGTCGAAAGTTGACTTATTGTGCCAATTGGTTTATCATTAGGTAAAAATTGACTATTTTGACCAAAACTTCTTTTTGGTCGAAAAGTTGACCAATTAGGTCATTGGGTTAAGGATTGACCATTTTGACCAAAGTTGACTTTTTTGTTAAAATTTGACTTCTTGGGTCAATGGGTTGGTCATTGGGTCAAGGATTGACCATTTTGAGCAAAATTGATTTTTTGGTAAGATATTGATTTATTGGGTCAATAATTAGTCATTAGGTAAAAAAATGACTATTTTGACCAAAATTGACTATTTGATCAAATATTGACCTATTGGGTCAATGGGTTGGTCATTAGGACATGGATTGGCCAATCTGACCAAAGTTGACTTTTTGGTCAAAAGTTTACATAGTATGTTAATGGGTTGGTCATTGGGTCAGAAATTGACCATTTCGACCCAAGTTGATTTTTTAGTCCAAACCTGTCCTATTGGGTCAATGGGTTTGTCATTGGGTCAAAGATTGACCATTTCGACCAAAGTTGACTTTTTGGTAAGAGATTGAGTTATTAGGTTAATAATTGGTCATTAGGTAAAAAATTGATTATTTTGACCAAAATTGACTTTTTGGTCAAAAGTTGACCTATTAGGTCAATGGGTTGATCATTGGGTTAAGGATTGATCATTTTGACCAAAGTTGACTTTTTGGTGAAAAGTTGACCTATTGGGTGAATGGGTTGGTCATTGGGTCAGAAATTGACATTTTTTTACTAAAGTGGACTTTTTGGTCATAAGTTAACCTCTTTTGGGTCAATGGGGTGGTCATTAGGTCAAAAATTATCTATTTTGACCAAAATTTACATTTTGGTGAAAAGTTGACCTATTAGGTCAAGGATTGACCATTTTGACCAAAGTTTACTTTTTGGTCAATGAGATGGCTATTGGGTCAAGGATTGACCATTTTGACCAAAGTTGACTTTTTGGTCAGAGATTCACTTATTGGGTAAAGAATTAGTCATTAGGTCAAAAAGTGATTATTATGAATAAAATTCTCTTTTTGGTCAATAGTTGACTTATTCGGTCAATGGATTGGTCATTGGGTTAACGATTGATCATTTTGACCAAAGTTGACTTTTTGGTCAAAAGTTGGCCGATTAGGTCAATGGTTGGTCATTGGGTCAGAAGTTGTCCATTCACTTATTGGCCTATTTGGTCATTGGGTCAGTCATTAGGTCAGAAACTGACCATTTTTACCAAACTTGACTTTTTGGTCTAATGTTGACCTACGGAATCAATGGGGCGGTATTAGGTCGAAAGTTTTCTAATTTGACCAAAATTGACTTTTTGGTTAAAAGTTGACCTACTGGGTCAATGGGTTAGTCATTGGGTCAAGAATTGACCATTTTAACCAAAGTTGACTTTTTGGTCCTAAGTTGACCTACTGGGTCAATGGGTTTGTCTTTGGGTCAGAAGTTGTCCAGTTTAACCAAAGTTAACTTATTCAATCATTGGGTCGGTCATTAGGTCAGAAACTTACCATTTTTATTAAGTTTGACTTTTTGGTCTAATGTTGACCTACTGAATCGATGGGGTGGTTATTAAGTCGAAAATTGTCTATTTCGACTAAAATTGACTTTTTGGTCAAAAGTTGACTGCTAGTCGAAAGGGTTAGTCATTGGGTCGAGGATTGACCATTTTAACCGAAAGTTGACTTTTTGGTCGAAAGTTGACATATTGGGTCGACGGGATTTGTCGATTAATTCGATGATTGATCATTTTGACCAAAGTAAATTTTTTGGTAAGAGATTGACTTATAAGGTCAATAATTGGTCATTAGGACCAAAATTAACTATTTTGAAAAAGTTGATTTTTTGGACATTGGTTGACATATTGGATTCTTGGGTTCGGTCATTGGGTCGAGGAAATTGACCATTTTGACCGAAGTTGATTTTTTGTTCGAAAGTTGACTTTGTTGAATCGATGCGTTTGTCATTGAGTCAAGGATTGACCATTTTGACCAGAGTTGACTCTTTGGTTGGAGATTGACTTATTTGGTCAATAATTGATCATTAGGCCAAAAATTGAAAATTTTGACCAAAGTTAACATTTTGGTCAAAAGTTGACTCATTGGGTCAACGGGGTTGTCATTTGGTCAGAAATTGACCATTTTGACTGAAGTTGACTTTTTGGTCAAAAGTTGACCTATTGGGTCAATGAGTTGGTCATTAGGTCAGAAATTGACCATTTTGACCAAAGTTCACTTTTTGGTCAAAGGTTGAAGTATTGGGTAAATTGGATGGTCATTAGGTAAAAAATTAACTTTTTTGATGAAAGTTGACTTTTTGTCAAAAGTTGACCTATTGGGTCAATGGGTTGGTCATTGGGTTAGAAATGACCATTTCGACCAAAGTTGACTTTTTGGTCACAAGTTGACCTATTGGGTCCATTGGGTGGACATTAGGTCAAAAATTAACTTTTCTTTATTAAAATTGACTTTTTGATCAACAGTTAACCCTATGGGGTCAACGGGTTGATTATTGGGTGAAAGATTGACCAGTTTGACCAAAGTTGACTTTTTTATCAAAAGTTGACTTATTAGGTCAATGGGTTGGTCATTAAGTAAAAAATTGATCATTTAAACCAAAGTTAACTATTTGGTCAAAAGTTGACCTACTGGGTCAATGGGGTGGTCATTAGGTCAAAAATTAAAAATTTTAACCAAAATTGACTTTTTGTTTAAAAGTTGACCAATTAGGTCAATGGGTTTGTCATTGGGTCAAGAATTGACTATTTTGACCAAATTTCACTTTTTTTGTCAAAAGTTGACCTATTGGGTCAAAGGGTTGGTCATTGGTTTAGAAATTGACCATTTTGACCAAAGTTAACTTTTTGGTCAAAAGTTGACCTATTGGGTTAATTCAGTGGTCATTAGGTCAAAAGTTGACTACTTTCACCAAAATTGACTTTTTGGTCAAAAATTGACTTTTTGGTCAAAAGTTGACCTATTGGGTGAATGGGTTGGTCAATGGGTAAAAAATAGATCATTTTGACCAAAGTTGACTTTTTGGTCAAAAGTGGACCTATTATGTCAATGGGTTGGTCATTGGGCCACGGATTAACCATTTTGACCAAAGTTGACTTTTTGGTCAGACTCAGACTTATTGGGTCAATAATTAGTCATTCGGTCAAAAATTAATTATTTTTAGCAAAATATTATTTTTGGTCAAAAGTTGACCCATTTGGTCAATGGGGTGGTCATTGTGTCACAAATTGACCATTTTGACAAAAGTTGACTTTTTGGTCAAATGCAGACCTATTGGGTCAATGAGTTGGTCAATGGGTCAGAAATTGACCATTTTGACCAAACTTGACTTTTTTTATCAAAAGTTAACCTATAGGGTCATTGGGTTGGTCATTGAGTCAAGGATTGACCATTTTCACCAAAGTTAACTATTAGGTCAAAAGTTGACCTATTGGGTCAATGAGTTGGTCATTGGGTCAGAAATTGACTATTTTAACCAAAGTTGACTTTTTGGTCAAAAGTTGACCTTTTGTGCCAATTGTGTTGTCATTAGGTCAAAAATTGACTATATTGACCAAAATTATTTTTGGTCAAAAGTTGACCGACTGGGTCATTGGGTCAAGGATCGACCATTTTCATCAAAGTTGACTTTTCGGTCAAAAGTTGATCTATTGAATCAATGGGTTGGTCATTGGGTCAAGGATTGACCATTTCAACAAAAGTTAGTTTTTTGTTATGAGATTGACTTATTGGGTTAATACTTAATCATTAGGTCAAAAATTAACTATTTTGACAAAAATTGACATTTTGGCCAAATATTGACCTATTTGGTCAATTTGTTGGTCATTGGGTCAAGGATTGACGAATTTGACCAAAGTTGACATATTAGGTCAATGGGTTGGTCATTGGGTCAGAAATTGACCATTTTGACCAAAGTTGTCTTTTTGGTCCAAAGTTAACCTACTGGGTCAATGGGTTTGTCTTTGGGTCAAAGATTGACCATTTTGACTAAAGTTGACCTTTTGGTAAGAGATTGACTTATTAGGTCAATAATTTGTCATTAGGTCCAAAATTGACTATTTTAACCAAATTAACTTTTTGGTCAAAAATTAACCTATTGGTTTAAGGTTGATCATTTTGACCAAAGTTGACTTTTTTTGTTAAAAGTTGACCTGTTGAGTCAATGTCGTGGTCATTAGGTCAAAAATTGATTATTTTGAGTCTATTTTGACCGAAATTAACTTTTTGGTCAAAAGTTTACCTATTTGGTCAAGGAATGACCATTTTGACCAAAGTTAATTTTTTGGCCAAAAGTTAACCTATTAGGTCAATGGGATGGTAATTGGGTCAAGGATTAACCATTTTGACCAAAGAAGTCTTTTTGGTCAGGGATTGACTTATATAATAAATGGTCATTATGTTAAAAAGTGACTATTATGACAAAAATTGTCTTTTTGGTCAAAAGTTAACCTATTCGGTCAATGGGTTGTTCATTGTGTCAATGACTGATCATTTTAACCAAAGTCAACTTTTTGGTAAGAGGTTCACTTATTGGGTCAATAATTGTTCTTTAGGTCAAAAATTGACTATTATGACCAAAATTGACTTTTTGGTCAAAAGTTGACCTATTGGGTCAATGGGTTGGTCATTGGGTCAACGATTGATCATTTTGACCAATGTTGACTTTTTAGTCAAAAGTTGGCCTATTAGGTCAATGGTTGGTCATTGGTTAATGGGTTGGTCATTGAGTCAAGGATTGACCATTTTGACCAAAGTTGACTCTTTGGTTAGAGATTGACTTATTTGGTCAATAATTAGTTATTAGGCCAAAAATTGAAAATTTTGACCAAAGTTGACTTTTTGGTCAAAAGTTGACTCATTGGGTCAACGGGGTGGTCATTTGGTCAGAAATTGACCATTTTGACCAAAGTTGACTTTTATGATTATTATGTCAAAAAGTGACTATTATGACAAAAATTGACTTTTTGTAAACAGTTGACCAATTTGGTCAATATGATGGTCATTTGGTCAGAAATTGAGCTTTTTTACCACCGTTAACTTTTTGGTCAAAAGTTGACCTATTGGATCAATGAGTTGGACATTGGGTCAAAAATTGACCATTTTGACTGAAGTTGACTTTTTGGTCAAAAATTGACCTATTATGTCAATTGGGTGGTCATTAGGTTAAAAATTAACTATTTTGACCAAGGTTGACTTTTTGGTCAAAAGTTGACCTATTAGGTCTATGGGTTGGTCATTTTGTCAAAAATTGACCATTTTGACCAAACTTGACTTTTTGGTTAAAAGTTGACCTATTGGGTCAATTGGGTGGTCATTAGGTCAAAAATTAACTATTTTGACAAAAGTTGACTTTTTGGTCAAAAGTTGACCTACTGGGTCAATTGGGAGGTCATTAGGTCAAAAACTAACTTTTTTTTATCAAAACTGACTTTTTGGTCAAAAGTTGACCTATTGGGTCAACAGGTTGGTCATTAGGTCAAAAATTGACCATTTTAACCAAAGTTGACTATTTGGTCAAAAGTTGACCTACTGGGTCATTGGGGTTGTCATTAGGTCAAAAATAACAAATTTTAACCAAAATTGACTTTTTGTTTAAAAGTTGACCAATTAGGTCAATGGGTCAAGAATTGACTATTTTGACCAAATTTCACTTTTTTGGGCAAAAGTCGACCTATTGGGTTAATTGAGTGGTCATTAGGTCAAAAATTGATTATTTTGACCAAAATTGACTTTTTGGTCAAAAGTTGACCTATTGGGTCAATGGGTTGGACAATGGGTCAAAAATAGTTCATTTTGACTAAAGTTGACTTTTTGGTCAAAAGTTGATTTATTAGGTCAATGGGTTGGTCATTGGGTCAAGGATTGACCATTTTGACCAAAGTTGACTTTTTGGTCAGACTCTGACTTATTGGGTCAATAATTAGTCATTTGGTCAAAAATTAATTATTTTGACCAAAATATTGTTTTTGGTCAAAAATTGACCCATTTGGTCAATGGGGTGGTCATTGCTTCAGAAATTCACCATTTTGACCAAAGTTGACTTTTTGGTCAAAAGTTGACCCTCTGGGTCAATGGGTTGGTCATTAGGTCAGAAATTGACCATTTTGATCAAACTTAACATTTTTTTCTAAAGTTGACCTATAGGGTCAATTTGTTGGACATTGAGTCAAGGATTAACCATTTTTACCAAAGTTATTTTTTTGGACAAAAGTTGACCTATTGGATGAATGGGTTGGTCATTGGGTCAGAAATTTATCATTTTAACCGAGGTTGACTTTTTGGTCAAAAGTTGACTTGTTGTGCCAATTGGTTTATCATTAGGTAAAAATTCACTATTTTGACCAAAATTGCTTTTTGGTCAAAAGTTGACCTATTAGGTCATTGGGTTAAGGATTGACCATTTTGACCAAAGTTGACTTTTTTGTTAAAATTTGACTTATTGGGTCAATGGGTTGGTCAATGGGTCAAGGATTGACCATTTTGATCAAAATTGATTTTTTGGTAAGATATTGATTTTTTGGGTCAATAATTAGTAATTAGGTAAAAAATTGACTATTTTGACCAAAATTGACTATTTTGACCAAAATTGACTATTTTGACCAAAATTGACTATTTAGTCAAATATTGACCTATTAGGTCAATGGGTTGGTCATTAGGTCAGGGATTGGCCAATTCGACCAAAGTTGACTTTTTTGTCAAAATTTTACATATTGGGTTAATGGGTTGGTCATTGGGTCATAAATTGACCATTTCGACCCAAGTTGATTTTTTAGTCCAAACCTGTCCTATTAGGTCAATGGGTTTGTCATTGGGTCAAAGATTGACCATTTCGACCAAAGTTGACTTTTCGGTAAGAGATCGTGTTATTAGGTTAATAATTGGTCATTAGGTAAAAAATCGACTATTTTGACCAAAATTAACTTTCTGGTCAAAAGTTGACCTATTAGGTCGATGGGTTGATCATTGGGTCAGAAATTAAGCATTTTGACCAAAGTTGACTTTTTGGTCAAAAGTTGACATATTTGGTCAATGGGTTGGTCATTAGGGTCGAAATCGACATTTTTTACCAAAGTTGACTTTTTGGTCATAAGTTGACCTACTGGGTCAATGGGGTGGTCATTAGGTTAAAAATTGACTATTTTGACCAAAATTTAGATTTTGGTCAAAAGTTGACCTATTCGGTCAAGGATTGACCATTTTGACCAAAGTTTACTTTTTGGTCAAAAGTTGACCTATTAAGTCAATGGGATGGTCATTGGGTCAAGGATTGACCATTTTGACCAAAGTTGACTTTTTGGTCAGAGATTCACTTATTGGGTAAAGAATTAGTTATTAAGTCAAAAAGTGACTATTATGAATAACATTGACTTTTTGGTCAATAGTTGACCTATTCGGTCAATGGATTGGTCATTGGGTTAACGATTGATCATTTTGACCAAAGTTGACTTTTTGGTCAAAAGTTGGCCTATTAGGTCAATGGTTGGTCATTGGGTCAGAAGTTGTCCATTTTAACCAAAGTTAACTTATTTGGTCATTGGGTAGGTCATTAGGTCAGAAACGGACCATTTTAACCAAAGTTGACCTTTTGGTCAAAAGTTTATCTATTGAGTCAATGGGTTGGTCATTGGGTCAAGGATTTACCATTTCGACCAAAGTCTGTTTTTTGTTAAGAGATTGACTTATTAAGTCAATAATTAATCATTAGGTCAAAAATTAACTATTTTGACTAAAATTGACATTTTGGCCAAATATTGACATACTAGGTCAATTGGTTGGTCATTGGGTCAAGGAATAGCTAATTTGACTAAGTTGACTTTTTGGTCAAAAGTTAACATATTGGGTCAATGGGTTGGTCATTGGGTCAGAAATTAACCATTATGACCAAAGTAGTCTTTTTGGTCCAAAGTTGACCTATTGGGTCAATGGGTTTGTCATTGGGTCAAAGATTGACCATTTTGACCAAAGTTGACTTTTTGGTAAGAGATTGACTTATTAGGTCAATAATTTTTCATTAGGTCCAAAATTGACTATTTTGATCGAAATAAACTTTTTGGTCAAAATTAACCTATTGGGTCAAGGATTGATCGATTTGACCAAAGTTGACTTTTTTGGTCAAATGTTGATCTGTTTGGTCAATGGGGTGGTCATTAGGTCAAAATTTGATTATTTTGAGGCTATTTTTACCGAAATTCACTTTTTGGTCAAAAGTTTATCTATTTGGTCAAGGATTGACCAATTTGACCTAAGTTAATTTTTTGGTCAAAAGTTAACCTATTAGGTCAATGGGATGGTCATTGGGATTTCCATTTTAACCAAAGGTAACTTATTGGGTCAATGGCGTGGTCGTTAGGTCAGAAATTGACCATTTTTACCAAATGTGTCATTTTGAGAAAAGCTTGACCTATTGGGTTAATGGGGTGGTCATTAGGTCAAAAACTGACTATTTTGACCATAAATGACTTTATTGTCAAAAGTTAACCTATTGGGTCAATGGGTTGGGTATTGGGTCAAGGAATGACCATTTTAACTAAAGTTGACTATTTGATCAAAAGTTGACCTACTAGACCAATTGGGTGTTCATTAGGTCAAAAATTAAAAATTTTAACTAAAATTCACTTTTTGTTTAAAAGTGGACCAATTAGGTCAATGGGTTTGTGATTGGGTCAAGAATTGACTATTTTGACCAAATTTCAGTTTTTTATCAAAAGTTGACCTATTGGGTCATAGGGTTGGTCATTAGGTCAGAAGTTAACCATTTTTACCAAAGTTGACTTTTTGGTCAAAAGTTGACCTATTGGGTTAATTAAGTGGTCATTAGGTCAAAAATTGACTATTTTGACAAAAATTGACTTTTTGGTCAAATGTTGACCTATTGGGTCATGGGTTGGTCAATGGGTCAAAAATAGACCATTTTGACTAAAGTTGACTTTTTGGTAAAAGTTGACCTATTAGGTTAATGTGTTGGTCATTGGGTCACGGACTAACCATTTTGACCAAAGTTGACTTTTTTGCCAGACTCTGACTTATTGGGTCAATAATTAGTCATTCGGTCAAAAATTGATTATTTTTACCAAAATACTATTTTTGGTCAAAAGTTAACCCATTTGGTCAATGAGGTGGTCATTGTGTCACAAATTGACCATTTTGACAAATGTTGTCTTTTTGGTCAAAAGTAGACCTATTGGGTCAATGAGTTAGTCAATGGGTCAGAAATTGACCATTTTGAACAAACTTGACTTTTCGGTCAAAAGTTAACCTAATAGGTGAATGGGTTGGTCATTGAGTCAAGGATTGACCATTTTTACCAAAGTTAACTTTTTGGTTAAAAGTTGACCTATTGGGTCAATGGGTTGGTCGTTGGGTCAGAAATTGACTATTTTGACCAAAGTTGACTTTTTGGTCAAAAGTTGACCTATTGTGCCAATTGTGTTGACATTAGGTTAAAAATTGACTATATTGACCAAAATTTTTTTTGATCAAAAGTTGACCTACTGGGTCATTGGGACAAGAATTGACCATTTTGACCAAATTTGACTTTTTGGTCAAAAGTTGATCTATTGAGTCAATGGGTTGGTCATTGGGTCAATGATTGACCATTTTGACCAAAGTTGGTTTTTTGTTAAGAGATTGACTTATTGGGTCAATAAGTAATCATTAGGTCAAAAATTAACTATTTTGACCAAAATTGACATTTTGGCCAAATATTGACCAATTGGGTCAATTGGTTGGTCATTAGGTCAAGGTTTGGCCAATTTGACCAAAGTTGACTTTTTGGTTAAAAGTTAACATATTGGGTCAATGGGTTGGTCATTGGGTCAGAAATTGACCATTTTGACCAAAGTTGTCTTTTTGGTCCAAAGTTGACCTGCTGGGTCAATGGGCTTGTCATTGAGTCAAGGATCGACCATTTTGAGCAAAGTTGACTTTTTGGTAAGAGATTGACTTATTAGGTCAATAATTTGTCATTAGGTCCAAAATTGACTTTTTTGACCAAAATTAACTTTTTAGTCAAAAATTAACCTATTGGGTCAAGGATTGATCATTTTGACCAATGTTGACTTTTTTTGTCAAAAGTTGACCTGCAGGGTCAATGGGGTGGTCATTAGGTCAAAAATTGATTGTTTTGAGAATATTTTGACCGAAATTCACTTTTTGGTCAAAAGTTTACCTATTTGGTCAAGGATTGACCATTTTGACCAAAGTTAATTTTTTGGTCAAAAGTTGACCTATTAGGTGAATGGGATGGTCATTGAGTCAAGGATTAACCATTACTTTTTTTGTCAGGGATTGACTTATGTCGGCATATATTTTTTGGTTGTGGGTTTTGAAAAGGGGGTCGCCTAAAGAAATTGCCGGCGAATTTTCTTATTTTAAATTTAATTTAAATATATATATAGTTTAAAAGATAACATTTGATTTTGAAAGTAATTTTAGTTTGAAAATTTTAAGATATGAAATCAAATTGATCTCACATCCCGAATAGTTTATATAAACGAGCACCGCACCACAAACTGTATATCTATCTCGGAGAATAGACACACTGCTTGATGATGAGGCTCAATTAAATAAACTAGAAGATTTGTGACATCTGTTTGGTTTGCAAACCAATTTTATAAGCCGACAAGTTCCCCTGCTTAATATAAAGGAATTAAGCAGGGTTTATATTACCTAGGTTCTTAAAGTTCCCTATAAGGGCAAGCCCCTATAGTTAATTACATCCTAAGTGACGGGAATCACTTAAGAAAACTCTCGATAATGATCAGTGATTTTGCTCTCAAGGATTTCAAAGTTTAAGGTTTTCAAACAATTGGATTTTGGAGTTTCAATAGGGAATAGATCAAATTTGGAACACTTAATTTTTTAGAATCCAAAGGAAGAGAAGTAGGAGAAGCTGAGGATCAAGAGGAATCTTGGCAACTTCCCAAACTATCCTATTGATCGGCTTCGAATTTAAGAAAATCCTAATATTATCCGATATTTCAATCTTGCCAATTTTAGTTAATTAGGACTTATATTCGTATGACATAATCATACAATCAGCCTAGAAGATGTGAGGCTTTATGTCGTACCAAACGACTACCTTGGAGTCCTAAGACCGGTTAGAGCTTAATTTACATCACATGATCATGTAAATGCCTAACGAAGAGTTGAGGATTTATGTTGCACTAAGCAAACTACTTCGAAATTCTATGGCTTTGTTGTTTAAATTCTAGGAATGTTTAGTTGATGTAGATCCGAGTTTTGCTGATGACGATGGCCTTCGTCGCCCACCATGCTCCGAGATCTTTGTTGTTGCGGAGGTTTGGTTTTAGAAGTTATAAATCAGGGAGATGAGAGAAGTGTTTTGGTTTAGAGAAAATCTTAAAATCCAAGTGTTTTTAATATTTTAATTAAAATAAATCTTAAAGTTGTTTAAACGAACGTATTAAGATCCCACGGTTCCGTCATCCCGCACCGTTATTTTCATCGAATTCACTTAGTCCGGATGAATTTGCTAAACTCAACTCGAATGAGTTCCACACTTTCATTTAGACCTCGGGAAATCCCGTTAGTAACACGTGAGTTACATCATCCGAGGTATTTCCGATCATTCAACGAGACGTTTTAATTTAGTTGCAATTGTAGTTTTGTTGTTCCGTTTGTGATTAAGTTTTCGAGTTGTTTTATATTTTGAAATGTTGTGGCGGTGAATTTTATCTTGTAATGATTTTTAATTTAATTTTGGTTTCGGTTCGTGGACTATCCTAAAGGTTTTGGTTTTCATGCAACAGTTGTTTATCATGCAAGAAAACTAAAGTACAGTGCATGTATGTAAATTGCAATAAAGTAAATTGCAATAAAATAAAAGCGTACCTGGAGGGTCTTCCCGTCATCCCAAGCTACACTTAAAACACATATTAAGGCATTTAAATATTCCAACAAGTACCTAGGTAAAGCTAAGGGAAAGATTTTTGGTTGTTTACCAAAGTCCTAATCCTATAGCTAGTCATCTCCTATGACGTCTAGGTTCTTGTGTTTTGGTTTAGGACAATTTTCTTCATCAAAGAACAATTAAATTCAATTGTTCTTATAAACATCCTATCATATTGAGGAAGTGCTTAAGACGAGTCTTAAACATCTTTTCAATACCTTTAGGATTGTTTTAAGTCCAAGAGAATTTAATTATACAATCGAATTAATCATCCTAGGGAGTTTAAGTTTTGTTCTTTTCGCTCGATGAACTAGTGACATTTGAATATCCTATAAGTGAGATAACACTTCACTTGATACCTCATTTAAGAGTTATAATAACAAGAGCTTTAAAAGAGCAACTCAACTCATTAAGTATTTTAATGATTTAAACTTAATGATTTAATTTTAATTTTGACTTAATTATAGAAAATTAGTTTAAGTTTGGAATAGTGTTCAAGTTATTTTAGATTTAATTCTTAATGATTTCATTTAGGTTTGTTATTAAATGATTTTAATTTAATTTAATTCAATTTAATTTAATTTTGATTTAATTTAATTTAATTTAATTTAATTTTAATTTAATTTAATTTCAATTTAATTTTAATTTAATTTAAATTCAATTTAAATTTAAATTTAATTTAATTTTAATTTAATTTAATTTCAATTTAAATTTAATTTTAATTTAATTTTAATTTGATTTAGTTTTAATTTAGTTTAATTTTAATTTAATTTAATTTAATTTAGTTTAATTTAACTTAATTTGATCTCAATTTATTTTTCTTTTAATTTAATTTGATTTGATTTTAATTTAATTTCAATTTTAATTTAATTGATATTATTCTTTTAATTTTTTTAATTAAGACTTAAGTATTATTGAAGTGATTTATTTAGGGATTTTTAAATTAAAGAATAAATATCCTCTTAAATAATATCCCTACTTTAATAATTCCAATTTCTATTATTCTCCCAAAATTTCAATTAATTAGTTAATTAAAGTTTTATTTTAATTATATTTGAAATGGTTAATAGGTTTCTACCGTTAATCATTTAAGTTTCAATCATCTAAAATCAGTTTAAAATCAAATATTTTACCCTCCCTTTTTTTATTAATCCTAAAATTTTAATTAAGGGTTAAAGAATTTAATTACCATTTTTGCCCTTCAAGCTTAATACTTCTATAACTCACTAAATTAAGCTCAAATGAACTTGAAATTTCTATGTAGCCTCACTCACATGTCAATTAAGACATTAGAGGAGAAAATGTGGTTTTTCTATATTTAATTTATTTATGTAATTATTTTTAATGGAAAGTAGGGGGTTTTCAAAGAAAATTCAACAACATGACCAAGGAAATGCTTCTGTCCTTGAGAAAAATATGGGATGTTCCTTTTGACCAGAGGACCATCTGGACCAATTTTGGTGATTTTTTGAATTACACTTTATTTATTAGAATTATTTTTGAGTTTTGGAGCATTAATTAATTTTAAAATAAAATTAAAGTTGAAAAATGGATTTTATATTTTTCTTAGATCTCGCTGGCCTCAAGGAGTCCGGAGAAATAAATTTTATATTTTTCTGATTTTTTTTTGATTTATTAGAATTATTTTAGTGAAAAGGTTGGAAAATACATTTTTTAATATTAAAAATTACATTAA
This sequence comes from Papilionanthe hookeriana x Papilionanthe teres, assembly GCA_022702705.1. Taxonomy (NCBI): domain Eukaryota; kingdom Viridiplantae; phylum Streptophyta; class Magnoliopsida; order Asparagales; family Orchidaceae; genus Papilionanthe; species Papilionanthe hookeriana x Papilionanthe teres. Next base: position 204,868 of record CM040424.1, read on the forward strand.
GCCTTTAAAATTCAATATCTTACCCTAGGGACTTAAAACAATATTTGGTTTGTTCCTAAATGATTAGAATTCAAAATGTGACATTTTGGTGATTTTTAATATTTTTATGATTTTTATTATTTTTTAATTATTAAAAATATTAAAATAATGATAAAAAATCATCTTTTTTAGAAAATTATAATTTTAATTTTCCTAAGTTCCTCCGATATCGCAGAAGCTCCAAAACCATTTTTGTGAATTTTTTAAAAGTATTTTGTGAGTTATGAATTTTTAAAGTTTAATTTTACCCATTTTTGCTTAAGAGGCTTAATCAACCCATTTGGTGGGGTTAATCAAGTCCAATTGGTTTCAAATTTTTATGTGGTGTTCTCCTATCCCTGGAGGACAGTGGAGAATTGTTTTTAAGTTAATTTGAAGTGTAGTTAACCCTAATTAATTAAAGTTCAATTTTGGGTATTTAGGCTAATTAGGGTTGTTCGAAGTGAATTAACTCAAAACTTATTTTTCCTAAGTTCCTCTGGTCACAAGAAACATCACCAAATTTTCCTAGAATTTATTTCTCAACATACTAATTATTGGAATTAAAATACTCAAAATAGTAACATGAACTTGGAAAATCAATAACTTCTCATAGGATGGCCTCCGACCTTGGAAAATTCGGGGAATGTTCCCAAGTTCGTAGGCTTCAAAAGCCCTATGGTCTCATGCCATGATGAATTGCTATATGCAAATGGAGAATTAAAACAATGCAGAGAGTAAATAAATCATTAAAAATAAAATACTTAATGAAATTACTTGATTTCTTTTCCACATTATTCTCCTCGTTCCATTGAGCGAAGAGGTTATTTTTATTTTATTTTTAGGATTTTTCTACACAAAGTTATGAAATTTTGAAGTTCGGTAATTAAATAAATGAAAAATACCCTATTTTCTTACTTATCCACGCGACGCTGACTCAACCTCGGCGCCTAAGAAGCTCCACGCGTCGCCTCTTGATTCAGCACCGCCATCTGACTGGGATGCCACGCGGCCCGCGGTTCATGTCCCGTTGTGCTGTCCAGCTCAATCCCGACCGTCCGCTCAATACACGCGCGATCCAACGGCTCCCAGTCATCGTCTACGACTGGTGTGAACCTTGACCGTCGACCTTCTAACCCTAATTTCTCACTCGATTCTCAACAAATTTTTGTGTTCTTATGCTCTATGGATTCGTCTTGAAGAGACAAACACATCCATACTGGTAAACATGCATTAAAATTGACTCAAACTAAATGGAGAATCTCCAGAAGCTCGGGAGAAGGAGAGAGCTCATACCTTTGCTCAGAGAAGTGAAGCTTCAATCTGAGGGCTATGTCACCTTTGATTGGGTCCAAGCAAGCTCCAGATGAAGTCCCTTGGCCTGGTGAATTGCCTAGGTACAAAAGTGACCACAGCCGATCACAAAGCTTGGAGGCTGGAAGCAATGGCTGTCCTGGTGAGGGGGCTTTTGCTGGGAAACTTCTCCTCTTGATCTAGTGAAGGTGTAGAGTCAATCAATTTGAGGATTGACTCACTGTGGTGAAGTGTCCTGGTTTTGGGCTTGTATTTCAACTCTGAAATTGAGCTCACAAAGAGGAAATGGCAGGAGGATTTCAGTGGGGATCAAGTTCTCTAGGTGTGGGGAAGAGTCTGGAATGATTTTGGCAGAGTTTTCTTAAGGTTTGTTTCAACACCTCTCTTGGCCGAGAGGAGGGGGTGTTTAAATAGGAGAGGCTAGAGGGCCTCCCAAGGGGGTTTAAGGGTTGGGATCAGCTGCTCTGGTGAGGAGAAGAACACTCGCAATGGCCATTTGGAGTGAGGCAGCTCGCACAAGGTGGAATTCCAAAATTTGCTCCGCCAAGGTCTCGGCCATGGTGTTTTCCCGCGATCCGGGCGACCGGCCAAGCAGGCATGGGTCACCCTCGTGTTCGGGTGAGTCGTGGGCTCGATGTTGGTGAATTCAATCGAAGCTCGACATGTGTAAAGTGGTTTGATTCAAATGGAATGGGGAGGTGGCTCTTTTGCACTTGGTTTGGTCAACCCATGGAAATGGGCTTGGTTCACCTCCCCATGGCCGATTTGGGGTGAGGGAGGATCATTCGCACTCGCCTAGAAAGGGTGGTGAAGTCCCCATCCAAAGTGATGCGGCTAATCTTGGTTTAGTGTGTAGCATTGAAGGGGTTAAAAAGCTTAATGAAGGTTTAAGACAAGAGAGCCCCCTTTTGCCATTAATGGGTTGGTCACATGTCAAACATCCCATGGCTTCATATGGCTTGTACATGGCTTGTCTTTGGCTCACATATGGCTTGGCAAGATTTTGGTCAACTTTCATGGAAAAGGGCTTTAGGAATTTTTGGAAATTTTGGGGTTATTTGATGGGATTTGGCATAATACCATTTTGGTTTGATTTTCATGATGGGTTTAACACTTAGGGAATGATATCAATTAAGTGAGGATGAGATGTGATTGTAATGTGGGCTTTAGGATGGGTTTGGGCTTATGAATTTCGTAGAAGTGGGCTTTTAGGAAGGTTTAAGGGAGTGGGCCTTTATGTTTAGCAATGAGCTTTTAGATGAAAAATTTTGCAAAGGGCCATGCCAAATAATTGTTGAGTTTAGTGTAAGGATGTGTCTCGAATGATTTGAAGAAAATTTGAGGTAGTTTGGAATTGAATCGGGTTGAATTCGGGCTCATTTCGGTAAATGGGCCAATGTAGGTCAAATCGGGCTAATTTGGGCCAATGTTGGGCTAGGGTTAAAATTGATGTAAAATTAATGTTGGGAAATGTTTATGGGAGTGTTTTAAAGAGGTTTCAACTTTGGTTGGGTTTTGATTTTGGGACTTGGGCTTATTTGGGTTAGGTTTCGGCTTAGGTCAAAATTGGGCTTTTTGGTTTTGGGTTGAATTTGAGTGGGGTTTGGGTCCAAATTTTGAGCAAATTATGTTAGTGTTTTGTTTGTGGGGATGTTAGTGGAAGGTTTAGAAAAGGTTCTGGGGTCAATTGAAGTCGAATTGGTTTGGCTCGACATTGGGTTCACTTGGGTTAAGAATGAGCTAAATTGGGGGGTTTTTGTAAAAGTGGGGTAAATTGACAAAATTGGCCCATGGTGTAGTTGGACAAAATGAAAAATTGGGAATATTTGGGATTTTCTGCAATTTTCTGGGAATTTTCTGAATTTTTGTATTTTTGGGTCAAGAGGGGCATTTTGGTAATTTGGAGGGTATTGGGGGATACTTTTGGAATTTTTGGTATTTTTGGCTATGGATGATCAATTTGATTGGTGAGGAAATGTTCAAGGTTAATTTTGGGGAATTTTGGGTGATTTGAAAATTTTGGAGGATTTGGGCAATTTTAAGCGACTTTTGGCAAGTTTGATAGTGTAGGATCCCCGGGGCAAAAATTGAAATTTTGGAAGAATGAAGATTGATCAAATATGAGTGAAATGGAATCACTTTGGTTGAGCCATGAAGTCATATTAAGCCTATATGAGCCATGAGAGGACTCATTTGAGGCATTCACTATGTTGTTCCTAACCCTCTTAACTAGGGGCTTAGGGGTTAAGGTCCATCCATATGAATTACCTACATGAGTCAAGGAGTCAAGTTGGGTATGGGTGTGGTTTTAGGATTTGGATTGTGTGTGTGAGAGTGTAGAGTATGAGTGTAGTGAGTGTGTAAGTCAACCCTCACCAGACCAAGCCACCCAGGGTGGTCCTAAGGCCAAAGAGTCTTATAGGGAACTCATCCTTTAAACCTTCACTTTTGATCTCAACCCTCTAGGTGATTAGGGGTCTACAATCAAGCTTGTGGGGTTTTCAGGGAGACAAGAAGTGGTTCAAATTTCTAAGGGATGGGTCCCAATTCTAGTCCTCTAAGATAGTCAAAGGAAAAGCCTAAGGCTAGATCCTAAACACTAAAGAGGGAAGAGAAGACCTCATCAAAAATGAGGTAACGGGGGTTTATATTCTACAGGTTCTTAAAGTTCCTTATAGGCAAGCCCCTATAGTTATTTATCCTAAGTGACGAGTCACTTGAAAACTCTACGATAATGGTTGCTCTCAAGGATTTCAAAGTTTAAGGTTTTCAAACAATTGGATTTTGGAGTTTCAATAGGGAATAGATCAAATTTGGAACACTTAATTTTTAGAATCCGAAAGGAAGAGAAGTAGAGAAGCCGAGGATCAAGAGGAATCTTGCAACTTCCCGAACTATCCTATTGATCGGCTTGAATTTAAGAAAATCCTAATATTATCCGATATTTCAATCTTGCCAATTTTAGTTAATTAGGACTTATATTCGTATGACATAATCATACAATCAGCTCAGAAGATGTGAGGCTTTATGTCGTACCAAACGACTACCTCGGAGTCCTAAGACCAGGTTAGAGCTTAATTTACATCACATGATCATGTAAATGCCTAATGAAGAGTTGAGGATTTATGTTGCACTAAGCAAACTACTTCGAAATTCTATGGCTTTGTTGTTTAAATTCTAGGAATGTTTAGTTGATGTAGATCCGAGTTTTGTCGATGACGATGGCGCTTGTTGCCTACCATGCTCCGAGATCTTTGTTGTTGCGAGGTTTGGTTTTAGAAGTTATAAATCGGGAGATGAGAGAAGTGTTTTGGTTTAGAGAAAATCTTAAAATCCAAGTGTTTTTAATATTTTAATTAAAATAAATCTTAAAGTTGTTTAAACGAACCGATTAAGATCCCACGGTTCCGTCGTCCCGCACCGTTATTTTCATCGAATTCACTTAGTCCGGATGAATTTGCTAAACTCAACTCGAATGAGTTCCACACTTTCATTTAGACCTTGGGAAATCCGTTAGTAACACGTGGGTTACATCATCCGAGGTATTTCCGATCATTCAACGAGACGTTTTAATTTAGTTGCAATTGTAGTTTTGTTGTTTCGTTTGTGATTAAGTTTTGAGTTGTTTTATATTTTGAAATGTTGTGGCGGTGAATTTTATCTTGTAATGATTTTTAATTTAATTTTGGTTTCGGTTCGAGGACTATCCTAAAGGTTTTGGTTTTCATGCAACAGTTGTTTATCATGCAGAAAAGTAAAGTACGAGTGCATGTATGTAAATTGCAATAAAGTAAATTGCAATAAAATAAAAGCGTACCCGGAGGGTCTTCACGTCATCCCAAGCTACACTTAAAACACATATTAAGGCATTTAAATATTCCAACAAGTACTTTAGGTAAAGCTAAGGGAAAGATTTTTGGTTGTTTACCAAAGTCCTAATCCTATAGCTAGTCATCTCCTATGACGTCTAGGTTCTTGTGTTTTGGTTTAAGGACGATTTTCTTCATCGAAGAACAATTAAATTCAATTGTTCTTATAAACATCCTATCATATTGAGGAAGTGCTTAAGACGAGTCTTAAACATCTTTTCAATACCTTTAGGATTGTTTTAAGTCCAAGAGAATTTAATTATACAATTGAATTAATCATCCGGGAGTTTAAGTTTTGTTCTTTTGCTCAGTGAACTAGGACATTTGAATATCCTATAAGTGAGATAACACTTCACTTGATACCTCATTTAAGAGTTATAATAACAAGAGCTTTAAAAGAGCAACTCAACTCATTAAGTATTTTAATGATTTAAACTTAATGATTTAATTTTAATTTTGACTTAATTATAGAAAATTAGTTTAAGTTTGGAATAGTGTTGAAGTTATTTTAGATTTAATTCTTAATGATTTCATTTAGGTTTGTTATTAAATGATTTTAATTTAATTTAATTCGATTTAATTTAATTTTGATTTAATTTAATTTAATTTAATTTAATTTTAATTTAATTTAATTTCAATTTAATTTTAATTTAATTTAAATTCAATTTAAATTTAAATTTAATTTAATTTTAATTTAATTTAATTTCAATTTAAATTTAATTTTAATTTAATTTTAATTTGATTTAGTTTTAATTTAGTTTAATTTTAATTTAATTTAATTTAATTTAGTTTAATTTAACTTAATTTGATCTCGATTTATTTTTCTTTTAATTTAATTTGATTTGATTTTAATTTAATTTCAATTTTAATTTAATTGAGATTATTCTTTTAATTTTTTAATTAAGACTTAAGTATTATTGAAGTGATTTATTTAGGGATTTTTAAATTAAAGAATAAATATCCTCTTAAATAATATCCCTACTTTAATAATTCCAATTTCATTATTCTCCCAAAATTTCAATTAATTAATTAATTAAAGTTTTATTTTAATTATATTTGAAATGGTTAATAGGTTTCTACCGTTAATCATTTAAGTTTCGATCATCTAAAATCAGTTTAAAATCAAATATTTTACCCTCCTTTTTTTATTAATCCTAAAATTTTAATTAAGGGTTAAAGAATTTAATTACCATTTTTGCCCTTCGAAGCTTAATAATTCTATAACTCACTAAATTAAGCTCAAATGAACTTGAAATTTCTATGTAGCCTCACTCACATGTCGATTAAGACATTAGAGGAGAAAATGTGATTTTTACTGTATTTAATTTATTTATGTAATTATTTTTAATGGAAAATAGGGGGTTTTCAAAGAAAATTCGACAACATGACCAAGGAAATGCTTCGTCCTTGAGAAAAATTATGGGATGTTCCTTTGACTAGAGGACCATCTGGACCAATTTTAGTGATTTTTGAATTATACTTTATTTATTAGAATTATTTTTGAGTTTTGGAGCATTAATTAATTTTAAAATAAAATTAAAGTTGAAAAATGGATTTTATAATTTTCTTAAATCTCGCTGACCTCAAGGAGTCCAGACAAAATAAATTTTATATTTTTCTGATTTTTTTTGATTTATTAGAATTATTTTAGTGAAAAGGTTGGAAAATACATTTTTTAATATTAAAAATTACATTAAGCCTTTAAAATTCAATATCTTACCCTAGGGACTTAAGAAAAATATTTGGTTTGTTCCTAAATGATTAGAATTCAAAATGTGACATTTTGGTGATTTTTAATATTTTTATGATTTTTATTATTTTTTAATTATTAAAAATATTAAAATAATGATAAAAATCAACTTTTTTAGAAAATTATAATTTTAATTTTCCTAAGTTCCTCCGATATCGAGAGAAGCTCCAAAACCATTTTTGTGAATTTTTGAAAAGTATTTTGTGAGTTATGAATTTTTAAAGTTTAATTTTACCCATTTTTGCTTAAGAGGCTTAATCAACCCATTTGGTGGGGTTAATCGAGTCCGATTGGTTTCAAATTTTTATGTGGTGTTCTCCTATCCACTAGAGGACGGTGGAGAATTGTTTTTAAGTTAATTTGATGTGTAGTTAACCCTAATTAATTAAAGTTCAATTTTGGGTATTTAGGCGAATTAGGGTTGTTCGAAGTGAATTAACTCAAAACTTATTTTTCCTAAGTTCCTCCGAGTCACAAGAAACATCACCAAATTTTCCTAGAATTTATTTCTCAACATACTAATTATTGGAATTAAAATACTCGAAAATAGTAACATGAACTTGGAAAATCAATAACTTCTCATAGGGATGGCCTCGACCTTGGAAAATTCAGGGAATGTTCCCAAGTTCGAGGCTTCAAAAGCACTATGGTCTCATGCCATGATGAATTGCATATTCAAATGGAGAATTAAAACAATGCATAGAGTAAATAAATCATTAAAAATAAAATACTTAATGAAATTACTTGATTTCTTTTCCACATTATTCTACTCTGTTCACTTTGAAGCAAGAGGTTATTTTTATTTTATTTTTAGGATTTTTCTACACAAAGTTATGAAATTTTTGAAGTTACGGTAATTAAATAAATGAAAAATACCCTATTTTCCTACTTATCCACGCGACGGCGACTCGACCTCGGCGCCTCAGAAGCTCCGCGCGTCGCCTCTTCGGTTCGGCGACCGCCATCGGGCCGGGATGCCACGCGGCCCGCGGTTCATGTCCCGTTGTCTGTGTCGGCTCGATCCCGACCGTCCAGCTCGATACACGCGCGATCCAACGGCTCCCAGTCATCGTCTACGACTGGTGTGAACCCGTGACCGTCGACCTTCTAACCCTAATTTCTCACTCGATTCTCAACAAATTTTTGTGTTCTTATGCTCTATGGATTCGTCTTGAAGAGACAAACACATCCATACGGTAAACATGCATTAAAATTGACTCAAACTAAATGGAGAATCTCCAGAAGCTCGGGAGAAGGAGAGAGCTCATACCTTTGCTCAGAGAAGTGAAGCTTCAATCTGAGGGCTATGTCACCTTCGATTGGGTCCAAGCAAGCTCCAGATGAAGTCCCTTGGCCTGGTGAATTGCCTAGGTACAAAAGTGACCACAGCCGATCACTAAGCTTGGAGGCTGGAAGCAATGGCTGTCCTGGTGAGGGGGCTTTTGCTGGGAAACTTCTCCTCTTGATCTAGTGAAGGTGTAGAGTCAATCAATTTGAGGATTGACTCACTGTGGTGAAGTGTCCGGTTTTGGGCTTGTATTTCAACTCGAAATTGAGCTCACAAAGAGGAAATGGCGAGGAGGATTTCGGTGGGGATCAAGTTCTCTAGGTGTGGGGAAGAGTCCGGAATGATTTTGGCGAGTTTTCTTAAGGTTTGTTTCGACACCTCTCTTGGCCGAGAGGAGGGGGTGTTTAAATAGGAGAGGCTGGAGGGCCTCCCAAGGGGGTTTAAGGGTTGGGATCGAGCTGCTCGGGTGAGGAGAAGAACGAGTCGCAATGGCCATTTGGAGTGAGGCGGCTCGGCGAGGTGGAATTCCAAAATTTGGCTCCGCCGAGGTCTCGGCCATGGTGTTTTCCGGCGATCCGGGCGGTGGCCGGCAGGCATGGGTCACCCTCAGGTTCGGGTGAGTCAGGGCTTGATGTTGGTGAATTCAATTGAAGCTTGACATGTGTAAAGTGGTTTGATTCAAATGGAATGGGGAGGTGGCTCTTTTGCACTTGGTTTGGTCGACCCATGGAAATGGGCTTGGTTCACCTCCCATGGCTGATTTGGGGTGAGGGAGGATCATTTGCATCGGCTAGAAAGGGGTGGTGAAGTCCCCATCGAAAGTGATGTGGCTAATCTTGGTTTAGTGTGTAGCATTGAAGGGGTTAAAAAGCTTAATGAAGGTTTAAGACAAGAGAGCCCCCTTTTGCCATTAATGGGTTGGTCACATGTCAAACATCCCATGGCTTCATATGGCTTGTACATGGCTTGTCTTTGGCTCACATATGGCTTGGCAAGATTTTGGTCAACTTTCATGGAAAAGGGCTTTAGGAATTTTTGGAAATTTTGGGGGTTATTTGATGGGATTTGGCATAATACCATTTTGGTTTGATTTTCATGATGGGTTTAGCACTTAGGGAATGATATCAATTAAGTGAGGATGAGATGTGATTGTAATGTGGGCTTTAGGATGGGTTTGGGCTTATGAATTTGGTAGAAGTGGGCTTTTAGGAAGGTTTAAGGGAGTGGGCCTTTATGTTTAGCAATGAGCTTTTAGATGAAAAATTTTGCAAAGGGCCATGCCAAATAATTGTTGAGTTTAGTGTAAGGATGTGTCTTGAATGATTTGAAGAAAATTTGAGGTAGTTTGGAATTGAATTGGGTTGAATTCGGGCTCATTTGGTAAATGGGCCAATGTAGGTCAAATTGGGCTAATTTGGGCCAATGTTGGGCTAGGGTTAAAATTGATGTAAAATTAATGTTGGGAAATGTTTATGGGAGTGTTTTAAAGAGGTTTCAACTTTGGTTGGGTTTTGATTTTGGGACTTGGGCTTATTTGGGTTAGGTTTGGGTTTAGGTCAAAATTGGGCTTTTTGGTTTTGGGTTGAATTTGAGTGGGGTTTGGGTCCAAATTTTGAGCAAATTATGTTAGTGTTTTGTTTGTGGGGATGTTAGGGAAGGTTTAGAAAAGGTTTGGGGTCAATTGAAGTTGAATTGGTTTGGTTTGACATTGGGTTCACTTGGGTTAAGAATGGGCTAAATTGGGGGGTTTTTGTAAAAGTGGGGTAAATTGACAAAATTGGCCCATGGTGTAGTTGGACAAAATGAAAAATTGGGAATATTTGGGATTTTCTGCAATTTTCTGGGAATTTTCTGAATTTTTGTATTTTTGGGTCGAGAGGGGCATTTTGGTAATTTGGAGGGTATTGGGGGATACTTTTGGAATTTTTGGTATTTTTGGCTATGGATGATCAATTTGATTGGTGAGGAAATGTTCAAGGTTAATTTTGGGGAATTTTGGGTGATTTGAAAATTTTGGAGGATTTGGGCAATTTTAAGGACTTTTGGTAAGTTTGATAGGTGTAGGATCCCCGGGGCAAAAAATTGAAATTTTGGAAGAATGAAGATTGATCAAATATGAGTGAAATGGAATCACTTTGGTTGAGCCATGAAGTCATATTAAGCCTATATGAGCCATGAGAGGACTCATTTGAGGCATTCACTATGTTGTTCCTAACCCTCTTAGCTAGGGGCTTAGGGGTTAAGGTCCATCCATATGAATTACCTACATGAGTCAAGGAGTCGAAGTTGGGTATGGGTGTGGTTTTAGGATTTGGATTGTGTGTGTGAGAGTGTAGAGTATGAGTGTAGTGAGTGTGTAAGTCAACCCTCACCAGACCAAGCCACCCAGGGTGGTCCTAAGGCCAAAGAGTCTTATAGGGAACTCATCCTTTAAACCTTCACTTTTGATCTCAACCCTCTAGGTGATTAGGGGTCTACAGATCAAGCTTGTGGGGTTTTCGGGGAGACAAGAAGTGGTTCAAATTTCTAAGGGATGGGTCCCGATTCTAGTCCTCTAAGATAGTCGAAGGAAAAGCCTAAGGCTAGATCCTAAACACTAAAGAGGGAAGAGGAAGACCTCATCAAAAATGAGGTCAACAAATGGACCCCGATAGGTGTGGTGTGTTAACCAAGCACACCGCGCGTATTGGCGTTGACCGAAGAGATCAACAAAACTAACACGGATGTCCAAGTGACAAACTTAGGACGAAGTAGAAGAATTTCCGCTAGGGAGTATCGAGTAAATCTCCAAGGCGAAGATTCCGGAACTCTCGGCCGGGAAAAAGGAGGTGAATTTCAGATCACAAGATTTTAAGAGATTAGATCTTAGATTCGTTTCATTTTTTATTTCAAGTTTTAATTTTGAGTTTGAATTTCGATTTGAGTTTCAATTTTTGTTTTATGCGGAGAAAAGAGTAGAGGCTAAGGCCCACCCGAATGCATTTGTATGCTTGAGAAGGAAGCGGGATCGAACCTATTCCATATGTGTATGCTTGAGAAGGATTAGGAGTGAGCCTATCCCAAATGCTTGAGGAAGAATAGGACAAAGCCTATCCGAAATGCAGAGTGCTTTAATTTCAATTTCTTCGTTGAGAGGATCAAATTTTGAGATTCTTTGAGAAAGGAGTAGGACTGTGCCTATCCCGAGTACTGAGAATTGCTGAGAAGGGAGTAGGGCGGAAGCCTATCCCGAATGCTGAGAACTGCTGAGAATTGCTGAGATTGCTGAGGATTGCTGAGGTGCTGAGATTACTGAGGATTGCTGAGGTGCTGAGATTGCTGAGTGCTGAGAATTGCTGAGAATTGCTGAGATTGCTGAGAAGGGAGTAGGGCGGAAGCCTATCCCAAGTGCTGAGAATTGCTGAGAATGTGCTGAGATGGGAGTACGGCGGAAGCCTATCCCGAGTGCTGAGAATTGTTGAGAAGGGAGTAGGGCGGAAGCCTATCCCGAGTGCTTGAAGCTGCTGAGAAGGGAGTAGGCGGAAGCCCATCTCGAATGTCGAGAATATGCTTGAGATGGAGTACGGCGGAAGCTTCATCCGAATGTCGAGAATATGTTGAGATAAGAGTACGGTGGAAGCCTATCCCGAATGCTGAGAATTGTTGAGAAGGGAGTAGGGCGGAAGCTTATACCGAATGCTGAGAATATGCTGAGATGGGAGTACGGCGGAAGCCTATCCCGAATGCTGAGAATATGCTGAGATGGGAGTACGGCAAAAGCCTATCCCGAATGCTGAGAATTGCAGAGATTCTGTGAATGCAAAGACATTGAAGAATTTCTGTCGACTTATCTCTGAGACCGAAGAATTTTGTTGAAATTTATTTATGCGAGAGATTGAGAGAAATTTTCTTCGAGGTCCATGTGGAATTTTTTCTGAGATTCAGACTTATGCGATGGTTGTGAAAAATTTTGTTGATATTTGATTTATTCTATGACTATGAAGAATTTTACTGAGATTTGGATTTAGCGGGAGATCGAAATGAGATATGAAAGTGTTCCATATCCCATGGGAATCAATCAAAGTCTGATTAGTTGGCGAAGGGTACGAACCCATGCCATCCGAATCAAATTGAAAATTCTTCGTGATTCGAAATCATCCCGAGAGAGGGTTTCAAAGGAGGTCCGGAATAGATCTTGATTTGAAGAAGGATTGGAGGATTTGAAAAGATGGACTTAAACTGGAATTCAATTTGAGCTTTAGATTTGTTTTGTTTGTCCTTTAACTATCCAATTTTTTTTATTGTTTATTTGGTGTTCATGTGGATTTGAAGTTTTTTTTTAATGTTTGGATTTTTATGGAAGAGAGTTCTTATTTATTTTCCTTTTCTTTTCTGTTCTTTGTTCGAAGTTCATTTAACTTTAATGGCGTTTCCCGATCAATTTGCACAAAAAGAGGTGAAGGAAAAATGTGACATGATCACTTTCATTCCGATCTTGTTGAAGATACATCATACGACTCGATGCGAAATATTTCTCATATAATCCATGACTCAAAACGGGTTATGTATGATTCTTGTTGATCCATCCAAAAAGTATCTGTTAAATCCATGTCTGAATAATGAGATACACGGTCAATAACATCACCTTCCAAGCCATCCTTGGTAGGAATGCCCATGGATATGCATTGGAGGTGTGCTATTTCCCGTGTAACTCACAGCTCGTAGGGTCGGAGACTCTCCAATTCTGGATCTGGCTAGAAGTGGTAAGGCGCCTTTCTGTCGTCCATCCTTCAAAAAGTGACGGAGATCCGCTCCACTGGTACTCCCGGTATACAATGTTTTGCGATGTCTGCTCCATTTCCTTGTAATATCATGACGGAACCTACGGAAGTGGTATCTCCACCGGCCCTCGGAACTTACCGGGCACTGTTATCCGGAGGTCGGATTTGAACATGATATTGCATTGGTTGACGAACGAAGCGTACGAAAAGGTCCGACAAAGTCATGGTGGTCATGTGTGGAGGTATGCGGTCGCCCTTCGATAAATGTTGATGATGCAAGCGTTGGGTATGCGATCTCGCCGCGTACCCTCCATGTTATCTTTCTTTTCACCATTCTTTTAATTATCCTTGGCATTGGATCCACCTCACTGTGACAGAGTATCCTTGGTGGATTTCCTTTTCTGTCCTCTATGAAGTTATAACAACATCCGCATTGTATTGTGACTCTTCCTTTCCCTGGTATCCATTTCCGGGATTCCGAATATGTCTTTTCTCTCAGACGGCCTGCTCGACCCATTTTCTAAAGTTCTAAGATGCAATCCACAATCTGCTGTTGCTCGTACTCTGAGAATACACCTGTGTGTAACTCGAGGCCTTCCAAAATGTTGATTCTTTTGCCTCTAATTCTTTCAAAGTATTCGAAAGTTTTCTTCTCAACATTTTGCATTCTTTCTAGTTCATATTAAGGATGATCTGCAAGTGACGAGGCCTAGTAACGTATTGCGGGATGTATGGCTGAATCCCGTGACGTTCTGCTGCATACCTTGGCTCCTCGGGGATTGCCTCTGTCGGGACATCCTCCGGGGTTGCTTCAGCAACAAGGTTCTTCAGATACGGTATCTCTATCTGACGTCGAGGCGATCTCTCTGCCTCTGATCTTCTCAGAGTTTCCCTTATCCTTTTTGTTGTTCTTGGAGCTTGTTCTCTCTTTTCAGGTTCCTGATGAACCGGTATCTTTGAAATGTGTGTGTCGGCGAAGGTGGCTGTTTCCTCGTGTTGATCTGCTGCTAGTTTAGTCAACATCTTGCGGATACGGCGATTCTTATTCCTTCTTTGAGTAGCAGTGAGCGTAGCTCTCCTCACTTCTTGAATTTCTGAGGGCGCGGCAATGATGAGCCTGCCCTCTGTCGTGGCAACTACTGACTTGATTTTCTTGCTTTCCTCGGTGTTTGTCTTTATTTTCGTGTTGCTGGATTGGCGGCTTGGGCCACCCATCTTCATCGCTGTCGCCTGCTATGAAGCTCTTCTCGGTCCGCGGGACCCGATCATTTTCTTCATACTATAGGCTGGTGGTGTGAAGTCGAGAATCAATTTCTATCACTGCTCCATCCTTCACCCTCTTTTCATCGAGTGCGAGACGCACGCCATTTTTAAAGTTTAGGACCAACCGCCCGTTTGACATTTCCCTGCGAAGAAAACGAGGGAAAGGATCGAGGGCATGCGAGAACAAGAACATTTAGAAAGTATTTATCACTGAAGATTCTTATTCACTTATTTCAATTTTAATTTTTAAGAAAAGTAGGAAAAGATGAAGAAAGATCAGAAAAAAGATTTGATTTGAAAAAAAGGGTAAAACTTTATTATTATGATTTCACATATTTTATTTTTAGTACATACATTTTTTTAATGATTTTTCTTTTGTCATCTATTTTTATGTTTTTGGGCTCGGACCCTAGTCACAAAGTGATTACTTCACTCGTGTTTCTAGGGATAAGACTCTATTTTAGAGGCCACCCTTCGAAATATCAGGTTGTGTAATACTTCTTCAAATATCGTCCATTTATTGGAAGCATTTGTCGTTCTCCTTTACAATTCACAAGTTAGTAGGAGCCTCCTGAGTAAACTGCCTCGACCACAAACGACCCTTCTCAAGTCGGTTCAAATTTGCCTCCTATCTTGCGATGTGCAAGAATAGGTCTTCTGAGAACAAGAACTAAGTCACCAATTTTGAAAGTTCTTGGGCGGACCAGTTTATCATGGGCCTTGATCATCTTAGCTTGGTACGAGTTCCAAATTTTGTTGCCGCTGCAAGTCTTTTCCCTTCCAAGTTTTCCGAGTTCTTCCGGTCGTAATCTGGCATTTTCTTCGTAGTAATTTTATTTGCAAGCTGCGATCTCGAGTGATGGAAGTTGGACTTCTAATGGCTAACATCGCCTCGGACCCGTATACTAAAGCATAAGGCGTAGGCGAGTAGGAGTCTCGAAAGTCGTTCGGTAGGCCCATAAGGCTTCTAACAACTTCTCGTGCCAATTTCTCTTGTTGTCATCCAAAGTTTTCTTTAAAATTTGAACGAGAGTTTTATTAAAAGCCTCGGCGAAGCCGTTTGCTCTTGGGTAGTAGATTGTTGAGTATAGCGATCGATTCCATGTCTTCGACAAAATTATTGATTTTTGTGCTTCGAATGCGGATCCATTATACGAAATGATTCGCGCGGTACTCCAAAACGGTAGACGACTTGATTTTTGAAAAACTGTAGCACGTGGTGTGCCTTTACTTCTCTGAGTGGAACTTCTTCTGCCCATTTAGAAATGTAGTCTGTAGCTGCAAGGATGAAGCGATGCCCTCTTGAAGAAGGTGGTTCATCGGACCCACTATATCCGTGCCCCAACACTCGAATGGCCACGACGCGATTGTCGGATGTAGCACGTTTGGAGGTTGGTGTAGAACCACTCCGTGCACTTGGCACTTGGTGACGACTCTTGGCGACTTTCATGCGGTCGGTCATCATCGAGGGCCAGATGATACCACTAGTCTTTTAATTTTCATTTTCATTTTCGGACCGGCGATGAGTACCACAAAGTCACGAATGCACTTCTTTGACAATTTCACGAGCCTCGGACCCGCTCAGGCATCTTAACCACATCTGATCAAAAGACCTTCTGTATAATGTTTTGTTTATTAATGCGTAAGACAAAGTTCTTTTCTTGATTTGATGTGCTAATGACTTATCGTCTGGTAATTTCCCTGTTTGCAGGTAGTCTATTAGCGGTTGACGCCAATCTTCTGTGTTTTCCGTCAACTGCTTGCAGTTGATTCCTCTGCTTTTCGATTTACGTATCATATCCATGTCGAGTTGTGATAGGACCTATCGTCCTTGAACTAACACTTCAACTGACTCATCTTGTAAGCAGCCAAATTCTTTTGCAAGGAAAGCTAGCGCATCCGCGAGAGCATTTTCTCTTGCAGGGATCTTGGAGATTGTTACATTCGGAATTTGTTCCAACGGTTTCATGGCATGCGAAAGTATTGCTCGAGTCTTGGCTTTAAAATTTTGTATTGTCCGGCGTTACGTTGAATGATCAGTCGAGAATCTCCGTAGATATTGATATCCGTTATTCCCATTTGAATGGTCAGTTTTAGTACTATTATGAGGGCTTCGTATTCTACCTCGTTGTTTGTGCACGGCTCTGTTAAGTGGTAGGACTATCTTAACATCCCCCGCTCCGGTGTTATAAAGATTAGTCCGATTCACTGCCTTACCGGGCACTATCGTTTGCAATTCTTTGTCTTTCTGTGCTGAGGACGCTCCGTCGAAGTATAGTTCCCAACGTCGATCATCAGTGTCTTCTAGGCTCTTTATCTGCTCGTCAGGAAAATCGTCGTCGAGAGGCGAATCTGCCGGTAAAGGGTGTGTTGCAAGGAAGTCAGCTAAAACTTGTCCCTTTACGGCACGAAGAGGAACGAAAGTTATGTCGAATTGCAATAGTATCATCGACCACACGCGAGTACGCGCGGAAAGTGTTGGACGGGTCATCGAAATATTGTAACGGATTAACTTTCGAGATAAGTTTGACCTTATGAGAGAGCATGTAATGCACGAGTTTACGTGCGGCGAAGATCGGGGCACGAAACAATGCTTCTCGATTGGAGGATACTTACTTCCATCGGAATCAAATGACGGCTTAAGTAGTAGAGAGCATTTTCTTTTCCCTCATCATTGACTCAGGCTAGCGGGGCTCCAAGGAGTCGTCTAGAGCCGCGGTATAAAGTATCGACGGTCTTCACTCGAGACCGGGGCCGCTAAGACGAGGAGGTGTCATTAAGTATTGCTTAATGTCCTCGAAGGCCCGTTGTCATTTCTCTTCCCAAACGAATTTGGTGTCCTTTTTAACTAATGCGAGAAGGGCTGACACCTACCGACAAGTTCGAAATAAAGCGTCGAAGATATGCCAACTTCTCTTGAAAGGATCGTAGGCATTTTAAGGTTTTGGGAGGCGGCATCTCTAAGATAGCTTTAATCTTTTCGAATCGATTTCAATCCGCGATGTCGGATAACAAATCCTAAGAATTTCCGGACGTAACGCCGAAGGCGCATTTAAGGGATTCATCTTAAGGTTGTATTGCCTTAGTCGCTCGAAGACAATTCTCAAATCATACGAGTGATCTTCCTTGGTTTGCTTTTGATGACCACATCATCCACGTAGCACTTAACTTGGTTGTGAATGAGCTCATCAAAAATCTTTGTCATTGCTCTTTGGTATGTTGCTCCTGCGTTCTTTAGTCCGAATGACATTACTGTGTAGCAATACACTCTGATTGGTGTTATGAATGTTGTGAGCTTTTCGTCTTCCGGTGCCATCTTTATCTGGTTGTATCCTGAAGATCCATCGATGAAAGAGAATATTTCATGTGTCGAAGCGATGTCGATCATTAACTACGGAATTGGTAGTGGAAATTCATCCTTCGGACATGCTTTGTTCGAGTCTGCGAAATCCACGCAGATTCGATCGACCATTCTTCTTCCTGACTGGTACCACATTGGCTAGCCAAGTAGGGTATTGTTGTTCACAGACATATTTAGCGTGGATTAGCTTCTTAACTTCAGATATTACTTGTTGTTCAATTTCCAAACACATTCTTCAGAGCTTGTCGATTGGAACGGAAGTAGGATCCACTCCTAGCACTGTGACTGCGACTTAGGAGCTAATCCTGGCATTTCGTCGTAACTCCGAGCAAAACGGTCCTTGAATTCCATTAATAGCTTGATCATTTCCTCGGAATCTTCTTTATTGAGTAAGGAGCTAACAAAGGTTGGTCTAGAGCTTTTCGCTAGTACCTAAGTTAACTTCCATTAACTCATCTATTGTAGATTTGATTTCTTCTTCGAACTCCGGTGGAGCGTCTCCAATTTGCGGATCTTCGAGCTCTTCCGTAGTTTCCAACGCGATCTTCATTAGGTTTGCAAGTGACAACCAAACAAAATTCCGTATCATCAGTCGAACCTCATCGTGCCGAATCCGAGACCATGTTTTGAATTGGGAGGCCGACCGGCATTATTCCATAATTTTTTGAAGTGTTGTGATCGGCCTTTTATCCATTGTCGAGGTAAGACACTACGCTGAATTAAATTTTGAACACTGGGAGAGTACCACTCAAAAAGTAATTCCATTAATTCGGAGAAGTGACATCTTCAAATTTTACATCATTTTCGGTATTGGAAGAAGAAGTGCCACGGTAAAATTTGATTGGCTTTGCACCGCCGCTATGTACTTCTTTGACCACCATACCCTCGATCTTATTAGTCGGATCGGGGTCGGGTCATAGTGTGTACATAGTGGTTAATCTTCTCGTACATCGATTTGTATTCTTCGTTCTTCTCATCTTCGAGAGAAATCTTGAATTGTGGTTTCTTCCGTTTTATTGTGGCTGCTTCTTTCTTGACTTCCTCTTCTTCCTCAGAACTGTTCTCCCAATCAACGTTGATCATCGGCTTTTCGTCCAACTATCCCGAGTGTCTCTTCCACGACCTCGTCCCCGGCCTCGACCTCGGATGCGAGTTCTGGAGAAACCTTCACCATCTCGCTGTAAGGGAGTGGTGAGTGACTGTTGGACTAGAACTTCAGGTTCTTCAATTTCTTGAATTTCTTTTGCTTCATTTGGCACGGTGTTTCTGGAGAAGATTGTTTTCTTCGGAGGTGCGTAATAAGCTTCATCTTCATGGATTCCAATCTCATGTACGGAGAAAGGTTGCAAATCACCTTTAATGCACTGTTCTCCTCCTTCGTAGTATTTTATGCACGCGATGCGAGAGACGATGGTACCATCCGGTTTTCATGGATCCACGGCCGGCCCGGTAGAGCGTTGAATGATGTCTCGGAGTCGATTATGTGGAATTTTGCGGTTGTCTTTGCTAAGTCACCGGTCTTCATCAATAGTGTTATTGATCCAAGGGCTCTTTCTCCTTTCTGGTTGAATCCTCTTAGTAACATCTTGTCCGCTTCAAGCTCGCGAGCATCAATTTCCAAGTATGCTAGCGTCTGAAGATTCATTATGTTGATTAACTCTCCTGGATCCACCAATACTCCGGAGAGCATAAATTTTCCGATTGTGACTGAAATGTACAATGGTCGGTTGTGACCGCTGTCCCAAGTAGTAGATCACTGTCCGTGAAGGTAACACCTCGCTATTCCTTTAACGAGCAAACCTCGTCTAAAGACTCTCCGGCCATCTGAGCTAAACAAATCTCTGGATCAAGTAAGGCCTTGATCAGAAGCTTCCTCATCTCTTTTGATAAGATGAGAGCGTCGTAGATGCTCGGTTAGTTCAGTAGTTTCCTAAGATGGGCTAGCACGTTATAGTCCACTTTGTTACCATGTGCCTCAGTTTTTTCCCGAATGGGCAATTCTTCTGCTGGGATTGATTCTTCCTGAACAACCACCTGCTTTCCTTTGTCTTTTGAACCCATTCTCAAAGGTAGAACCCTTCCGCTCCTTAAGTTGACTTCTGTGATTTCTTCTGAATCTGGTAATGAGTTTACTGGTGTCTCCTTTTGAATCGGCATGATAGGTTCTTCTGGAGTCGCTTCGGAATCTGAAAGCTCAAACTCTACTGTGATTGGAGCTCCTTGGAATTCACAAATAGATTCATTGCTTGTTGAACTTTCGTAGCCTTCTTGGTGAATGTCTTATTTGTCATCGTGATTGTCGAGGTTGTGTATGATTTGAGAATTGTTATTGGTATCGAAATCGAGATCCGGATTGGATTGGTTGTCGTTAGTTGCGTAATCGTTAGAAAAAGTCAAAACGTAGCCAACGCCATAACTTGTATCATTATAAGATCTCGCCGGAGCGAGCAAATAATCATAGAGTCAGAGGTTCGAGGAATTTTTCCCGAATCGGAAACAACCATCCTAGGATAAGCAGCCCCTAGTCTAGCCTGAGGAGCCTCGGTCCTTTCTTCTTCTACGATCTCCTTCTTTTCTATGATCTTTTCTTCCTGGGGCGGTTCTTCAATTGCAAGCGATAGCGCCGGCTTGACAGGTTTCAAACTCCGAGTTGAAGCATGCTCCGAAGCGGTCTGGATGTGGTCCAAAATTTTCTTCGATGATTTTGTCCAGACAGTACTCCATCCATCATCAGTCGTGTAAGGGTCTATCGGAACAATGGGATCCGTTGAAATAACATTGACAGAACCTCCTTTCTGGGGTTCTTTCATGTATTCCTTTGGGATCGTTATGTTCCCCTTTCGGAGATTGTTGTCAAGCCAACTCTTGAAGGTGATGCAATCCTCTATCTTATGTCCAAGCATCCGGTGGTAAGGGTAGTAGTTGGGATGGTCTTTCTTATTAACTTCCTCCGGCTTCTTGGGTATCGGCAGTTGAAAATCCGAAGTCTTCATCAAGCTTGCGGAACATCTTTGGCCTTCGCCTCATTCTTGAATGGATATTCTCTATTTATAAGCTCCTTTAAAGTGCGGCGTAGGCGAGGCGGTTGCTCACATTGTTGAGTTGGTGATATACCGGGTTGAGGTTGTTGGTAGTTCCTTGAGGTTGCGCGATCAGTGAGTGTCGTGATCGCTCCATTGTATGTTGCATTGGCTGCTTGCCCTTATCGACTACCGCGACGATCCCAGATTTCTTTTCAAATGCCTTTACAGGCTTCTGTTTGTCTGTTTTGTCGATGAAACTTAGTTGCTTCGCTTCCTCTTGCAAGCTTCTGGCCTTACTTAACAACTTCTCGAAAGTCTTAATCGTAAATCCCTTAAGGAGAAGTGCTATCGGGTCATGAATGCTTTTAAGCAAGATACCGACTGCATGCTGCTCTTGTAGCTGTGGCTCACACTTCATGCTTAGATTTCTCCATCGAAGTATGTAGTCCACTAAAGTTTCATTCGGTTTCTGTTTCTCCACCACTAGATCACCGATGGTGATATGGTGCTGAGCTCCGGCAAACCGTTTCACGAAGAGGTTTTCTAATTCTGAAAATGTCTTTACCGAACCGTTCGGTAACTCTGCGTACCAATCGAAGGCGATCCACGACGAGCGGTGACGAATTGTCGGAAGAGTAGGCGTCACTTCCACGGCGTTGTAACAACTAGTGCGAAAACGTGCAACATGCTGTCGAGGGTTTCCGGTACCATCAAAAGTCTTGAACGAGAGGTGGTACGAAGCCTTTTGGGTATTGTCTTGCATCAATTTCTTTGGGGTAAGGTCTACCGCGTCCGAATAGATGCTCCGCTCTCGAGCTGTGCTAATGCTTCTCGCACCTGCTGTTCTACCATGTTCTTGATGTCCTTCTCCGGAATCATATTCTGAGTAGAGTCTTTCTTCGGCTGATCGTCTTCATTAACGGATGTAATCTCTTTTCCTCCGTCTGTAATATGAATAACTTCTGTAGGAGTTTCTCTTGGGGGTTGAACCTGAGATGCGAAGAGTGGCTAGGGCTGCAGCCATCTCTTCCATCCTTTTGCCATTTGAGAGATTGTATCATCTTTTCTCAAATTTGTGCTCTTAATGCTTCCGGTTCATCTCTCTCCGCATGTCTTGGAGCACCTTGCGAAGCTGACGATGCTTGTGTCTCAACCATGTTGATCTCCACATATTCGTCATCCATGAACTCCGATGAGTCAACTTCATCTCCAAACTTTTCTTCTCTTTCTCTTGCTAATCGTTGAATGTCGGTTCTTAGCTTTTCCATAGCGTCCTCCAATGGTCTTTTTCGTACGGTTTCGCATTTATCATGCAATGACCGTTGGATTTCCTTCTTGGGAGTCCCCTTCATTGCAGTGGCGCTCTCTTCGGACTCGAGTCTCTTGACAAGACTTTCCTTTTCTGGTCGTTGTTTCGGTCTTAATTGGCCAGTAGTAGGACGCCATACCATCCTTCTAGCGACGGAAGGCCTAGGACCGGGATGGTCCGTCGGCCGAATGCTTTGGAAGGTGGTATCCTCCCCGATACGTAAACCTGAAACAACAATAGGTGGACTAGCTTTCATCTTCTTACTCGGCTTTTACGTGGCGCTAACGGGTTCTACTCGCGGCCCATGACGGGACTTGGGCGGCACCCGCCCTATTCTTCTTAAAATCTACGATACGGGACATTTTCTTTCTTTGCTAACTTCTCTATCACAGTCTGTAGTCGGGCAAATGGTGTAATCCTAGCCCTTTTCTTTCGATTGTCGCTATAGTATGCGGGTCGAGGTAATGTAGAAGCAATCTTGTGGACATTTTCCTCGTCAGCTGCAGCGGAGAGGGGATGGAATCTACTTCCTTCCAAAAGCGGTGTATACTCAGGCAATGTTATGTACTCGGAGTAGTGGTGTGTACTCGGGCGGCTCTTCCAAGAAAGCAACTTCGAGCAACTGCGGCTTTCCTTGCAATCTTTCTACTCCCATTTCTCCTCCGAGTTCGTGTTAGGGGTGGAACCCTTGAGCCGGACCCGATTTCGAAAACGAGAAGGTCTCGCACGGAGATGCGTACCCTCCACGGTAACATGCTCGTCACAAATTTGAATTTCCTTCCCCTTCGAGTTTGGCGGAAGCCGGGTACGTGCGGAGACGACTAGACCGGTGGGGGTCGAGACAACGGTCCTCCTATGAACGGTAGTATTCCTCTCGAGCGGAACCCCTTTGCGGGGGAGGGAACTCTCGAGTTGACTTGAGGTTGAACTCGATCAAAGGTCTTTCAGTTTTAGGCACTTTGTCTGTAAGTGTGAAAAGGGTGACATCAGTGATCTTGACATTTGTATTCTCGAATCCTTGCCCGAAACGAATGATTCCATTGTCAGGAAGCTCCTCCTTGTAGACAGCTAGGTCGAAGTCCGTTCGTAAAGGAGAAAATCGGCTTTTAGGGCAGACATTTTACGGAGGTAGATTCCGATTGTCGATCCCAAGTTATGCTTCTTCTCATCAGGAAGAAAAGAAAGGAATCGAAAAGAGTCCGAACACATTTTTGTTCATGTATTAAATTTTCTGAATTTTTGTATTTTTGGGTCAAGAGGGGCATTTTGGTAATTTGGAGGGTATTGGGGGATACTTTTGGAATTTTTGGTATTTTTGGCTATGGATGATCAATTTGATTGGTGAGGAAATGTTCAAGGTTAATTTTGGGGAATTTTGGGTGATTTGGAAATTTTGGAGGATTTGGGCGATTTTAAGGGCTTTTGGTAGGTTTGATAGGTGTAGGGTCCCGGGGCCAAAAATTGAAATTTTGGAAGAATGAAGATTGATCAAATATGAGTGAAATGGAATCACTTTGTTTGAGCCATGAAGTCATATTAAGCCTATATGAGCCATGAGAGGACTCATTTGAGGCATTCACTATATTGTTCCTAACCCTCTTAACCAGGGGCTTAGGGGTTAAGGTCCATCCATATGAATTACCTACAT
Source organism: Papilionanthe hookeriana x Papilionanthe teres (assembly GCA_022702705.1). Lineage (NCBI taxonomy): Eukaryota > Viridiplantae > Streptophyta > Magnoliopsida > Asparagales > Orchidaceae > Papilionanthe > Papilionanthe hookeriana x Papilionanthe teres. The sequence goes on from CM040424.1 coordinate 228,471, forward strand.
GAGTCGAGGAGTCGAGTTGGGTATGGGTGTGGTTTTAGGATATGGATTGTGTGTGTGAGAGTGTAGAGTATGAGTGTAGTGAGTGTGTAAGTCAACCCTCATCAGACCAAGCCACCCAGGGTGGTCCTAAGGCCAAAGAGTCCTATAGGGAACTCATCCTTTAAACCTTCACTTTTGATCTCAACCCTCTAGGTGATTAGGGGTCTACAAATTAGCTTGTGGGGTTTGCAGGGAGACAAGAAGTGGTTCAAATTTCTAAGGGATGGGTCCCAATTCTAGTCCTCTAAGATAGTCAAAGGAAAAGCCTAAGGCTAGATCCTAAACACTAAAGATGGAAGAGAAGACCTCATCAAAAATGAGGTCAACAACTTATTGGGTTAATAATTGGTCATTATGTTAAAAAATGACTTATGACAAAAATTGTCTTTTTAGTCAAAAGTTGACCTATTCGGTCAATGAGTTGTTCATTGTGTCAACGATTGATCACTTTGACCAAAGTTAACTTTTTGGTAAGAGATTCACTTATTGGGTCAATAATTGTTCATTAGGTCAAAAATTGACTATTATGAACAAAAGTGACTTTTTGGTCAAAAGTTGACTTATTAGGTCAATGGGTTGGTCATTGGGTCAACGATTGATCATTATGACCAATGTTGACATTTTGGTTAAAAGTTGGCCTATTAGGTTAATGGTTGGTCATTGGGTCAGAAATTGACCATTTTAACCAAAGTTAAATTATTGGGTCAATGGGATGGTTGTTTGGTCAGAAATTGACCATTCTTATCAAACTTAACTTTTTGGTCAAAAGTTGACCTATTGGGTCAATGGGGTGGTCATTGGGTCAAAAATGGTCAATTTTGATGAGAATTGAATTTTTAATTAAAAGTTAACCTACTGGGTCAATGAGTTGGTCATTGGGTCAAGAAATGACCATTATAACCAAAGTTGACTTTTTGGTCAAAAGTGGACCTATTGGGTCAATGGGTTTCTCATTTGTCAAAGATTGAACATTTTGATCAAAGTTGACTTTTTGGAAAGAGATTGACGTTTTGGGTCAATAATTGGTCATTAGGTCAAAAATTGACTATTTTGACCAAAATTGACTTTTTGGTCAATGGTTGACCTATGGGGTCAGTGAGTTGGTAATTGGGTCAAGGATTGACCATTTTGACCAAAGTTGATTTTTTGGTTAGAGATTGACTTATTGGGTAAATAGGTTGTCATAAGGTCAAAAAGTGACTATTATGACCTAGATTGACTTTTTGGTCGAAAGGTGACCTATTCGGTCAATGGATTGGTCATTGGGTCAACGATTGATCATTTTGACCAAAGTTGACTTTTTGGTCAAAAGTTGGCCTATTAGGTCAAGGGTTGGTCATTGGGTCAGAAGTTGTCCATTTTAACCAAAGTTAACATATTCGGTCATTAGGTCGGTCATTATGTCAGAAAGTGACCATTTTTACCGAACTTGACTTTTTGGTCAAATGTTGACCTACTAAATCATTGGGGTGGTCATTAGGTCGAAAATTGTCTATTTTGACCAAAATTGACTTTTTGGTCAAAAGTTGACCTACTGGGTCAAAGGGTTGGTCATTGGGTCAAGGATTGACCATTTTAACCAAAGTTGACTTTTTGGTCAAAAGTTGACATATTAGGTTAACGAGATTTGTCATTGGGTCAATGATTGATCATTTTGAACAAAGTTAACTTTTGGGTAAGAGATTAACTTATAAGGTCAATAATTGGTCATTAGGACCAAAATTGACTATTTTGAACAAAATTGACTTTTTGGACATTAGTTGACCTATTGGGTTAATGGGTCGATCATTGGGCCAGAAATTGACCATTTTGACCAAAGTTGATTTTTGGTTCCAAAGTTGACATGTTGGGTCAATGGGTTGGTCATTGAGTCAAGCATTGACCATTTTGACCAAAGTTGACTCTTTGGTTAGAGATTGACTTATTTGGTCAATAATTTTCATTAGGTCAAAAATTAAAAATTTTGACCAAAGTTGACTTTTTGCTCAAAAGTTGACTCATTGGGTCAACAGGGTGGTCATTTGGTCAGAAATTGACCATTTTGACCAAAGTTGACTTTTTGGTCAAAAGTTAACCTATTGTGTTAATGGGTTGGTCATTGGGTCAGAAATTGACCATTTTGACCAAAGTTCACTTTTTGGTCAAAAGTTGACCTATTGGGTCAATTGGGTGGTCATTAGGTCAAAAATTAACTATTTTGATGAAAGTTGCCTTTTTTGTCAAAAGTTGACCTATTGGGTCAATGGGTTGATCATTGGATCAGAAATGACCATTTTGACCAAAGTTGACTTTTTGGTCACAAGTTGACCAATTGGGTCAATTTGGTGGTCATTAGGTTAAAAATTAACTTTTTTGATCAAAAGTGACTTTTTGATCAAAAGTTGGCCCTATTGGGTCAATGTGTTGATCGTTGGGTCATGGATTGACCATTTTGACCAAAGTTGACTTTTTTGTCAAAAGTTGACCTATTGGGTCAATGAGTTGGTCATTAGGTCAAAAATTGACCATTTTAACCAAAGTTGACAATTTGGTCAAAAGTTGACCTACTGGGTCAATGGGGTGGTCTTTAGGTCAAAAATTACAAATTTTAACCAAAATTAACATTTTGTTTAAAAGTTGACCAATTAGGTTAATTGGTTTGTCATTGGGTCAAGAATAGACTATTTTGACCAAATTTTACTTTTTTTGTCAAAGTTGATCTATTGGGTCAAAGGGTTGGTCATTGAGTCAGAATTTGACCATTTTGACCAAAGTTGACTTTTTGGTCGAAAGTTGACCTATTGGGTTAAATGAGTGGTCATGAGGTAAAAAATTGACTATCTTGACCAAAATTGACTTTTTGGTCGAAAGTGGACCTATTAGGTCAGTGGGTTGGTCAAGGGGTCAAAAATAGACCATTTTGACTAATGTTAACTTTTTAGTCAAAAGTTGACTTATTTGGTCAATGGGTTGGTCATTGCGTCACGGAATAACCATTTTGACCAAAGTTCAATTCTTGGTCAGACTCTGACTTATTGGGTCAATAATTAGTCATTCGATCAAAAATTGATTATTTTGACCAAAATACAGTTTTTGGTCAAAAGTTGACCCATTTGGTCAATGGGGTGGTCATTGTGTCACAAATTGACCATTTTGACAAAAGTGGACTTTTTGGTCAAAAGTAGACCTATTGGGTCAATGAGTTGGTTAATGGATCAGAAATTGACCATTTTGACCAAACTTGACTTTTTTGGTTAAAAGTTAACCTACCGGGTCAATGGGTTGGACTTTGAGTCAAGGATTAACCATTTTCACCAAAGTTAACTTTTGGGTCAAAAGTTGGCCTATTGGGTCAATGGGTTGGTCATTTGGTCAGAAATTGACTATTTTGACCAAAGTTGACTTTTTTGTCAAAAGTTGACATATTGTGCCAATTGTGTGTCATTAGGTTAAAAATTGACTATATTAACCAAAATTGTTTTTGGTCAAAAGTTGACCTACTGGGTCATTGGGTCAAGGATTGACCATTTTGACCAAAGTTGACTTTTTGGCCAAAAGTTGATCTATTGAGTCAATGGGTTGGTCATTGGGTCAAGGATTGACCATTTGACCAAAGTTGATTCTTTATTAGGAGATTGACTTATTGGGTCAATATTTAATCATTAGGTCAAAAATTAACTATTTTGGCCAAAATTGACATTTTGGCCAAATATTGACCAATTGGGTCAATTGAATGGTCATTGGGACAAGGATTGGCCAATTTGTCTAAAGTTGAGTTATATGTCAAAAGTTGACATATTAGGTCAATGGGTTGGCCATTGGGTCAGAAATTGTCCATTTTGACCAAAGTTGCGTTTTTGGTCCAAAGTTGACCTATTGGGTCAATGGGTTTGTCATTGTGTCGTAGATTGACCATTTTGACCAAAGTTGACTTTTAGGTAAGAGATTGACTTGTTAGGTCAATAATTTGTCATTAGTTCCAAAATTGACTATTTTGACCAAAATTGACTTTTTGGTCAAAAATTAACCTATTGTGTCAAGGATTGGTCATTTCAACCAACGTTGACTTTTTTTCAAAAGTTGACCTATTTTGTCAATGGGGTGATCATTAGGTCAAATATTTATTATTTTTAGACTATTTTGGCTGAAATTCGCTTTTTGGTCAAAAGTTTACCTATTTGGTCAAGGATTGACTATTTTGACCAAAGTTAATTTTTTAGTCAAAAGTTGACCTATTAGGTCAATGGGATGGTGATTGGGTCAAGGATTGACCATTTTGACCAAAGATTACTTTTTGGTCATGGATTGACTTATTAGGTCATTATGTCAAAAAGTGACTGTTATGATAAAAATTGACTTTTGGTCAAAGGTTGACCTATTAGGTCAATGGGTTGTTCATTGTGTCAACGACTGATCATTTTGACCAAAGTTAACTTTTTGGTAAGAGATTCACTTATTAGGTCAATAATTGTTCATTAGCTCAAAAATTGACTATTATGGCCAAAGTTGACTTTTTTATCAAAAGTTAACATATTGGGTCAATAGGTTGGTCATTGGGTCAATGATTGATCATTTTGACCAATGTTGACTTTTTGGTCAAAAGTCGGCCTATTAGGTCAATGGTTGGTCATTGGGTCAGAAATTGACCATTTTAACCAAAGTTAAATTATTGGGTCAATGAGGTGGTTGATAGGTCAGAAATTGACCATTCTTTCCAAACTCGACTTTTTAGTCAAAAGTTGACCTATTGGGTCAATGGGGTGGTCATTAAGTCAAAAATTGTCTATTTCGATGAAAACTGACTTTTTAATCAAAAGTTAACCTACTGGGTCAATGAGTTGGTGATTGGGTCAAGGAATGTCTATTTTAACCAAAGTTGACTTTTTGGTCAAAAGTGGACCTATTGGGTCCATGGGTTTGTCATTTGGTCAAAGATTGACCATTTTGACCAAAGTTGACTTTTTTGTAAGAGATTGGCTTTTTGGGTCAATAATTGGTTATTAGGTCAAAAATTGACTATTTTGACAAAAATTGACTTTTTGGCCAAAAGTTGACCTATTGGGTCAATGAGTTGGTAATTAGGTCAATGATTGACCATTTTGACCAAAGTTGACTTTTTGGTCAAAAGTTGACCCATTGGGTCAATGGTTGGTCATTGGGTCAGAAATTGACCATTTTGACCAGATTTTACTTTTTTGTCGAAAGTTGACCTATTGTCTCAATGGGTGGTCATTAGGTCCAAAATTGACTATTTTGACCAAAATTGACTTTATGGTCAAAAGTTAGCCTATTGAGTCATAGGGTCAAGATTAACCATTTTTGTTTAAAGTTGAATTTTTGGTCAAATCTTGTCCTATTGAGTCATTGAGTTGGTCATTGGGTCAATTATTGACCATTTTGACCAAAATTGACTTTTTGGTCAAAAGTTGCCCTATTAAGTCAATGGTTGGTCATTGGGTCAAAAATTTACGATTTTGACCAAAGTTAACTTATTGGGTCAATGGCGTGGTCGTTAGGTTAGAAATTGACAATTTTTACAAAACTTGACTTTTCGAGCAAAAGTTGACCTATTGGGTCAATAGGGTGGTCATTAGGTCAAAAACAGACTATTTTAACCCAAATTGACTTTTTTGTCAAAAGTTAACTTATTGGGTCAATGGGTTGGTCATTGGGTCAAGGAATGACCATTTTAACCAAAGTTGACTATTTGGTCAAAAGCTGACCTACTGGGTTAATGGGGTGGTCATTAGGTCAAAAATTAAAAATTTTAACCAAAATTGACTTTTTGTTTAAAAGTTGACCAATTAGGTCAATAGGTATGTAATTGGGTGAAGAATTGACTATTTTGACCAAATTTCACTTTTTTTGTCAAAAGTTGACCTATTGGGTCAAAGGGTTGGTAATTGGGTCAGAAATTGACCATTTTGATCAAGGTTGACTTTTTGGTCAAAAGTTAACCTATTGGCTTAATTGAGTGGTCATTAGGTCAAAAATTGACTTTTTGTTAAAGTTGACCTATTGGGTCAATGGGCTGGTCAATGGGTTGGTCAATGGGTCAAAAATAGACCATTTTAACTAAAGTTGACTTTTTGGTCAAATGTTGACATATTAGGTCAATGGGTTGGTCATTGGGTCACGGATTAACCATTTGACCAAAGTTGAATATTTGGTCAAACTCTGACTTATTGGGTCAATAATTTAGTCTTTTAGTCAAAAATTGATTATTTTGACGAAAATACTATTTTTGGTCAAAAGTTGACCCATTTGTTGAATGGGGTGGTCATTGTGTCACAAATTGACCATTTTGACAAAAGCTGACTTTTTGGTCAAAAGTAGACCTATTGGGTTATTGAGTTGGTCAATGGGTCAGAAATTGACCATTTTGACCAAAATTGACTTTTTAGTTAAAAATTAATTTATTGGGTCAATGGGTTGCTCATTGAGTCAAGGATTGAACATTTTCATGAAAGTTAACTTTTTGGTCAAAAGTTGACCTATTGGGTCAATGGGTTGGTCATTGGGTCAGAAATTGACTATTTTGACCAAAGTTAAATTTTTAGTCAAAAGTTGACCTATTCTGCCAATTGTGTTGTCATTAGGTCAAAAATTGACTATATTGACCAAAATTATTTTTGGTCAAAAGTTCACCTACTAGGTCATTGGGTCAAGGATTGACCATTTTGACCAAAGTTGACATTTTTTGGTCAAAAGTTGATCTATTGAGTCAATGGGTTGGTCATTGGGTCAAGGAATGACCATTTTCACCAAATTTAGTTTTTTGTTAAGAGATTGATTTATTGGGTAAATAATTAATCATTAGGTCAAAATTTAACTATTTTGACCAAAATTGACATTTTGGCCAAGTATTGACCTATTGGGTCAATTGGTTGGTCATTGGGTCAAGTATTAGCCAATTTGACTAAAGTTGACTTATATGTCAAAAGTTGACATATTGGGTCAATGGGTTGGTCATTGGGTCAGAAATTGACCATTTTGACCAAAGTTGTCTTTTTGGTCCAAAGTTGACCTACTGGGTCAATGAGATGTTCATTGAGTCAAAGATTGATCATTTTGACCAAAGTTGACTTTTTGGTAAGAGATTGACTTATTAAGTCAATAATTTGTCATTAGGTCCAAAATTGACTACTTTGACCAAAATTGACCTTTTGGTCTAAAATTAACCTATTGGGTCAAGGATTGATCATTTCGACCAAAGTTGACTTTTTTGTCAAAAGTTGACCTATTGGGTCAATGGGGAGGTCATTAGGTCAAAAATTAATTATTTTGAGACTATTTTGACCGAAATTTGCTTTTTCGTCAAAAGTTTACCCATTTGGTTAAGGATTAACCATTTTGAGCAAAGTTAATTTTTTGGTCAAAAGTTGACTTATTAGGTCAATCGGGGATGGTCATTGGGGCAAGGATTGGCCATTTTGACCAAAGATGACCTTTTGGTCAGGGATTGACTTATTAGGTTAATAATTGGGCATTATGTCAAAAAGTGACTATTTTGACAAAACTTGACTTTTGGTCAAAAGTTGACCTATTCGATCAATGTGTTGTTCATTGTGTTAACGACTGATCATTTTGACCAAAGTTATCTTTTTGGTAAGAGATTCACTTATCGGGTCAATAATTGTTCATTAGGTCAAAAATTGACTATTATGAACAAATCTGACTTTTTGGTCAAAAGTTGACTTATTAGGTCAACGATTGATCATTTTGACCATGTTGACTTTTTATTCAAAAGTTGGCCTATTAGGTCAATGGTTGGTCATTGGTTTAGAAATTGACCATTTTAACCAAAGTTAAATGATTGGGTCAATGGGGTGGTTGTTAGGTCAGAAATTGACCATTCTTTCCAAACTTGACTTTTTGGTCAAAAGTTAACCTATTGGGTCAATGGGGTGGTCATTAAGTCAAAAATTATCTATTTTGACGAAAATTGACTTTTTAATCAAAAGTTAACTTACTAGGTGAATGAGTTGGTCATTGGGTCAAGGAATGACCATTTTAACCAAAGTTGACTTTTTGGTCAAAAGTGAACCTATTGGGTCAATGGGTTTTTCATTTGGTCAAAGATTGACCATTTTAACAAAAGTTGACTTTTTGGTAAGAGATTGACTTTTTGGGTCAATAATTGGTCATTAGGTCAAAAATTGACTATTTTGACAAAAATTGACTTTTTAGTCAAAATTTTACCTATTAGGTCAATGAGTTGGTAATTGGGTCAAGGATTGACCATTTTGACCAAAGTTGACTTTTTAGTAAAAAGTTGACCTATTGGGTCAATAGTTGGTTATTGGGTCAGAATTTGACCATTTTGACCAAAGTTTATTTTTTTGTCGAAAGTTGACCTATTGTGTCAATGGGTGGTCATTAGGTCAAAAATTGACTATTTTGACCAAATATGACTTTATGGTCAAAAGTTAACCTATTAAGTCATAGTGTCAAGATTAACCATTTTTGTTTAAAGCTGACTCTTTGGTCAAATGTTGACCTATTGGGTCATTGTGTTGGTCATTGAGTCAAGGATTGACCATTTTGACCAAAGTTGACTTTTTGGTCAAAAGTTGGCCTATTAGATCAATGGTTGGTCATTGGGTAAAAAATTTACCATTTTAACCAAAGTTAACTTATTTGGTCAATGGCGTGGTCGCTAAGTTCGAAATTAACCATTTTTACCAAACATGACTTTTTGGGCAAAAGTTGACCTATTGGGTCAATGGCGTGGTCATTAGGTCAAAAACTGACTATTTCGACCAAAATTGACTTTTTGGTCAAAAGTTAACCTATTGGTTCAATGGGTTGGTGATTGGGTCAAGGAATGACCATTTTAATCAAATTTGACTATTTAGTCAAAAGTTGAGCTACTGGGTCAATGGGGTGGTCATTAGGTCGAAAATTAAAAATTTTAACCAAAATTGACTTTTTGTTTAAAAGTTGACCAATTAGGTCAATGGGTTTGTCATTGGGTCAAGTATTGACTATTTTGTCCAAATTTCACTTTTTTGTCAAAAGTTGACCTATTGGGTCAAAGGGTTGGTCATTGGGTCAGAAATTGACCATTTTGACCAAAGTTAACGTTTTGGTCAAAATTTGACCTATTGGGTTAATTGAGTGGTCATTAGGTCAAAAATTGACTATTTTGACCCAAATTGACTTTTTGGTCAAAAATTAACTTTTTGGTCAAAAATTGACTTTTTGGTCAAAAATTTACTTTTTGGTCAAAAATTGACTTTTTGGTCAGAAGTTAACCTATTGGGTCAATGGGTTGGACAATGGGTCAAAAATAGACCATTTTGACTAAAGTTGACTTTTTGGTCAAAAGTTGACCTATTATGTCATTGGGTTACGGATTAACCACTTTGACCAAAGTTGAATTTTTGGTCAGACTCTGTCTTATTGGGTCAATAATTAGTCATTCGGTCAAAAATTGATTGATTTGACCAAAATACTGTTTTTGGTCAAAAGTTGACCCATTTGTTGAATGGGGTGGTCATTGGGTCACAAATGACCATTTTGACAAAAGTTGACTTTTTGGTCAAAAGTAGACCTATGGGGTCAATGATTTGGTTAATGGGTCAGAAATTGACCATTTTGACCAAACTTCACTTTTTGGTCAAAACTTAATTTGTTGGGTCAATGGGTTGGTCATTGAGTCAAGATTGACCATTTTCACGAAAGTTAACTTTTCGGTCAAAAGTTAACCTATTGGTTCAGTGGGTTGATCATTGGGTCAGAAATTAACTATTTTGACCAAAGTTGACTTTTTGGTCAAAAGTTGACCTATTGTGCCGATTGTTTTGTCATTAGGTCAAAAATTGACTATACTGGCCAAATTTGTTTTTGGTCAAAAGTTGACCTACTGGGTCATTGGGTCAAGGATTCACCATTTTGACCAAAGTTAACTTTTTGGTTAAAAGTTGATCTATTAAGTCAATGGGGTTGTCATTGGGTCAAGGATTGACCATTTTGACCAAAGTTGGTTCTTTGTTAAGAGATTGACTTATAGGGTCAATAATTAATCATTTGGTTAAAAATTAACTATTTAGACCAAAATTGACATTTTGGCCAAATATTGACCTATTTGGTCAACTGGTTGGTCATTGGGATAAGGATTGGCCAATTTGACCAAAGTTGACTTTTTGGTCAAAAGTTGACATATTGGGTCAATGGGTTGGTCATTGGGTCAGAAATTAACCATTTTGACCAAAGTTATCTTTTTGGTCCAATGTTGACCTACTGGGTCAATGGGTTTGTCATTGGGTCAAAGATTGACCATTTTGACCAAAGTTGACTTTTTAGTAAGAGATTGACTTATTACGTCAATAATTTGTCATTAGGTCAAAAATTGACTATTTTGACCAAAATTAACTTTTTCGTAAAAAATTAACCTATTGGGTCAAGGATTGATCATTTTGACCAAAGTTGATTTTTTTTGTCAAAAGTTGACCTGTTGGGTCAATGGGGTGGTCATTAGGTCAAAAATTTATTATTTTGAGACTATTTTGACCAAAATTCACTTTGTGGTCAAAAGTTTACCTATTTGTTCAAGGATTGACCATTTGGACAGAAGTTAATTTTTTGGTCAAAAGTTGACCTATTAGGTCAATGGGATGGTCATTGGGTCAAGGATTGACCATTTTGACCAAAGATGACTTTTTGGTCAGGGTTTGACTTATTTGGTTAATAATTGGTCATTATGTTAAAAAGTGACTATTATGACAAAAATTGACTTTTTGGTCAAAAGTTGACCTATTTGGTCAATGGGTTGTTCATTTTGTCAACGACTGACTATTTTGACCAAAGATATTCGCTTATATGGTCAATAATTGTTCATTTGGTCAAAAATTAACTATTATGACCAAAATTGACTTTTTGGTCAAAAGTTGACATATTGGGTCAATAGGTTGGTCATTGGGTCAACGATTGATCATTTTGACAAATGTTGACTTTTTGGTCAAAAGTTGGCCTATTAGGTCAATGTTTGGTCATTGGGTCAGAAATTGACCATTTTAACTAAAGTTAAATTATTGGATCAATGGGGTGGTTGTTAGGTCAGAAATTGAGCATTCTTACCAAACATGGCTTTTTAGTCAAAAGTTGACTTATTTGGTTAATGGGGTTGTCATTAAGTCAAAAATTGTCTATTTTGACGAAAATTGACTTTTAATCAAAAGTTAACCTACTGGGTCAATGAGTTGGTCATTGGGTCAACGAATGACCATTTTAACCAAAGTTGACTTTTGGTCAAAAGTGGACCTATTGGGTTAATGGGTTTGTCATTTGGTCAAAGATTGACCAAAGTTGAATTTTTAGTAAGAGATTGACTTTTTTGGGTCAATAATTGGTCATTAGGTCAAAAATTGACTATTTTGACCAAAATTGACTTTTTGGTCAAAAGTTGACCTATTGGATCAATAAGTTGGTAATTTGGTCAAGGATTGACCATTTTGACCAAAGTTGACTTTTTGGTCAAAAGTTAACCTATTGGGTCAATGGTTGGTCATTGGGTCAGAAATTGTCCATTTTGACCAAAGTTTACTTTTTTGTCAAAAGTTAACCTATTGTGTCAATGGGTGGTCATTAGGTCGAAAAATGACTATTTTGACCAAAACTAACTTTATGGTCAAAAGTTAACCTATTAAGTCATAGGGTCAAGATTAACCATTTTTGTTTAAAGTTGACTTTCTGATCAAATGTTGACCTATTGGGTCATTGAGTTGGTCATTAGGTCAAGGATTGACCATTTTGACCAAAGTTGACTTTTTGGTCAAAGTTGGCCTATTAGGTCAATGGTTGGTCATTGGGTCAAAAATTTACCATTTTAACCAAAGTTAACTTATTTGGTCAATGGCGTGGTCATTAGGTCAGAAATTGATCATTTTTACCAAACTTGGTTTTTTTAGCAAAAGTTGACCTATTGGGTCAATGGGGTGGTCATTAGGTCAAAAACTGACTATTTTGACCAAAATTGTCTTTTTGGTCAAAAGTTAACCTATTGGGTCAATGGGTTGGTGATTGGGTCAAGGAATGACCATTTTAACCAAAGTTGACAAATTGGTCAACAGTTGACCTACTAGGTCAATGGGGTGGTCATTAGGTCTAAAATTAAAAATTTTAACCAAAATTGACTTTTTGTTTAAATGTTGACTGATTAGGTCACTGGGTTTGTCATTGGGTACAATATTGACAATTTTGACCAAATTTCACTTTTTGTCAAAAGTTGACCTATTTGGTCAAAGGGTTGGTCAATGGGTAAGTAATTGACCATTTTAACCAAAGTTGGCTTTTTGGTCAAAAGTTGACCTATTAGGTTAATTGAGTAGTCATTAGGTCAAAAATTGACTTTTTGGTCAATAGTTGACCTATTGGGTCAATGGGTTGGTTAATGGGTCAAAAATAGACCATTTTGACTAAAGTTGACTTTTTGGTCAAAAGTTGACCTATAAGGTGAATGGGTTGGTCATTGGGTCACGGATTAACCACTTTGACCAAAGTTGAATTTTTGGTCAGACTATGACTTATTGGGTCAATAATTAGTCATTCGGTCAAAAATTGATTTTTTGACCCAAATACTGTTTTTGGTCAAAGGTTGACCCATTTGTTGAATGGGGTGGTCATTGGGTCACAAATGATCATTTTGACAAAAGTTAACTTTTTAGTCAAAAGTAGCCATTTTTACAAAAGTTAACTTTTTGGTCAAAAGTAGACTTATTGAGTCAATGAGTTGGTCAATGGGTCAGAAATTGACCATTTTGACCAAACTTCACTTTTAGTTCAAAACTTAACCTATTGGGCCAATCGGTTGGTCATTGAGTCCAGGATTGACCATTTTCACGAAAGTTAACTTTTTGGTCAAAAGTTAACCTATTAGGTCAGTGGGTTGGTCATTGGCTCAGAAATTGACAATTTTGACCAAAGTTGACTTTTTGGTCAAAAGTTGACCTATTGGTCAAAAGTTGACCTATTGTGTCGATTGTGTTGTCATTAGGTCAAAAATTGACTATATTGATCAAAATTATTTTTGGTCAAAAGTTGACCTACTAGGTCATTTGTTCAAGGATTGACCATTTTCACCAAAGTTGACTTTTTGGTTAAAAGTTGATCTATTGAGTCAATGGGTTGGTCAGTAGGTCAAGGATTGACCATTTTGCCCAAAGTTGGTTTTTTTGTTAAGAGATTGACTTATTGGGTCAATAATTAATCATTAGGTTAAAAATTAACTATTTTGACCAAAATTAACATTTTGGCCAAATATTGACCTATTTGGTCAACTGGTTGGTCATTGGGACAAGGATTGGCCAATTTGACCAAAGTTGACTTTTTGGACAAAAGTTGACATATTGGGTCAATGGGTTGGTCATTGGGTCAGAAATTTTCAATTTTAACCAAAGTTGACTTTTTGGTCCAAAGTTGACCTACTGGGTCAATGGGTTTGTCATTGGGTCAAAGATTGACCATTTTGACTAAAGTTGACTTTTGGTAAGAGATTGACTTATTAGGTCAATAATTTGTCATTAGGTCCAAAATTGACTATTTTGACCGAATTTCACTTTTTGGTCAAAATTTTACCTATTTGGTCAAGGATTGACCATTTTAACCAAAATTAATTTTTTGATCAAAAGTTGACCTGTAAGGTCAATGGGATGGTCATTGGGTCAAGGATTGACCATTTTGACCAAAGATGACTTTTTGGTCAGGGATTGACTTATTGGGATAATAATTGGTCATTATGTCAAAAAGTGACTTTTATGACCAAAATTGACTTTTTGGTCAATAGGTGACCTATTCGGTCAATGGATTGATCATTGGGTCAACGATTGATCGTTTTGACCAAAGTTGACTTTTTGGTCAAAAGTTGGCCTATTAGGTCAATGGTTGGTCATTGGGTCAGAAGTTGTCCATTTTAACCAAGGTTAACTTATTCGGTCATTAGGTCAGAAACTGACCATTTTTACCAAACTTAACTTTTTGGTCAAATGTTGACCTATTGAATCAATTGGGTGGTCATTAGGTCAAAAATTGTCTATTTTGGCCAGAATTAACTTTTTGGTCAAAAGTTGACCTACTGGGTCAAAGGGTTGGTCATTGGGTCAATGATTGACCATTTTAACCAAAGTTGACTTTTTGGTCAAAAGTTGACATATTGGGTCAACGGAATTTGTCATTGGGTCAATGATTGATCATTTTAACCAAAGTTAACTTTTTGGTAAGGGATTGACTTATAAGGTCAATAATTAGTCAATAGGACCAATATTGACTATTTTGAACAAAATTGACTTTTTCGACATTGGTTGACCTATTGGGTTCATGGGTCGGTCATTGGGTAAAAAATTGACCATTTTGACCAAAGTTGACTTTTTTTTCAAAAGTTAACATGTTGGGTCAATGGGTTGGTCATTGAGTCAAGGATTGACCATTTTTACCAAAGTTGACTCTTTGGTTAGAGATTGATTTATTTGGTCAATAATTGGTCATTAGGCGAAAAATTGAAAATTTTGACCGAAGTTGACTTTTTGGTCAAATTTTGACTCATTGGGTCAACGGGGTGGTCATTTGGTCAGAAATTAATAATTTTGACCAAAGTTGACTTTTTGGTCAAAAGTTGACCTATTAGGTCAATGTGTTGGTCGTTGGGTCAGAAATTGTCCATTTTGACCAAAGTTCACTTTTTGGTCAAAAGTTGACCTATTGGGTGGATTGGGTGGTCATTAGGTCAAAAATTAACTAGTTTAACAAAAGTTGACTTTTTGGTCAAAAGTTGACCTATTGGGACAATGGGTTGATCATTGCATCAGAAATGACTATTTTGACCAAAGTTGACTTTTTGGTCACAAGTTGACCTATTGGGTCAATTGGGTGGGCATTAGGTCAAAAATTAACTTTTTAGATAAATACTGACTTTTTGGTCAAAAGTTGATCCTATTGGGTCAATGGGTTGATCATTGGGTCAATGATTGACCATTTTGACTAAAGTTGACTTTTTTGTCAAAAGTTGGCCTATTGGGACAATGGGTTGGTCATTAGGTCAAAAATTGATCATTTTAAACAAAGTTGACTATTTGGTCAAAAGTTGACCTAATGGGTCAATGGGGTGGTCATTAGGTCAAAAACTATAATTTTTAACCAAAATTGACTTTTTGTTTAAAAGTTGACCAATTAGGTTAATGGGTTTGTCATTGGGTCAAAAATTGACTATTTTGACCAAATTTCACTTTTTTGTCAACAGTGACCTATTGGGTCAAAGGGTTGGTCATTGGGTCAGAAATTGACCATTTTTACCAAAGTTAACTTTTTGGTCAAAAGTTGACCTATTGGGTTAATTGAGTGGTCATTAGGTTAAAAATTGACTATTTTGACCAAAATTGACTTTTTAGTCGAAATTTGACCTATTGGGTCAATGGGTCAAAAATATACCATTTTGACTAAAGTTGACTCTTTGGTCAAAAGTTGATCTATTAGGTCAATGGGTTGGTCATTAGGTCACGGATTAACCATTTTGACCAAAGTTGAATTTTTGGTCAGACTCTGACTTATTGGGTCAATAATTAGTCATTCAAACAAAAATTCATTATTTTGACCAAAATACTGTTCTTAGTCAAAAGTTGTCCCATTTGGTCAATGGGGTGGTCATTGTGTCACAAATTAACCATTTTGACAAAAGTTGACTTTTTGTTCAAAAGTAGCCTATTGGGTCAATGAGTTGGTCAATGGGTTAGAAATTGACCATTTTGACCAAACTTGACCTTTTTGTCAAAAGTTAACCTATTCGGTCAATGGGTTGGTCATTGAGTCAAGAATTGACCATTTCACTAAAGTTAACTTTTTATTCAAAAGTTGACCTATTGGGTCAATGGGTTGGTCATTGGGTCAGAAATTGACTATTTTGACCAAAGTTGACTTTTTGGTCAAAATTTGACCTATTGTACCAAATGTGTTGTCATTAGGTGAAAAATTGACTATATTGACCAAAGTTGTTTCTGGACAAAAGTTGACCTACTAGGTCTTTGGGTCAAGGATTGACTATTTTGACCAAAGTTGACTTTTTAGTCAAAAGTTGATCTATTGAGTCAATGGGTTCGTCATTGGGTCAAGGATTAACCA
The DNA here is from genome assembly GCA_022702705.1 of Papilionanthe hookeriana x Papilionanthe teres. NCBI lineage: Eukaryota > Viridiplantae > Streptophyta > Magnoliopsida > Asparagales > Orchidaceae > Papilionanthe > Papilionanthe hookeriana x Papilionanthe teres. The sequence continues at coordinate 244,599 of CM040424.1, forward strand.
TTTTGACCAAAGTTGATTCTTTGTTAAGAGATTGACTTATTGGGTCAATAATTAATCATTAGGTAAAAAATTAACTATTTTGACCAAAATTGACATTTTGGCCAAATATTGACCTATTGGGTCAATTGGTTGGTCATTAGGTCAAGGATTAGCCAATTTGACCAAAGTTGACTTATAAGTCAAATACTGACATATTGGGTCAATGGGTTGGTCATTGGGTCAGAAATTGATCATTTTGGCCATAGTTGCCTTTTTGGTCTAAAGTTGACCTACTAGGTTAATGGTTTGTCATTGGGTCAAAGATTGACCATTTTGACCAAAGTTGACTTTTTGGTAAGAGATTGACTTATTAGGTAAATAATTTGTCATTAGGTCCAAAATTGACTATTTTGACCAAAATTCACTTTTTGGTCACAAATTAACCTATTTGAACATGGATTGATCATTTTGACCAAAGTTGACTTTTTTGTCAAAAGTTGACCTATTTGGTCAATGGGGTGGTCATTAGGTCAAAATTTATTATTTTGAGACTATTTTGACTGAAATTCACTTTTTGGTCAAAAGTTTAACTATTTGGTCAATGATTAACCATTTTGACCAAAGTTAATTTTTTGGTCAAAAGTTGACCTATTAGGTCAATGGGATGGTCATTGGGTCCAGGATTGAGCATTTTGACCAAAGATGACTTTTTGGTCAGGGATTGACTTATTGTGTTAATATTTGGTCATTATGTCAAAAAGTGACTATTTTGAAAAAAATTGACTTTTTGGTCAAAAGTTGACCTATACGGTCAATGGGTTGTTCATTGTGTCAACGACTGATCATTTTGACCAAAGTTAACTTTTTGGTGAGATATTCACTTATTGGGTCAATAATTGTTCATTTGGTCAAAAATTGACTATTATGACCAAAAATTGACTTTTTTGTCAAAAGTTGACTTATTGGGTCAATAGGTTGGTCATTGGGTCAACGATTGATCATTTTGACAAATGTTGACTTTTTGGTCAAAAGTTGGCCTACTAGGTCAATGGTTCGTCATTGGGTTAGAAATTGACCATTTTAACCAAAATAAATTATTGGATCAATGGGGTGGTTATTAGGTCAGAAATTAACCATTCTTACCAAACTTGACTTTTTGGTCAGAAGTTGACCTATTTGGTGAATGGGGTTGGTCATTAAGTCAAAAATTGTTTATTTTGACGAAAATTAACTTTTTAATCAAAAGTTAACATTCTGGGTCAATGATTTGGTCATTGGGTCAACGAATGACCATGTTAACCAAAGTTGACTTTTTGGTTAAAAGTGGACCTATTGGGTCAATGGGTTTGTCATTTGGTCAAAGATTGACCAAATTTGACTTATTGGTAAGAGTCATTAGGTCAAAAATTGACTATTTTAACCAAAATTGACTTTTTGGTCAAAAGTTGACCTATTGGGTCAATAAATTAGTAATTGGGTCATGGATTGACCATTTTGGCCAAAGTTGACTTTGTGGTCAAAAGTTGACCTATTGGGTCAATGGTTGGTCATTGGGTCAGAAATTGACCATTTTGACCAAAGTTTACTTTTTTGTCGAAAGTTGACCTCTGTGTCAATGGGTGGTCATTAGGTCAAAAATTGACTATTTTGACCAAAATTAACTTTATGGTCAAAAGTTAACCAATTTAGTCATAGGGTCAAGATTAACGTTTTTGTTTAAAGTTGAGTTTTTGGTCAAATGTTGACCTATTGGGTCATTGAGTTGGTCATTGGGTCAAGGATTGACCATTTTGACCAAAATTGACTTTTTGGTCAAAAGTTGGCCTATTAGGTCAATGGTTGGTCATTGGGTCAAAAATTTATCATTTTAACCAAAGTTAAGTTATTTCGTCAATGGCGTGGTCGTTAGGTCAGAAATTGACCATTTTTAACAAACTTGACTTTTGAGCAAAAGTTGACCTATTGGGTCAATGGCGTGGTCATTAGGTCAAAAACTAACTATTTTGACCAAAATTGACTTTTTGGTCAAAAGTTAAGCTTTTAGGTAAATGGGTTCGTGATTGGGTCAAGGAATGACCAATTTAACCAAAGTTGACTATTTGGTCAATTGTTGACCTACTGGGTTAATGGGTGGTCATTAGGTCAAAAATTAAAAATTTTAACCAAAATTGAATTTTTGTTTAAATGTTGACCAATTAGGCCAATGGGTTTGTCATTGGGTCAAGTATTTACTATTTTGACCAAATTTCACTTTTTTGTCAAAAGTTGACCTATTGGGTCAAATGGTTGGTCATTGGGTCAGAAATTGACCATTTTGACCAAAGTTGACTTTTTGGTCGAAAGTTGACCTATTGGGTTAATTGAGTGGTCATTAGGTCAAAAATTGACTTTTTGGTCAAAAGTTGACCTATTGGGTCAATGGGCTGGTTAATGGGTCAAAAATAGACCATTTTGACTAAAGTTGACTTTTGGTCAAAAGTTGGCCTATTAGGTGAACGGGTTGGTCAGTGGGTCACGGATTAACCACTTTGACCAAAGTTGAATTTTTGGTCAGACTCTGACTTATTGGGTCAATAATTAGTCATTCGGTCAAAAATTGATTATTTTGACCTAAATACTGTTTTTGGTCAAAAGTTGACCCATTTGTTGAATGGGGTGGTCATTAGGTCACAAATGACCATTTTGAAAAAGTTGACTTTTAGTCGAAAGTAGACTGTTAGATCGATGAGTTGGTCAATGGGTCAGAAATTGACCATTTTGACCAAACTTCACTTTTTGTTTAAAACTTAACCTATTAGGTAAATGGATTGGTTATTGAGTCAAGGATTGACCATTTTCACGAAAGTTAACTTTGTGGTCAAAAGTTGACCTATGGTGCCAATTGTGTTGTCATTAGGTCAAAAATTGACTATATTGACCGAAATTGTTTTTGGTCAAAAGTTGACCTACTGGGTCATTGGGTCAAGGATTGACCATTTTGACCAAGTTGACTTTTTGGTTGAATGTTGATCTATTGAGTCAATGGATTGGTCATTGGGTCAAGGATTTACCATTTTGACCAAAGTTAGTTTTTTGTAAAGAGATTGACTTATTGGGTCAATAATTAATCATTAGGTTCAAAATTAACTATTTTGACCAAAGTTGACATTTTGGCCAAATTTTGACTTATTTGGTCAATAGGTTGGTCATTGGGACAAGGATTGGCCAACTTGACCAAAGTTGACTTTTTGGTCAAAAGTTGACATATTGGGTCAATGGGTTGGTCATTGTGTCAGAAATTGACCATTTTGACCAAAGTCGTCTTTTTGGTCCAAAGTTGACCTACTGGGTCAATGGGTTTGTCATTGGGTCAAAGATTGACCATTTTGACCAAAGTTGACTTTTTGGTAAGAGATTGACTTATTTGGTCAATAATTTGTCATTAAGTCCAAAATTGACTATTTTGACCAAAATTAACTTTTTGGTCAAAAGTTAACCTATTGGGTCAAGGATTGATCATTTTGATCAAAGTTGACTTTTTTGTCAAAAGTTGACCTGTTGGGTCAATGGGGTGGTCATTAGGTCAAAAATTGATTATTTTGAAACTCTTTTGATCGAATTTCACTTTTTGGTCAAAAGTTTACCTATTTGGTCAAGGATTGACCATTTTAACCAAAATTAATTTTTTGGTCAAAAGTTGACCTATTAGGTCAACGGGATGGTCATTAGGTCAAGGATTGACCATTTTGACCAAAGATGACTTTTTGGTCAGGGATTGACTTATTGGGTTAATAATTGGTCATTATGTCAAAAAGTGACTATTATGAAAAAAATTGTCTTTTTGGTCAAAAGTTGACCTATTAGGTCAATGGGTTGTTCATTGGGTCAACGATTAATCATTATGACCAATGTTGACTTTTTGGTCAAAAGTTTGCCTATTAGGTCAATGGTTGGTTATTGGGTCAAAAATTGACCATTTTAACCAAAATTATATTATTGGGTCAATGGGGTGGTTGTTAGGTCAGAAATGGACCATTCTTACCAAACTTGACTTTTTAGTCAAAATTTGACCTATTAGGTAATGGGGTGGTCATTAGGTCAAAAATTGTCTATTTTGATGAAAATGGACTTTTTAATCAAAAGTTAACTTACTGGGTCAATGGGTTAGTCATTGGGTCAAGGAATGAACATTTTAACCATAGTTGACTTTTTCGTCAAAAGTGGACCTATTGGGTCAATGGGTTTGTCATTTGGTCAAGATTGACCATTTTGACCAAAATTGACATTTTGGTAAGAGATTGACGTTTTGGGTCAATAACTGGTCATTAGGTAAGAAATTAACTATTTTGACCAAAATTGAATTTTTGGTCAATAGTTGACCTTTTGGGTCAATGAGTTGGTAATTGGGTCAAGGATTGACCATTTTGACCAAAGTTGACTTTTTGGCCAGAGATTGACTTATTGGGTAAATAATTGGTCATTAGGTCAAAAAGTGACTATTAAGACCAAAATTGTTTTTTTGGTCAATAGGTGACCTTTTCCGTCAATAGATTGGTCATTGGGTCAACGATTGATCATTTTGACCAAAGTTTACTTTTTGGTCAAAAGTTGGCCTATTAGGTCAATGGTTGGTCATTGGGTCAGAAGTAGTCCATTTTAACCAAGGTTAACTTCTTCGGTCATTGTTTCGGTCATTAGGTCAGAAACTGACCATTTTTACCAAACTTGACTTTTTGGTCACCTACCGAATCAATGGGGTGGTCATTAGGTCGAAAATTGTCTATTTTGACCAGAATTGGCTTTTTGGTCAAAAGTTAACCTACTTGGTCAAAGGGTTGGTCATTGGGTCAAGGATTGATCATTTTAACCAAAGTTGACTTTTTGGTCAAAAGTTGACATATTGGGTCAACGGGATTTGTCATTAGGTTAATGATTGATCATTTTGACCAAAGTTAACTTTTTGGTAAGGGATTGACTTATAAGGTCAATAATTAGTCAATAGGACCAAAAATGACTATTTTGAACAAAATTGACTTTTTCGACATTGGTTGACCTATTGGGTTAATGGGTCGGTCTTTGGGTCAGAAATTGACCATTTTGACCAAAGTTAACTTTTTTTCAAAAGTTGATCTGTTGGGTCAATGGGTTGGTCATTGAGTCAAGGATTGACCATTTTTACCAAAGTTGACTCTTTTGTTAGAGATTGACTTATTTGGTCAATAATTGGTCAGTAGGCCAAAAATTGAAAATTTTGACCGAAGTTGACTTTTTGGTCAAAAGGTGACTCATTGGGTCAACGGGGTTGTCATTTGGTCAGAAATTGACAATTTTGACAAAAGTTGACTTTTTGGTCAAAGTTGACCTATTGGGTCAACGTGTTGGTCGTTGGGTCAGAAATTGACCATTTTGACCAAAGTTCACTTTTTGGTCAAAAGTTGACCTATTGGGTCAATTGGGTGGTCATTAGGTCAAAAATTAACTATTTTTACAAAAGTTGACTTTTTGGTCAATAGTTGACCTATTGGGACAATGGATTGATCATTGGATCAGAAATGACTATTTTGACCAAAGTTGACTTTTTGGTCACAAGTTGACCTATTGGGTCAATTGGGTGGTCATTTGGTCAAAAATTAACTTTTTTGATCAAAACTGACTTTTTGGTCAAAAGTTGATCCTATTAGGTCAATGGGTTGATCATTGGGTCAAGGATTGACCATTTTGACTAAAGTTGACTATTTTGTCAAAAGTTGGTCTATTGGGTCAATGGGTTGGTCATTAAGTCAAAAATTGACCATTTTAACCAAAGTTGACTATTTGGTCTAAAGTTGACTTACTGGGTCAATGGGGTGGTCATTAGGTCAAAAATTACAAATTTTAACCAAATTTGACTTTTTGTTTAAAAGTTGACCAACTAGGTCAATTGGTTTGTCAATTGGGTCAATGGGTTTGTCAATAGGTTGGTCATTAGGTCAATGAGTTGGTCATTGAGTCCAGGATTAACCATTTTGACGAAAGTATACTTTTTGGTCAAAAGTTGACCTATTGGTTCAATCGTTGGTCATTGGGTCAGAAATTGACCATTTTGACCAAAGTTGACTTTTTGGTCGTAAGCTGAACTATCGTGTCAATGGGTGGTCGTTAGGTCAAAATTTAACTATTTTGACCAAAATTAACTTTTAGGTCAAAAGTTGACCTATTAAGTCATTGGGTCAAGGTTTAACCATTTTGTTCAAAGTTGACTTTTTGGTCAAAAGTTGACCTATTGGGTCAATGAGTTTGTCATTGGGTCAAGGAGTCACCATTTTGACTAAAGTTGACTTTTTGGTCAGAGATTAACATATTATATCAATAATTGGTCATTATGTTAAAAATTGACTATTTTCACCAAAATAGAATTTTTGATCAAAAGTTGAACTATTGGGTCAATGGGGTGGTCAATGCATCAGAAACTGACCATATTGAGAAACTTGACTTTTTTGTCAAAAGTTGACATATTGGGTCACTGGGTTGGTCATTGGGTAAGAAATTGACAATTTTGACCATAGTTAACTTTTGGTCGAAAGTTGACCTTTTGTACAAATTGGGTTGTCATTAGGTTAAAAATTGACTATTTTAACCAAAATTATTTTTTGGTCAAAAGTTGACCGGTTGGGTCATTGGGTCAAGGATTGACCATTTTGACTAAAGTTGACTTTTTGGTCAACTTTTGACCTATTGGGTCAATGGGTTGGTCATTGGGTCAAGGATTGACCATTTTGACCAAAGTTTACTTTTTGATCAAAAGATGACATATTGGGTCAATGGGTTGGTTATTGGGTAAGAAATTGACCATTTTGACCAAAGTTGACTTTTTGTACCAAAGTTGACCTTTTGGATCAAGGGGTTTGTCATTGCTTCAAAGTTTGACCTTTTTGACCTAAGTTGACTTTTTGATAAGAGATTGACTTATTAGGTCACTAATTGGTCATTATCATAAATTAACTACTTTGACCAAAATAGACTTTTTGGTCAAAATTTGACTTATTGGGTCAATGGGTTGGTCATTGGGTCAAGTATTAATCATTTTGAACAAAGTTTACTTTTTGGTCAATAGTTGACCTATTGGGTAAATGGGTTGGTCACTGGGTCAAAACTTTACCATTTTGACCAAAGTTGACTTTTTGGTCAAAAGTTGACCTATTGGGTCAATGGGGTGGTCCTTAGGTCAAAAATTGACTATTTTGACCAAAATTTACTTTTTGGTCAAAAGTTGACCTATTAGTTCAATGGATGGTCGTTGGGTCTAAGATTGACCAGTTTGAAAAAGTTGACTATTTGGTCAGAGATTGAATTATTGGGTCAATAATTGGTCATTAGGTCAAAAATTGACTACTTTGACCAAAATTGTTTTATGGTCAAAAGTTGACAAATTCGCTCAATGGGTTGGTAATTGTGTCATGGTTTGACCATTTTGACCAAAGTTGACTTTTTGGTCAAAGATTGACTTATTGGGTCAATAATTGGTTATTAGGCCAAAAAATGACTATTTTTACCAAAGTTGACTTTTTGGTCAAAAGTTGACCCATTTGGTTTACGGGGTGGTCATCTGTTCAGAAATTGACCTTTTTGACCAAAATTGACTTTTTGGTCAAAACTTGACCTATTGGGTCAACGAGTGGTCATTAGGTCAAAAATTAACTATTTTGACCAAAGTTGACTTTTTGGTCAAAAGTTGACCTATTGGGTCAATGGGTTGGTCATTGGGTCAGAAATTGACCCTTTTGACCAAAGTTGACTTTTTCGTCAAAAGTTGACCTATTGGGTCAATTGGGTGGTCATTAGGTCAAAAATTAACTATTTTGACCAAAGTTGACTTTTTGGTCAAAAGTTGACCTATTGGGTCAATGGGTTGGTCATTAGGTCAGAAATTGACAATTTTGACCAAAGATGACTTTTTCGTCAAAAGGTTGACCTATTGGGTCAATTGGATGGTCATTAGGTCAAAAATTAACTATTTTGACCAAAATTGACTTTTTTGTCAAAAGTTGACCTATTGGGTCAATGGGTTCGTCATTCGGTCAATGGGTTGGTCATTCAGTCAAGAATTAACCATTTTGACCGAAGTTGATTTTTTTGCAAAAGTTGACCTTTTGGGTCAATGGGTTAGTCAATGAGTCAAAAATTGACCATTTTAATCAAAGTTGACTTTTTGGTCAAAAGTTGACATATTGGGTTAATAGGACTGTCATTAGGTCAAATAGAAAATTATAACCAAAATTGACTTTTTTGTCAAAAGTTGACCTATTGGGTCAATGGGTTTGTCATTGGGTCAGGGATTGGCCCTTTTGACCAAATTTGACATTTTTATCAAAAGTTGACCTATTGGTCAATGGTTTGGTCATTAACTCAGAAATTGACCATTTTGACCAAAGTTGACTTTTTGGTAAAAAGTTGACCTATTGTGTCAATGGGTTTGTCATTGGGTCAAAGATTTACCATTTTGACTAAAGTTGACTTTTTGGTCAAAAGTTGAACTATTGGGTCAACGAGTTGGTCATTCGGTCAGAAATTGACCATTTTGTCCAAAATTGACTTTTTTTTCAAAAGTTGACCTATTGGGTCAATGGATGGTCACTAGGTCAAAAATTGACTATTTTGACCAAAATTAACTTTTTGGTCAAAAGTTAACTTATTGAGTCATTAGGTCAAGGATTAACCATTTTGTCCAAAGTTGACTTTTTAGTCAAAAGTAGACCTATTTGGTCAATGAGTCGGTTATTGGGTCAAGGATTGACAATTTTGACAAAAGTTGATTTTTTGGTCAAAGATTAACTTATTGATCCAATAATTGTTCATTATGTTAAAAATTGACTATTTTGACCAAAATTGAATTTTGGACCAAAAGTTGACCTATTAGGTCGAAGGTGGTCATTGGGTCAGAAATTGACCATATTTACCAAAGTTGACTTTTTTGTCAAAAGTTGACCTATTTGGTCAATGATGGTCATGAGGTTAAACTTGGCTATATTAAGCAAAATTGACTTTTTGGGTAAAATTTGACCTACTAAGTCAATGGGTTGGTCGGTGGGTCAAGGATTGATAATTTTGACCAAAGTTGACTTTTTGGTCAAAAGTTAACATATTGGGTCAATGAGCTGGTCATGGTTCAAGGATTGACCATTTTGACCAAAATTGACTTTTTCGTCAGATATTGACTTATTGGGTCAATAATTGGTCATTAGGTTAAAAATTGACTATTTTGACCAAAATTGACATTTTGGTCAAAAGTTGACCTATTGGGTTAATGGGTTGGTCATTGGGTTAAGGATTGATCATTTTTACCAATATTGACTTTTTGGTCAAAAGTTAGCCAATTGGGTCAATGAGTTAGTCGTTGGACCAGAAATTGACCATGCTAACAAAAGTTGACCTATTGGGTCAATGGGGTGGTCTTTAGGTTAAAAACTGACTATTTTGACCAAAATTAACTTTTTGGTCAAAAGTTGACCTATTGGTTCAATGGGTTGGTCATTGGGTCAAGGATTGACCATTTTGATCAAAGTTAACTTTTTGGTCAAAAGTTGACCTATTGGGTTAATGGGTTGGTCATTGGGTCAAGGATTGAGCAGTTTGAACAAGTTGACTTTTTGGTCAGAGATTGACTTATTGGGTAAATAATTAATCATTAGGTCAAAAATTGACTTTTTTGACCAAATTTGATTTTTTGGTCGAAATTTGACCAATTGCGTCAATGGGTTAGTCATTGTGTCAAGAATTGACCAATTTGACTGAAGTTGACTTTCTGATCAAAAGTAGACCTATTGGGTCAATGGGGCGGTCATTAGTTTAAAAATTAACTATTATGAGCAAAATTGAGTTTTTGGTCAAAAGTTGACCTATCGGTTCAATGGGTTGGTCTTTGGGTCAAGAATTGACCATTTTTAACAAAGTTAATTTTTTTGTTCAAAATTTGTCCTATTGGGTTAATGGGTTGGTCATTGAATCAAGCATTGACCATTTTACCAAAGTTGAATTTTTAGCCAAAGATTGACTTATCGGGTCAATAATTGGTCATTAGGTCGAAAATTGAGTATTTTGACCAAAATTGACTTTTTGGTCAATAGTTGACATACTGGGTCAATGATTTAGTCGTTGCGTCAAAGGTTCACCATTTTAACTAAAGTTAATTTTTGGGTTAAAAACTGACATATTGGGTTAATGGATTGGTCAATGGGGTAGATTTTGACCATTTTTACCAAAGTTGACGTTTTGGTCAAAAGTTGACCTATTGGGTCAACAGGCTGGTCAGTGGGTCAAGGATTTATCATTTTGACGAAAGTTGAATTTTTTGGTAAGAGATTGACTTATTTGGTCAATAATTGGTCATTAGGTAAAAAATTGACTATTTTGACCAAAATTGCCTTTTTGGTAAAATATTGACCAATTGGGTCAATCAGTTGGTCATATGGTCAAGGATTGACCAATTTAACCAAATTTGGCTTTTTGTTCAAATGTTGACATATTGGGTCAATGGGTTGTTCATTAGGTCATAAATTGACCATTTTGGTCAAAAGTTGACGTATTGAGGCAATGGATTTCTCATTGGGTCAAATATTTTTAATTTTGACCAAAGTTGACTTTTTGGAAAGAGATTAAGATATTGGGTCAATAATTTGTCATTAGGTCAAATATTTACGATTCGGTCAAAAGTTGACCTATTGGGTTAATGGGTTGGTCATTGGGTCAAGATTGATCATTTTGACCATATTTGACTTTTTAGTCAAAAGTTGACCTATTAGGTTAATGGGTTGGTCATTGAGTCAGAAATTAACCATTTTGACCAAAGTTGACTTTTTAGTCAAAAGTTAGCCTTTTGGGTCAATGGGGTGGTCATTAGGTCAAAAATTGATTATTTTGATAAAATTGACATTTTGTTCAAAAGTTAAACAATTAGGTCGTTGGGTCAAGGATTGACCATTTTGAGTAAAGTTGACTTTTTGGTCAATAGTTCACCTATTAGATCAATAGGTTGGTCATTAGGTCAAAACTTGAATATTTTGACTAAAATTAACTTTTTTGTCAAAAGTTGACCTATTTAGGTCAATAAGTTGGTCATTGGGTCAAGGATTAAACATTTTATCCTAAGATGACTTTTTGGTCAAAAGTTGACCTATTGGGTCAATGACTAGGTCATTGGGTGAAGGATTGACCATTTTGTCGAAAGTTGGCGTTTTGGTCAAAAGTTGTCCTATTAGGTCAATGGTTGGTCATTGGGTAAGAAATTGACCATTTCAACCAAGTTAACTTATAGGGTCAATGGGCTGGTCATTAGGTCAGAAATTGACCATTTTTACCGAACTTGAAATTTTAGTCAAAAGTTGAGCTATTGGGTCAATTGGGTGGTCATTTGGTCAAAAATTGACTATTTTTACCACAATTAACTTTTTGGTCAAAATTTAACCTACTTGGTAATTGCGTTGGTCATTGGGTCAGAGAATAACCATTTTAATCAAAGTTGACTTTTTGGTCAAAAGTTGACTTATTGGGTCAATGGGTTTGTCATTGGGTCAAAGATTAACCATTTTGAACAAAGTTAACTTTTTGGTAAGAGATTGACTTATTGGGTTAATAATTGATCATTAGGTCAAAAACTAACTATTTTGACCAAAATTCACTTTGTGGTCAAAAGTTGACCTTTTGGGTCAATGAGTTGGTCATTGGGTCCAGGATTAACCATTTTGACCAAAGTTGACTTTTTGGTAAAAAGTTGACCTATTAGGTCAATGGTTGGCCATTGGGTCAGAAATTAACCATTTTGACCAAAGTTAACTTTTGGTCGTATGTTGAACTATCATGTCAATGGGTGGTCATTAGGTCAAAAATTGACTATTTTGACAAAAATTGACATTTTGGTCAAATGTTGACCTATTGAGTCATTTGGTCAAGGTTTAACCATTTTGTCCAAAGTTGACCTTTTAGTCAAAAGTTGACCTATTTGATCAATGAGTTCGTCATTAGGTCAAGGAGTGTCCATTTTGACCAAAGTTGACTTTTTGGTCAAAGATTAACTTATTAGGTCAATAGTTGGTCATTATGTTAAAAATTGACTATTTTAACCAAAATAGAATTTTTGATCAAAAGTTGACCTATTGGGTTAATGGGGTGGTCATTGAGTCAGAACTGACCATATTGAGCAAAGTTGACTTTTTTGTCAAAAGTTGATCTATTGAGTTAATGGGTTAGTCATTGGGTCAGAAATTGACCATTTCGACAAAAGTTGACTTTTTGGTGAAAAGTTGACCTATTGTTCCAATTAGGTTGTCATTAGGTCAAAAATTGACTATTTTGACCAAAATTATTTTTTTATCAAAAGTTGGCTTATTGGGTCATTGGGTCAAGGATTGATCATTTTGACTAAAGTTGACTTTTTGGTCAAATGTTGACCTATTGGGTCAATGGGTTGGTCATTGGGTCAAGGATTGACCATTTTGACCAAAGTTGACTTTTTTGTCATAAGTTGACATATTGGGCCAAAGATTTGGTCATTGGGTCAGAAATTGTCCATTTTGACCAAAGTTGACTTTTTGGTCCAAAGTTGACCTATTGGGTCAATGATGAGCCTTTTTGACCAAAGTTGACTTTTTGGTCAAAAGTTGACATATTGGGTCAATGGGTTGTTCATTGGGTCAGAAATTGACCATTTTGACTAAAGTTGACTTTTTGGTCGAAAGTTGACCTATTGGGTCAATGGGGTTGTCATTATGTTAAAGATTGACCATTTTGACCAAAGTTGACTTTTTGGTAAGAGATTGACTTATTAGGTCAATAATGAGTCATTATGTCATAAAATAATTATTTTGACCAAAATTGACATTTTGGTCAAAAGTTGACTTATTGGGACAATGGGTTGGTCATTGGGTCAAGGATTGATCATTTTGACCAAAGTTCATTTTTTGGTCAAAAGTTGACCTATTGGGTCAATGGGTTGGTCATTCAACCAAAATTTTACCATTTTGACCAAAGTTGACTTTTCGGTCAAAAGATGACCTATTGGGTCAATGCGGTGGTCATTAGGTCAAAAATTAACTATTTTGACCAAAATTGACTTTTTGGTCAAAAGTTGACCATTAGGTCAACGGGTTGGTCAGTGGGTCGAGGATTGACACTTTTGACTAAGATTAACTTTTTAGTCAAAAGCTGACCTATTGGGTCACAAAGTTAGTCATTGTGTCAAGGATTGACCATTTTGACCAAAGTTGACTTTTTACTCAGAGATTAACTTATTGGGTCAATAATTGGTCATTAGGTCAAAAATTGACTAGTTTGACCAAAATAAACTTTTTGGTTAAAAGTTGACCAATTGGGTTAATGGGTTGGTCATTCGGTCACGGATTGATCATTTTTACCGAAGTGGACTTTTTGGCTAAAAGTGGGTCTTTTGGGTCAATGAGTTCGTCGTTGGCCCAGAAATTGACCATTCTAACAAAAGTTGTTCTATTCATTCAATGGGGTGTTCATTAGGTCAAAAATTGACTATTTTGTCCAAAATTGACCTTTTGGTCAAAAGTTAACCTATTGCATCAATGGGTTGGTAATTGAGTCAAGGATTAACCATTTTGATCAAGGTTGATTTTTTGGTCAAAAGTTGACATATTGGGTCAATGGGTTGGTCATTAGGTCAAGGATTGACTAGTTAGAACAAGTTGACTTTTTTATCAGAGATTGACTTATTGGGTCACTAATTGGTCATTTGATCAAAAAATGACTATTTTGACCAAAATTGGTTTTTGGTCGAAAATTGACCAATTGGGTCAATGGGTTGGTCATTGAGTCAAGGATTGACTATTTTGACCAAAATTGATTATTTTTGTTCGAGATTGACTTATTGGGTCATTAATTGGTCATTAGACCAAAAATTGACTATTTTGACCAAACTTGTCTTTTTTGTCAAAAGCTGGCCCATTTTGTTAATGGGGTGGTCAATTGGTCAGAAATTGACCTTCTTGACCAAAGTTGACTTTTTAGTCAAAAGTTGACCTATTGGGTCAATGATTTGGTCATTGGGTCAGAAATTTACCCTTTTGACCAAAGTTGACTTTTTGGTTAAAAGTTAACCTATTAGGTCAATTGGGTGGTCATTAGGTCAAAATTTTACTATGTTAACCAAAGTTGATTTTTTGGGCAAAAGCTGATGTTTTGGGTCAATGGGTTGATTATTGGGTCATAAATTAACCATTTTGACCAAAGTTGACATTTTGGTCAAAAGTTGACATATTGGTTTAATTGGGTGGTGATTAGGTCAAAAATTAACTTTTTTGACTAAAATTTACTTTTGTTTAAAAGTTGATCTTTTGGGTCATTGGGTTAATGGGTTGGTCATTAGGTCAATGGGTTGGTCATGAGGTCAAAAATTGACCATTTTAACTAAAGTTGGCTTTTTGGTCAAAAGTTGACACATTTTATTAATGGGGTGGTCATTTGGTCAGAAATTGACCTTTTTGACCAAAGTTGACTTTTTGGTCAAAAGTTGACCTATTGAGTCAATGAGTTGGTCATTGGGTCAGAAATTGACCATTTTGACCAAAGTTAACTTTTTGGTCAAAAGTTGACCTATTAGGTCAATTGGGTGGTCATTAGGTAAAAAAATTAACTATTTCGACCAAAGATGATTTTTTGGGCAAAAGTTGATTCTTTGGGTCAATGGGTTGATAATTGGGTCAGAAATTGACCATTTTGACCAAAGTTGACTTTCTGGTCAAAAGTTGAGATATTAGGTCAATTGGGTGGTGATTAGGTCAAAAATTAACTTTTCTGCTAAAATTTACTTTTGTTTAAAAGTTGACCTATTGGGATTCTCATTTGGTCACGAATTGACCATTTTAACCAAAGTTGACTTTTTTGTCAAAAGTTCACCTATTTGGTCTATGGGTTAATCATTAGGTCAAAAATTGACCATTTTAACCAAAGTTGATTTTTTTTGTCAAAAGATGACCTATTGGGTCAATCAGGTGTTCATTATATCAAAAAAGAGAAAATTATAACCAAAATTGACTTTTTGGCTGAAAGTTGACCTATTGAGTTAATGGGTTCGTCATTGGGTCAAGGATTGACAATTTTGATAAAATTTGACATTTTTGTCAAAAGTTGACCTATTGGGTCAATGGGTTGGTCATTTGGTCAGAAATTGACCATTTTGACCAAACTTGACTTTTTTGTCAAAAGTTAACCTATTGGGTCACTGGTTTGGTTTTCGAGTCAATGATTGACAATTTTACCAAAGTTAATTTTTTTGTCCAAAGTTGACCTATTGGATCAATGGGTTGGTCATTTGGTCAAAAATTGACCATTTTGACCAAAGTTGACTTTTTGGTCAAATTTTGACCTATTGTGCCAATTTGGTTGTCATTAGGTCCAAAATTGACAATTTTGATCAAAATTGTTTTTTAATCAAAAGTTGACCTTTTGGGTCATTAGGTCAAGGATTGATCATTTTGACTAAAGTTGACTTTTTGGTCCAAAGTTGACTTTTTAGATCAATTGATAGGTCGTTCGGCCGTTGGTTGACCATTTTGACCAAAGTTAATTTTTTGGTGAGAGATTGACTAATTGGTTCAATAATTAATCTTTAGGTAAAAAATTGACTATTTTAACTAAAATTGACTTTTTTGTCAAATTTTGACCTATTGGGTCAATAGGTTGGTTATTGGGTCAAGGATAGGCCAATTTAACCAAAGTTGACTTTTTGATCAAAACTTGACATACTGGGTCAATGGGTTGTTCGTTGGGTCAGAAATTGACCATTTTGACAAAAGTTGACTTTTTGGTAAGAGATTGACTTATTATGTCAATAATTGGTCATTAGGTCAAAAATTAACTATTATGACCAAAATTGACTTTTTGGTCAAAAGTTAACCTATTGGGTCAACGGGTTGGTCATTGGGTCAATGATTGATCATTTTGACTAATGTTTACTTTTTAGTCAAAAGTTGGCCTATTAGGTCAATGGTTGGTCATTAAGTCAAAAATTACCCATTTTAACCAAAGTTAACTTCTTGGGTCAATGGGGTGGTAGTTTGGTAAGAAATTGACCAATTTTACCAAACTTGACTTTTTGGTCAAAAGTTGACCTATTGGGTCAGTGGAGTGGTCATTAGGTCAAAAATTCATCTATTGGGTCAATGGGTTGGTCATTGGGTCAAGGAATGACCATTTTGACCAAAGTTGACTTTTTGGTCCAAAGTAGACCTATTAGGTCAATGGGTTTGTCTTTGAGTCAAAAATTGCCAATTTTGAGCAAAGTTGACATTTTGGTAAGAGATTGACTTATTAGGTCAACAATTGGTCATTAGGTCAAAAATTAACTATTTTGACAAAAATTGACTTTTTGGTCAAAAGTTCACGTATTGGGTCAATGGGTTAGTCATTGGGTCAAGGATTGATCATTTTGACCAAAGTTGACTTTTGGGTAAAAAGTTGACCTATTGGGTCAATGGGTTGGTCATTGGGTCAGAAATTGACCATTTTGATGAAAGTGGTCTTTTTGGTCAAAAGTTGACCTATTGGGTCAATGGGGTGGTCATTAGATCAAAATTTGACTATTTCGACCAAAATTGACTTCTTGGTCAAAAGTTGACTTATTGGGTCAAGGATTGACCATTTTGACTAAAGTGGACTTTTTGGTCAAAAGTTGACCTATTAGTTCAATGGGATGGTCATTGGGTCATGGAATGGCCATGTTGACCAAAGTTAACTTTTGGTCACAGATTGACTTATTTGGTCAATAATTGGTCATTAGGTTAAAAATTGACTATTTTGACCAAATTGACTTTTTGTTTAAAAGTTGACCTATTAGGTCAACGGGTTAGTCATTGGGTCAACGATTAATCATTTTCACCAAAGTTGACTTTTTGGGTCAATAGGTTGGTCATTAGGTCAGAAATTGACCATTTTTAGCTAACTTAACTTTTTGGTCAAAAGTTGACCTATTAGATCAATGAGGTGGTTATTAGGTTAAAAATTGTCAACTTTGACCAAAATTAACTTTTTGGTTAAAAGTTGACCTACTGAGTCAAAGTGTTGGTCATTGGGTCAAGGATTGACCATTTTAACCAAAGTTGGCTTTTTGGTCGAAAGTTGACCTATTGAGTCAATGGGTTTGTCATTGGATCGAAGATTGACCATTTTGACCAAAGTTGACTTTTTGGTAAGAGATTTACTTATTGGGTTAATAATTGGTCATTACGTCAAAAATTGACTATTTTGACCAAAATTGACTTTTTGGACAAAAGTTGACCTATTGGGTCAATGGGTTAGTCATTGGGTCAAGAATTGATCATTTTGACAAAAGTTGACTTTTTGGTCAAAAGCTGACCTTTTGGTCTAATGGGTTGGTCTTTGGGTCAGAAATTGACCATTTTTTCCGAAGTTGACTTTTTGGTCAAAAGTTGACATGTTGGGTCAATGGGTGGTCATTATGTCAAAAATTGACTATTTTGACCAAAATTGACTTTTTGGTCTAAAGTTAACCTATTGAGTGTTTGGTTCAAGGATTAACCATTTTGTTCAAAGTTGACTGTTTGGTTAAAAGTTGATTTATTGGGTCAATGAGTTGGTCATTAGGTCAAGGATTGACTATTTTGACCAAAGTTGACTTTTTTGTTAGAGATTAACTTATTTGGTCAATAATTGGACATTATGTTAAAAATTGATTATTTTGATCAAAATTGAATTTTGGATCAAAAATTGATCTATTGGGTCAATGAGGTGGTCGTGGGTCAGAAATTGACCATATTGACCAAAGTTGACTTTTTGGTCAAAAGTTGACCTATTTGGTCAATGAGTTCGTCATTATGTCAAAACCTAACTATATTGAACAAAATTGACTTTTTAGTTGTCATTAAGTCAAAAATTGACTATTTTGACCAAAATTGACTTTTTGGTTAAAAATTGAATTTTTCGTCAAAAGTTGACCGATTGGGTCAATGGGTTGGTCATTGGGTCTCGTATTAACCTTTTGACCAAAGTTAACTTTTTGGTCAGACTCTGACTTATTGGGTCAATAATTAGTCATTCAGTCAAAAATTGATTATTTTGAGCAAGATACTGTTTTTGGTCAAAAGTTGACCCATTTGTTCAATGTAGTGGTCATTGTGTCACAAATTGACCATTTTGACAAAAGTTGACTTTTTGGTCAAATGTAGACCTATTTGGTCAATGTGTTGGTTAATGGGTCAGAAATTGACCATTTTGACCAAACTTGACTTTTTTTATCAATATTTAACCTATTGGGTCAATGGGTTGGTCATTGAGTCAAGGATTGACCATTTTCACCAAAGTTAACTTTTTGATCAAAAGTTGACCTATTGGGTCAAAAATTGACTATTTTGACAAAAGTTGACTTTTTGGTCAAAAATTGATCTATTGTGCCAATTGTGTTGTCATTATGTCAAATATTGACTATATTGACTAAAATTGTTTTTGGTCAAAAGTTGACCTACTGGGTCATTGGGTCAAGGATTGACCATTTTAACCAAAGTTGACCTTTTGGTCAAAAGTTGATCTATTGAGTCAATGGGTTGGTCCTTGGGTCAAGGATTTACCATTTCGACCAAAGTCTGTTTTTTGTTAAGAGATTGACTTATTAGGTCAATAATTAATCATTAGGTCAAAAATTAACTATTTTGACCAAAATTGACATTTTGGCCAAATATTGACCTACTGGGTCAATTGGTTGGTCATTGGGTCAAGGAATGCCTAATTTGACCAAAGTTGACTCTTTGGTCAAAAGTTAACATATTGGGTCAATGGGTTGGTCATTAGGTCAGAAATTAACCATTTTGACCAAAGTTGTCTTTTGGTCCAAAGTTGACCTATTGGGTCAATGGGTTTGTCATTGGGTCAAAGATTGACCATTTTGACCAAAGTTGACTTTTTCGTAAGAGATTGACTTATTAGGTCAATAATTTTTGATTAGGTCCAAAATTGACTATGTTGACTAAAATTAACTTTTTGGTCAAAAATTGACCTATTGGGTCAACGATTGATCATTTTGACTAAAGTTGACTTTTTTGTCAAATGTTGACCTGTTTGGTCAATGGGGTGGTCATCAGGTTAAAATTTGATTATTTTGAGGCTATTTTGACCGAAATTCACTTTTTGGTCAAAAATTTACCTATTTGGTGAATGATTGACCATTTTGACCAAAGTTAATTTTTTGGTCAAAAGTTAACCTATTAGGTCAATGGGATGATCATTAGGTCAAGGATTGACCATTTTGACCAAGGATGAATTTTTGGTCAGGGATTGACTTATTGGGTTAATAATTGGTCATTATGTTAAAAAGTGACTAATATGACAAAAATTGTCCTTTTGGTCAAAAGTTGACCTATTCGGTCAATGGGTTGTTCATTATGTCAACGACTGATCATTTTGACCAAAGTTAACTTTTTGGTAAGAGATTCAATTATTGGGTCAATAATTGTTCATTAGGTCAAAAATTGACTATTATGACCAAAATTGACTTTTTGGTCAAAAGTTGACCTATTAGGTCAATGGGTTGGTCATTGGGTCAACGATTGATCATTTTGACCAATGTTGACTTTTTTATCAAAAGTTGGCCTGTTAGGTCAATGGTTGGTCATTGGGTCAGAAATTGACCATTTTAACCAAAGTTAAATTTTTGGGTCAATGGGGTGGTTGTTAGGTCAGCAATTGACCATTCTTTCCAAACTTGACTTTTTGGTCAAAAGTTGATCTATTGGGTCAACGGGGTGGTCATTAAGTCAAAAATTGTCTAGTTTGACGAAAATTGACTTTTTATTCAAGAGTTAACCTACTGGGTCAATGAGTTGGTCATTGGCTCAAGGAATGACCATTTTAACAAAAGTTAACTTTTTGGTCAAAAGTGGACCTATTAGGTCAATGGGTTTGTCATTTGGTCAAAGATTAACTATTTTGACCAAAGTTGACTTTTTGGTAAGAGATTGACCTTTTGGGTCAATAATTGGTCATTAGGTCAAAAATTGACTATTTTGACAAAAATTGACTTTTTGGTCAGAAGTTGACCTATTGGGTTAATGAGTTGGTAATTGGGTCAAGGATTGACCATTTTGACCAAAGTTGACTTTTTGTCACAAGTTGACCTATTGGGTCAATGGTTGGTCATTGGGTCAGAAATTGACCATTTTGATCAGAGTTTATTTTTTAGTCGAAAGTTGACCTATTGTGTCAATGGGTGGTCATTAGGTCAAAAATTGACTTTTTAGAATAAAATTGACTTTATGGACAAAAGTTAACCTATTGAGTCATTGGGTCAAGTTAACCATTTTTGTTTAATGTTGACTTTTTGGTCAAATGTTGATTATTGGGTCATTGAGTTGGTCATTGGGTCAAGGATTGACCATTTTGACCAAAGTTGACTTTTTGGTTAAAATTTGACTTATTAGGTCAATGGTCGGTCATTGGGTCAAAAATTTACCATTTTAACCAAAATTAACTTATTGGGTCAATGGGGTGGTCGTTAGGTCAGAAATTGACCATTTTTACCAAACGTGTCATTTTTAGCAAAGGTTGACCTATTGGGTCAATGGGGTGGTCATTAGGTCAAAAACTGACTATTTTGACCATAATTGACTTTTTGGTCAAAAGTTAACCTATTGGGTCAATGGGTTGCTTATTGTGTCTAGGAATGACCATTTTAATTAAAGTTGACTATTTGATCAAAAGTTGACCTACTAGGTCAATGGGGTGGTCATTAGGTCAAAAATTAAAAATTTTAACCAAAATTGACTTTTTGTTTAAAAGTGGACCAATTAGGTCAATGGGTTTGTCATTAGGTCAAGAATTGACTATTTTGACCAAATTTCACTTTTTTATCAAATGTTGACCTATTGGGTCAAATGATTGGTCATTAGGTCAGAGGTTCACCATTTTGACCAAAGTTGGCTTTTTGGTCAAAAGTTGGCCTATTGGGTTAATTAAGTGGTCATTAGGTCAAAAATTTAGTATTTTGACCAAAATTGACTTTTTGGTAAAAAGTTGACATATTGGGTCATGGGTTGGTCAATGGGTCAAACATAGACCATTTTGACTAAAGTTGCCTTTTTGGTCAAAAGTTGACTTATTAGCTCAATGGGTTGGTCATTGGGTCACGGACTAACCATTTTGACCAAAGTTGACTTTTTGGTCAGACTCTCATTCGGTCAAAAATTGATTATTTTGACCAAAATACTATTTTTGGTCAAAAGTTAACCCATTTGGTCAATGGGGTGGTCATTGTGTCACAAATTGACCATTTTGACAAAAGTAGACCTATTGGGTCAATGAGTTAGTCAATGGGTTAGAAATTGATCATTTTGACCAAACTTGACTTTTCGGTCAAAAGTTAACCTATTGGGTGAATGGGTTAGTCATTGAGTCAAGGATTGACCATTTTCACCAAAGTTAACTTTTTGGTCAAAAGTTGACCTATTGGGTCAATGGGTTGGTCGTTGGGTCAGAAATTGACTATTTTGACGAAAGTTGACTTTTTGGTCAAAAGTTGACCTATTGTGCCAATTGTGTTGTCATTAGGTCAAAAATTGACTATATTGACCAAAATTGTTTTTGATCAAAAGTTGACCTACTGGGTCAATGGGACAAGGATTGACCATTTTGACCAAGGTTGACTTTTGGTCAAAAGTTGATCTATTGAGTCAATGGGTTGGTCATTGGGTCAAGGATTGACCATTTTGACTAAAGTTGGTTTTTTGTTAAGAGATTGACTTATTGGGTCAATAATTAATCATTAGGTCAAAAATTAACTATTTTGACCAAAATTGACATTTTGGCCAAATATTGACCAATTAGATCAATTGGTTTGTCCTTGGGTCAAGGATTGGCCAATTTGACCAAAGTTGACTTTTTGGTTAAAAGTTAACATAATGGGTCAATGGGTTGGTCATTGGGTCAGAAGTTGACCATTTTGACCAAAGTTGTCTTTTTGGTCCAAAATTGACCTACTGGGTCAATGGGTTTGTCATTTAGTATAAGATTGACCATTTTGACCAAAGTTGACTTTTTAGTAAGAGATTGACTTATTAGGTCAATGATTTGTCATTAGGTCCAAAATTGACTATTTTGACCAAAATTAACTTTTTAGTAAAAAATTAACCTATTGGGTCAAGGATTGATCATTTTGACCAAAGTTAACTTTTTTTGTCAAAAGTTGACCTGCTGGGTCAATGGGGTGGTCATTAGGTAAAAAATTGATTATTTTGAGACAATTTTGACTGAAATTCACTTTTTGGTCAAAAGTTTACCTATTTGGTCAAGGATTGACCATTTTGACCAAAGTTAATTTTTTGGTCAAAAGTTGACCTATTAGGTGAATGGGATGGTCATTGGGTCAAGGATTGACCATTACTTTTTTTGTCAGGGATTGACTTATTGGGTTAATAATTGGTCATTATGTTAAAAAGTTACTTATGACAAAAATTGTCTTTTTAGTCAAAAGTTGACCTATTCAGTCAATGAGTTGTTCATTGTGTCAACGATTGATCATTTTGACCAAAGTTAACTTCTTGGTAAGAGATTCACTTATTGGGTCAATGATTGTTCATTTGGTCAAAAATTGACTATTATGACCAAACGTGACTTTTTGGTCAAAAGTTGACTTATTTGGTCAATGGGTTGATCATTGGGTCAACGATTGCTAATTTTGACCAATGTCGACTTTTTGGTCAAAAGTTGGCCTATTAGGTCAATGGTTAGTCATTGGGTCAGAAATCGACCATTTTAACCAAAGTTAAATTATTGGGTCAATGAGATGATTGTTTGGTCAAAAGTTGACGTATTGGGTCAATGGGGGGCATTGGGTCAAAAATTGTCAATTTTGATGAAAATTGACTTTTAATTTAAAGTTAACCTACTGGGTCAATGAGTTGGTCATTGGGTCAAAGAATGACCATTTTAACCAAAGTTGACTTTTTGGTCAAAAGTGGACCTATTCGGTCAATGGGTTCGTCATTTGGTCAAAGATTGAACATTTTGACCAAAGTTGACTTATTGGAAAGAGATTGACGTTTTGGGTCAATAATTAGTCATTAGGTAACAAATTGACTATTTTGACCAAAATTGACTTTTTGGTCAAAAGTTTACCTATTGGGTCAGTGAGTTGGCAATTGGGTCAAGGATTGACCATTTTGACCAAAGTTAATTTTTTGGTGAGAGATTGACTTATTGGGTAAATAGTTGGTCATTAGGTCAAAAAGTGACTATTATGACCTAAATTGACTTTTTGGTCAAAAGGTGACCTACTCAGTCAATAGATTTGTCATTGGGTCAATGATTGATCATTTTGACCAAAGTTGTCTTTTTGGTGAAATGTTGGCCTATTAGGTCATTGGTTGGTCATTGGGTCAGAAGTTGTCCATTTTAACCAAAGTTAACTTATTCGGTCATTGGGTCGGTCATTAGTCAGAAAGTGACCATTTTTGCCAAACTTGACTTTTTGGTCAAATGTTGACCTACTGAATCATTGGGGTGGTCATTAGGTCGAAAATTGTCTATTTTGACCAAAATTGACTTTTTGGTCAAAAGTTGACCTACTGAGTCAAAGGGTTGGTCATTGGGTTAATGATTGACCATTTTAACCAAAGTTGACTTTTTGGTCAAAAGTTGACATATTGGGTCAACGAGATTTGTCATTGGGTCAATGACTGATCATTTTGAACAAAGTTAAATTTTGGGTAAGAGATTAACTTATAAGGTCAATAATTGGTCTTTAGGACCAAAATTGACTATTTTGAACAAAATTGACTTTTTGGACATTGGTTTACCTATCGGGTTAATGGGTCGGTCATTGGGACAGAAATTGACCATTTTGACCAAAGTTAATTTTTTGTTCAAAAGTTGACATGTTGGGTCAATGGGTTTGTCAATGAGTCAAGCATTGACCATTTTGACCAAAGTTGACTCTTTGGTTAGAGATTGACTTATTTGGTCAATAATAGGTCATTAGGCCAAAAATTGAAAATTTTGACCAAAGTTGACTTTTTGCTCAAAAGCTTACTCAATGGGTCAACGGGGTGGCCATTTGGTCAGAAATTGACCATTTTGACCAAAGTTGACTTTTTGGTCAAAAGTTAACCTATTGGGATAATGGGTTGGGCATTGGGTCAGAAATTGAACATTTTGACCAAAGTTCACTTTTTGGTCAAAAGTTGACCTATTGGGTCAATTGGGTGGTCATTAGGTCAAAAATTAACTATTTTGATGAAAGTTGACTTTTTTTGTAAAAAGTTGACCTATTGGGTCAATGGATTGATCATTGGATCAGAAATGACCATTTTGACCAAAGTTGACTTTTTGGTCATAAGTTGACCTATTGGGTCAATTGGGTGGTCATTAGGTTAAAAATTAATTTTTTTGATCAAAACTGACTTTTTGATCAAAAGTTGACCCTATTGGGTCAATGTGTTGATCGTTGGGTCAAGGATTGACCATTTTGACCAAAGTTGACCTTTTTGTCAAAAGTTAACGTATTGGGTTAATGGGTTGGTCATTAGGTCAAAATCGACCATTTTAACCAAAGTTGACTATTTGGTCAAAAGTTGACCTATTGGGTCAATGGGGTGGTCATTAGGTCAAAAATTACAAATTTTAACCAAAATAAACTTTTTGTTTAAAAGTTAACCAATTAGGTCAATGAGCTTGTCATTGGGTCAAGAATTGACTATTTTGACCAAATTTCACTTTTTTTGTCAAGAGTTGATCTATTGGGTCAAAGGGTTGGTCATTGGGTTAGAAATTGACTATTTTGACCAAAGTTGACTTTTTGGTTAAAAGTTGACCTATTGGGTTAATTGAGTGGTCATGAGGTAAGAAATTGACTACTTTGACCAAAATTAACTTTTTGGTCAAAAGTTGACCTATTAGGTCAATGGGTTGGTCAATGGGTCAAAAATAAACCATTTTTACTAAAGTTAACTTTTTGGTCAAAAGTTGACCTATAAGGTCAATGGGTTGGTCATTGCGTCACGGATTAACCATTTTGACCAAAGTTGAATTTTTTGTCAGACTCTAACTTATTGGGTCAATAATTCGTCATTCGGTCAAATCGATTATTTTGACCAAAATACTGTTTTTGGTCAAAAGTTGACCCATTTGGTTAATGGGGTGGTCATTGTGTCACAAATTGACCATTTTGACAAAAGTTGACTTTTTGGTCAAAAGTAGACCTATTGGGTTAATGAGTTGGTCAATGGGTCAGAAATTGACCATTTTGACCAAACTTGACTTTTTGGTCAAAAGTTAACCTACTGGGTCAATGGGTTAGTCTCGGAGTCAAAGATTGACCATTTTCACCAAAGTTAACTTTTGGGTCAAAGTTGGCCTATTGGGTCAATGGGTTGGTCATTTGGTCAGAAATTGACTATTTTGATCAAAGTTGACTTTTTGGTCAAAAGTTCACATATTGTGCCAATTGTGTGTCATTATAAATTGACTATATTGACTAAAATGGTTTTTGGTCAAAAGTTGACCTACTGGGTCATTGGGTCAAGGATTGACCATATTGACCAAAGTTGACTTTTTGGTTAAAAGTTGATCTATTGAGTCAATGGGTTGGTCATTGGGTCAAGGATTGACCATTTTGTCCAAAGTTGATTCTTTGTTAGGAGATTGACTTATTGGGTCAATATTTAATCATTAGGTCAAAATTTAACTATTTTGACCAAAATTGACATTTTCGCCAAATATTGACCTATTGGGTCAATTGAATGGTCATTGGGTAAAGGATTGGCCAATTTGACTAAAGTTGACTTATATGCCAAAAGTTGACATATTGGGTTAATAGGTTGGCCATTGGGTCAGAAATTGACCATTTTGACAAAAGTTGCGTTTTTGGTCCAAAGTTGACCTATTGGGCCAATGGGTTTGTCATTGTGTCAAAGATTGACCATTTTGACCAAGGTTGACTCTTTGGTAAGAAATTAACTTGTTAGGTCAATAATTTGTCATTAGGTCCAAAATTGACTTTTTTGACCAAAATTGACTTTTTGGTCAAAAATTAACCTATTGGGTCCAGGATTGATTATTTCGACCAAAGTTGACTTTTTGTTAAAAGTTGACCTATTTGGTCAATGGGGTGATCATTAGGTTAAAAATTAATTTTTTTGAGACTATTTTGGTCGAAATTCGCTTTTTGGTCAAAAGTTTACCTATTTGGTCAAGGCTTGACTATTTTGACCAAAGTTAATTTTTTGGTCAAAAGTTGACCTATTAGGTCAATTGGATGGTCATTGGATCAAAGATTGACCATTTTGACCAAAGAATACTTTTTGGTCAGGGATTGACTTATTAGGTTAATAATTGGTCATTATGTTAAAAAGTGACTATTATGATAAAAATTGACTTTTTGTCAAAAGTTGACATATTAGGTCAATGGGTTGTTCATTATGTCAACGACTGATCATTTTGACCAAAGTTAACTTTTTGGTAAGAGATTCACTTATTAGGTTAATAATTATCCATTAGGACAAAAATTGACTATTATGACCAAAGTTGACTTTTTGGTCAAAAGTTAACCTATTGGGTCAATAGGTTGGTCATTGGGTCAACGATTGATCATTTTGACCAATGTTGACTTTTTGGTCAAAAGTTGGCCTATTAGGTCAATGGTTGGTCATTGGGTCAGAAATTGACCATTTTAACCAAAGTTAAATTGTTGGGTCAATGGGGTGGTTGTTAGGTCAGAAATTGACCATTCTTTCCGAACTTGTCTTTTTGGTGAAAAGTTGACCCATTGGGTTAATGGGGTGGTCATTAAGTCAAAAATTGTCTATTTTGACAAAAATTGACTTTTTAATCAAAAGTTAACCTACTGGGTCAATGAGTTGGTGATTGGGTCAAGGAATGACCTTTTTAACCAAAGTTGACTTTTTGGTCAAAAGTGGACCTATTGGGTCAATAGGTTTTTCATTTGGTCAAAGATTGACCATTTTGACCAAAGTTGACTTTTTTGTAAGAGATTGGCTTTTTGGGTCAATAATTGTTCATTGAGGTCGAAGTCGATTATTTTGATAAAAATTGACTTTTTTGCCGAAAGTTGACTTGATTAGATCATTGAGTTGGTAATTGGTCGAGTTTTGACCATTTTGACCAAAGTTGACTTTTTGGTCAAAAGTTGACATATTGGGTCAATGGTTGGTCATTGGGTTAGAAATTGAACATTTTGACCAGATTTTACTTTTTTGTCAAAAGTTGACCTATTGTGTCAATGGTTGGTCATTAAGTCAAAAATTGACTATTTTGACCAAAATTGACTTTATGGTGAAAAGTTAACCTATTGAGTCATAGGGTCAAGATTAACCATTTTTGTTTAAAGTTGACTTTTTGGTCAAATGTTGACCTATTGGGTCATTGAGTTGGTCATTGGGTCGATGTTGGACCATTTTGACCAAAGTTGACTTTTTAGTCAAAAGTTGCCATATTAGGTCAATGGTTAGTCATTGGGTCAAAAATTTACCATTTTAACCAAAGTTAACTTATTGGGTCAATGGCATGGTCGTTAGGTTAGAAATTGACCATTTTTATAAAACTTGACTTTTCGAGCAGAAGTTGACCTATTGGGTCAATAGTGTCGTCATTAGGTCAAAAACAGTCTATTTTGACCAAAATTTACTTTTTTGTCAAAAGTTAACTTATTGGGTCAATGGGTTGGTCATTGGGTCAAGGAATGACCATTTTAATCAAAGTTGACTATTTGGTCAAAAGTTGACCTACTGGGTTAATGGGGTGGTCTTTAGGTCAAAAAATAAAAATTTTAACCAAAATTAACTTTTTGTTTAAACGTTGACCAATTAGGTCAATGGGTTTGTCATTGGGTCAAGAATTGACTATTTTGACCAAATTTCACTTTTTTTGTTAAAAGTTGACGTATTGGGTCAAATGGTTGGTCATTGGGTCAGAAACTGACCATTTTGATCAAAGTTAACTTTTTGGTCAAACGTTGACCTATTGGCTTAATTGAATGGTCATTAGGTAAAAAATTGACTATTTTGAACAAAATTAACTTTTTGGTCAAAAATTAACTTTTTTGTCAAATGTTGACTTATTGGGTCAATGGGTCAAAAATAGACCATTTTGACTAAAGTTGACTTTTTGGTCAAATGTTGACCTATTAGGTCAATGGGTTGGTCATTGGGTCACGAATTAACCATTTTGACCAAAGTTGATTATTTGGTCAGACTATGACTTATCGTCAATCAATTGACTATTCGACTAAAATCGATTATTTTGACCAAAATATGTGTTTTTGGTCAAAAGTTGACTCATGTTGTTGAATGGGGTGGTCATTGAGTGTCACAAGTCGGCCATTTTGACAAAAAGTCGACTTTTGATCAAAAGTAGACCTATTGGGTCAATGAGTTGGTCAATGGGTCAGAAATTGAACATTTTGACCAAACTTGACTTTTTGGTCAAAAGTTAACCTATTGGGTCAATGGGTTGGTCATTGAGTCAAGGATTGACCATTTTCATGAAAGTTAACTTTTTGGTCAAAAGTTGACCTATTGGGTCAATGGGTTGGTCATTGGGTCAGAAAGTGACTATTTTGACCAAAGTTAACTTTTTAGTCAAAAGTTGACCTATTGTGCAAATTTTGTTGTCATTAGGTCAAATATTGACTATATTGACCAAAATTGTTTTTGGTCAAAGGTTCACCTACTAGGTCATTGGGTCAAGGATTGACCATTTTGACCAAAGTTGACTTTTTTGGTCAAAAGTTGATCTATTGAGTCAATGAGTTGGTCATTGGGTCAAGGATTGACCATTTTCACCAAAGTTGGTTTTTTGTTAAGAGATTGACTTATTGGGTAAATAATTAATAATTAGGTCAAAATTTAACTATTTTGACCAAAATTGACATTTTGGCCAAATATTGACCTATTGGGTCAATTGGTTGGTCATTGGGTCAAGGATTCACCAATTTGACTAAAGTTGACTTATATGTCAAAAGTTGACATATTGGGTCAATGGGTTGGTCATTGGGTCAGAAATTGACCATTTTGACCAAAGTTGTCCTTTTGGTCCAAAGTTGACCTACTGGATCGTTGGTCATTAGGTCAAAGATTGATCATTTTGACCAAAGTTGACTTTTTGGTAAGAGATTGACTTATTAAGTCAATAATTTGTCATTAGGTCCAAAATTGACTACTTTGACCAAAATTGACCTTTTGGTAAAAAATTAACCTATTGGGTCAAGGATTGATCATTTCGACCAAAGTTCACTTTTTTGTCAAAAGTTGACCTTTTGGGTCAATGGAGAGGTCATTAGGTCAAAAATTGATTATTTTGAGACTATTTTGACCGAAATTCGCTTTTTGGTCGAAAGTTTACCTATTTGGTTAAGGATTGACCATTTTAAGCAAAGTTAATTTTTGGTGAAAGTTGACTATTGGATTGATGGGATGGTCATTAGATCAAGGATTGACCATATTGACCAAACATGACTTTTTGGTCTGGGATTGACTTATTGGGTTAATAATTGGTCATTATGTCAAAAAGTGACTATTATGACAAAACTTTACTTTTGGTCAAAAGTTGACCTATTCGGTCAATGTGTTGTTCATTGTGTCAACGACTGATCATTTTGACCAAAGATAACTTTTTGGTAGGAGATTCACTTATTGGGTCAATAATTGTTCATTAGGTCAAAAAGTAACTATTATGACCAAAATTGACTTTTTGGTCAAAAGTTGACCAATTGGGTCAATAGGTTGCTCATTGGGTCAACGATTGATCATTTTGAAAAATGTTGACTTTTTGGTCAAAATTTGGCCTATTAGGTCAATGGTTGGTCATTGGGTCAGAAATTGACCATTTTAACCAAAGTTAAATTATTGGATCAATGGGGTGGTTGTTAGGTCAGAAATTAATCATTCTTACCAAACTTATCTTTTTGGTCAAAAATTGTCCTATTTGGTCGATGGGGTGGTCATTAAGTAAAAAATTGTCTATTTTGACGAAAATTGAATTTTTAATCAAAAGTTAACCTACTAGGTCAATGAGTTGGTCATTGGGTCAACGAATGACCATTTTAACCAAAGTTGACTTTTGGTCAAAAGTGGAATTATTGAGTCAATGGGTTTGTCTTTTCGTCAGAGATTGATCTAAGTTGAATTTTTTGTAAGAGATTAACTTTTTTGGGTCAATAATTGGTCATTAGGTCAAAAATTGACTATTTTGACCAAAATTGACTATTTTGACCAAAATTGACTTTTTGGTCAAAAGTTGACCTTTTGGGTCAATAAGTTGGTAATTGGGTCAAGGATTGACGATTTTTGACCAAAGTTGACTTTTTGGTCAAAAGTTGACCTATTGGGTCAATGGTTGGTCATTGGGTCAGAAATTGACCAATTTTGATCGAAAGTTGCTTTTTTGTCGAAAGTTGACTGTTGTGTCGATAAGGTGGTTATTAGGTCAAATTGGTTATTTTGACCAAAATTGACTTTATGAGTCAAAAGTTAACTGTTATTAAGTCATAGGGTCAAGATTAACCATTTTTGTTTAAAGTTGACTTTTTGGTCAAATGTTGACCTATTGGGTCATTGAGTTGGTCATTGGGTCAAGGATTGACCATTTTGATCAAAGTTGACTTTTTGGTCAAAAGTTGGACTATTAGGTCAATGGTTGGTCATTGGGTCAAAAATTTACCATCTTAACCAAAGTTAACTTATTTGGTCAATGGCGTGGTCGTTAGGTCGAAGTCATTGGTCAAATTTTACCTGAACTTGACTTTTTAAGCGAAGTTGACTATTGGGTCGATGGGGTGGTCATTAGGTCGAAAAGCGATATATTATGACAAAAATCGACTTTTTGGTCGAAAGTTAACTATTAGTTGATGGGTTGGTGATTGAGTTCGAAAATAACCATTTTAACCAAAGTTGACTATTTGGTCAACAGTTGACCTACTGGTCAATGGGGTGGTCATTAGGTCAAAAATTAAAAATTTTAACCAAAATTGACTTTTTGTTTAAATGTTGACCAATTATGTCACTGGGCTTATCATTGGGTCAAGTATTGACTATTTCGACCAAATTTCACTTTTTTGTCAAAAGTTGACCTATTGGGTCAAAGAGTTGGTCATTGGGTCAGAAATTAACCATTTTGACCAAAGTTGACTTTTTGGTTAAAAGTTGACTTGTTGGGTTAACTGAGTGGTCATTAGGTCAAAAATTGACTTTTTGGTCAAAAGTTGACCTATTAGGTCAATGGGTTGGTTAATGGGTCAAAAATAGACCATTTTAACTAAAGTTGACTTTTTGGTCAAAAGTTGACCTACTAGGTCAATGAGTTGGTCATTGGGTCATGGATTAACCACTTTGACCAAATTTAAATTTTTGGTCGGACTCTGACTTATTGGCGATAATTAGTCATTTGGTTCGAAAATTGTTATTTTGACCAATCATTATTTTTGGTCGAAAGTTGACACATTCGTTGAATGGGGTGGTCATTGGATCACAAATGACCATTCTGACGAAAGTTGACTTTTTGGTCGAAAGTAGACTATTGGGTCGATGAATTAGTCGATGGGTCGAAATTGACCATTTTGACGAGACTTCACTTTTTGGTCGAAACTTAACCTATTGAGTCGATGGTTGGTCATTTGAGTCGAGAGATTGACCATTTTCACGAAAGTTAACTTTTTGGTCGAAGTTAACTATTGGATCGAGTGGGTTGGTCATTGGGTCAGAAATTGACTATTTTGACCAAAGTTGACTTTTTGGTCAAAATTTGACCTATTGTCTTAGATGGTGTTGTCATTATCAACTTTTAACCAAAATTGTTTTTGGTCAAAAGTTGACCTACTGTGTCATTGGGCCAAGGATTGGCCATTTTGACCAAAGTTGACTTTTTGGTTAAAAGTTGATCTATTGAGTCATTGGGTTGGTCATTAGGTCAAGGATTGACCATTTTGACCTAAGTTGGTTTTTTGTTAAGAGATTGACTTATTGGGTTGATAATTGATCATTAGGTTGAAAATTAACTATTTTGGCCAAAATTGACATTTTGGCCAAATAGTGATCTATTTGGTCAACTGGTTGGTCATTAGGACAAGGATTGGCCAATTTGACCAAAGTTGACTTTTTGATCAAAAGTTGACATATTGGGTCAATGGGTTGGTCATTGGGTTAGAAATTGACCATTTTGACCAAAGTTGACTTTTTGATCCAAAGTTGACCTACTAGGTCAATGGGTTTGTCATTGGGTCAAAGATTGACCATGTTGACCAAAGTTGACTTTTTGGTAAGAGATTGACTTATTAGGTCAATAATTTGTCATTAGGTCCAAAATTGACTATTTTGACCGAATTTCACTTTTTGGTCAAAAGTTTACATATTTGATCAAGGATTGACCATTTTAACCAAAATTAATTTTTTTGTCAAAAGTTGACCTGTTAGGTCAATTAGATGTCATTGGCTCAAGGATTGATGATTTTGACCAAAGATGACTTTTTGGTCAGGGATTGACTTATTGGGTTAATAATTGGTCATTATGTTAAAAAGTGACTATTATGAAAAAAAATTATCTTTTTGCTCAAAAGTTAAACTATTCGGTCAATGGGTGTTTCATTGTGTCAACTACTGATCATTTTGACCAAAGTTAACTTTTGGGTAAGAGATTCACTTATTGGGTCAATAGTTGTTCATTAGGTCGAAATTAGTATAATGACCGAAAATTGGCTTTTTGGTCGAAAGTTGATCTATTGGGTTGATAGGTTGGTCATTGGGTCGATGATTGATCATTTTGACCAATGTTGACTTTTTAGTGAAAAGTTGCTTTATAGGTTAATGGTTGGTCATTAGGTCGAAAATTGATTCATTTAAACCAAAGTTAAATTATTGGGTCGATGGGGTGGTTGTTAGGTCGGAAATGGACCATTCTTACCAAAGTTGACTTTTGGTCAAAATTTGACTATTAGGTAATTGGGTGGTCATTAGGTCGAAGATTCTACATTTTGATAAAAATTGACTTTTTAATCGAGAGTTAACCTCTTGGAGTCGATGAGTTAGTCATTAGATTCGAGGAATGAACATTTTAACCATAGTTGACTTTTTCGTCGAAAGTGGTCTTATTAGGTCGATGGGTTTGTCATTTGGTCGATGATTGACCATTTTGACAAAGTTGACTTTTGGTAAGAGATTGACGATTTGGGTTGATAATTGGTCATTAGGTCGAAAATTGATTATTTTAACCAAAATTGACTTTTTGGTCGATAGTTGACCTTTTGGAATTCGATGAGTTAGTAATTGGTCAAGGATTGATCATTTTGAGCGAAATTGACTTTTTGGCCGAAGATTGACTTATTGGGTCAAAAATTGGTCATTATGTCGAAATTATTATTATGACCAAAATTGGCTTTTTAGTCGATAGTGTGACCTAATCGGTCAATGGAGTTGGTCATTGGGTCAACGATTGATCGTTTTGACCAAAGTTGACTTTTTGGTCGAAAGTTGGCCTATTCGGTCAATTGTTGCTCATTGGGTCAGAAGTTGTCCATTTTAACCAAGGTTAACTTATTCAGTCATTGGTTCGGTCATTAGGTCAGAAACTGGCCATTTTTACCAAACTTGACTTTTTGGTCAGTTGTTGACCTACTGAATCAATGGGGTGATCATTAGGTCGAAAATTGTCTATTTTGACCAGAACTGACTTTTTGGTCAAAAGTTGACCTACTGGGTCAAAGGGTTGGTCATTGGGTCAAGGATTGACCATTTTAACCAAAGTTGACTTTTTGGTCAAAAGTTGACATATTGGGTCAACGGGATTTGTCATTGGGTCAATGATTGATCATTTTGACCAAAGTTAACTTTTTGGTAAGGGATTAACTTATAAGGTCAATAATTAGTCAATAGGACCAAAATTGACTATTTTGAATAAAATTGACTTTTTTGACATTGGTTGACATATTGGGTTAATGGGTCGGTCATTTGGTCAGAAATTCACCATTTTGACCAAAGTTGACTTTTTCTTCAAAAGTTGACATGTTGGGTCAAAGGGTTGGTCAATGAGTCAAGGATTGACCATTTTTACGAAAGTTGACTCTTTGGTTAGAGATTGACTTATTTGGTCAAAAATTGGTCATTAGGCCAAAAACTGAAAATTTTGACCGAAGTTGACTTTTTGGTCAAAATTTGACTCATTGGGTTAACGGGGTGGTCATTTGGTAAGAAATTGACAATTTTGACTAAAGTTGACTTTTTGGTCAAAAGTTGGCCTATTGGGTCAATGTGTTGGTCGTTTGGTCAAAAATTGACAATTTTGACCAAAGTTCACTTTTTGGTCAAAAGTTGACTATTAGGTCGATTGGAGTGGTCACTTGAGTCGAAAATTAACTATTTTTACAAAAGTTGACTTTTTGGTCGAAAGTTGACTTATTGGGACAATGGGTTGATCATTGGATCGAAATGACCATTTTGACGAAGTTGACTTTTTAGGTCGCAAGTTGACTGTATGGGTCAATTGGGAGGTCATTAGGTCAAAAATTAACTTTTTTGATCAAAACTGACTTTTTGGTCAAAAGTTGATCCTATTGGGTCAATGGGTTGATCATTGGGTCAAGGATTGACCATTTTGACTAAAGTTGACTTTTTTGTCAAAAGTTGGCCTATTGGGTCAATGGTTTGATCATTATGTCAAAAATTGATCATTTTAAACAAAGTTGAATATTTGTTCAAAAGTTGACCTACTGGGTCAATGGGGTGTTCATTAGGTCAAAAATTACAATTTTTAACCAAAATTGACTTTTTGCTTAAAAGTTGACCAATTAGGTCAATGGGGTTGTCATTGAGTCAAGAATTGACTATTTTGACCAAATTTCACTTTTTTGTTAACAGTTGACCTATTGGGTCAAAGGGTTGGTCATTGGGTCAGAAATTGACCATTTTGATCAAAGTTAACTTTTTGGTCAAAAGTTGACCTATTGGGTTAATTGAATGGTCATTAGGTCAAAAATTAACTATTTTGACCAAAATTGACTTTTTGGTCGAAATTTGACCTATTGGGTCAATGGGTCAAAAATAGACCATTTTGACTAAAGTTGACTTTTTGGTCAAAAGTTGACCTATTAGGTCAGTGGGTTGGTCATTAGGTCACGGATTAACCATTTTGACCAAAGTTGAATTTTTGGTTAAAAGTTGACCTATTGTACCAATTGTGTTGTCATTAGGTGAAAAATTGACTATATTGACCAAAATTGTTTTAAATTCGAAAGTTGACTACTTAGGTGTTTGGGTCGAGGATTGATCATTTTTACTAAAGTTGACTTTTTAGTCAAAAGTTGATCTATTGAGTCGATGGGTTGGTCGTTAGATCGAGGATTAACCATTTTGACCAAAG
The DNA here is from genome assembly GCA_022702705.1 of Papilionanthe hookeriana x Papilionanthe teres. Taxonomy (NCBI): domain Eukaryota; kingdom Viridiplantae; phylum Streptophyta; class Magnoliopsida; order Asparagales; family Orchidaceae; genus Papilionanthe; species Papilionanthe hookeriana x Papilionanthe teres. The sequence goes on from CM040424.1 coordinate 279,915, forward strand.
TTGATTCTTTGTTAAGAGATTGACTTATTGTGTCAATAATTAATCATTTGGTCAAAAATTAACTATTTTGACCAAAATTGATATTTTGGCCAAATATTGACCTATTGGGTCAATTGGTTAGTCATTAGGTCAAGGATTAGCCAATTTGACCAAAGTTGACTTATATGTCAAAAGTTGACTGTTAGATTGATGGGTTGGTCATTGGGTCGAAAATTGATCATTTTGGCCATAGTTGTCTTTTTGGTCTAAAGTTGACCTACTAGGTTAATGGTTTGTCATTGAGTCAAAGATTGACCATTTTGACCAAAGTGGACTTTTTGGTAAGAGATTAACTTATTTGGTCAATAAATTGTCATTAGCTCCAAAATTAACTATTTTGACCAAAATTCACTTTTTGGTAAAAAATTAACTTGATTGAGGACATGGATTGATCATTTTGACGAAAGTTGACTTTTTTGTTAAAAGTTGATCTATTAGATCGATGGGTTAGTCATTAGGTCGAAAATTTATTATTTTGAGACTTATTTTTGGCCGAAATTCACTTTTTGAGTCGAAGGTTTACTGTTGATCAAGGATTGACCATTTTGACCAAAGTGAATTTTTTAGTGAAAAGTTGACCTATCAGGTCAATGCGATGGTCATTGGGTAAAGGATTGACCATTTTGACTAAAGATGACTTTTTGGTCAGGGATTGACTTATTGTGTTATTATTTGGTCATTATGTCAAAAAGTGACTATTATGAAAAAAATTGACTTTTTGGTCAAAAGTTGACATATACGGTCAATGGGTTGTTCATTGTGTCAACGACTGATCATTTTGACCAAAGTTAACTATTTGGTGAGATATTCACTTATTGGGTCAATAATTGTTCATTTGGTTAAAAATTGACTATTATGACCAAAATTTACCTAATGGGTCAATAGGTTGGTCATTGGGTCAACGATTGATCATTTTGACAAATGTTGACGTTTTGGTCAAAAGTTGGCCTGTTAGGTCAATGGTTAGTCATTGGGTCAGAAATCGACCATTTTAACCAAAGTTAAATTATTGGATCATTGGGGTGGTTGTTATGTCGAAAATTAACCATTCTTTACCAAACTTGACTTTTTGGTCGAAAGTTGACTGTTTGGTCAAAGTGAACTGTTTGGTTAATGGGGCGGTCATTAAGTCGAAAATTGTCTATTTTGACCGAATGTTGACTTTTTGATCGAAGTTAACTCTTTGAGTCGATGATTTGGTCATTAGGTCGACGAATGACCATGTTAACCAAAGTTGACTTTTTGCTCAAATGGGGACCTATTGGGTCAATGGGTTTGTCATTTGGTCAAAGATTGACCAAAGTTGACTTTTTGGTAAGAGATTGACTTTTGGGGTCAATAATTGGTCATTAGGTCCAAAATTGACTATTTTGACCAAAATTGACTTTTTGGTCAAAAGTTGACCTATTGGGTCAATAAGGTTGTAATTCGGTCAAGGATTGACCATTTTGACTAAAGTTGACTTTTTTGTCAAAAGTTGACTGTTAGGTTGATGGATTAGTCTTTGGGTCGAGAATTGACCATTTTGACCAAAGTTTTCTTTTTTATCGAAAGTTGACTTTGTGTCATGATGGGTGGTCATTGGAGTCAAAAATTGATATTTTGACCGAAATTAACTTTATGGTCGAAAGTTAACTATGAAGTCGGAGAGTTGAGATTAGCCTTTTTGTTTAAAGTTAACTTTTTGTCGAATGTTGACCTCTTTGGGTCATTGAGTTGGTCATTAGGTCGAAGATTGACCATTTTGACGAAAGTTAACTTTTTGTCGAAGTTGACTATATTAGATCGATGAGTTGGTCATTGGATCGAATATTTACCATTTTAACCAAAGTTAACTTATTTGGTCTATGGCGTGGTCGTTAGGTCGAAATTGACCATTTTGACCAAACTTGACATTTTGAAGCGAAGTTGACTGTTAGATCGATGGGGTAGTCATTAAGTCGAAAATGATCATTATGACCAAAAGTGACTTTTTGGTCGAAAGTTAACTTTATTGGGTCGATGGGTTGGTGATTGGGTCGAAGTAATGACCAATTTGACTAAAGTTGATTTATTTGGTCGATAGTTGACTCTTTGGGTCAATGGGGTGGTGATTAGGTCAAAATTTAAAAATTTTAACCAAAATTGACTTTTTGTTTAAATGTTGACCAATTAGGTTAATGGGTTTGTCATTGGGTCAAGTATTGACTATTTTGACCAAATTTCACTTTTTTCAAAAGTTGACTATTAGGTCGATGGGTTAGTCATTGGGTCGAAATTGACCATTTTGACCAAAGTTGACTTTTTGGTCGAAAGTTGACTGTTAGGGTTAATTGTGTGGTCATTAGGTCGAAAATTGACTTTTTGGTCGAAAGTTGTCTATTAGATTGATGGGTTAGTCGATGTGTCGAAAATAGACCATTTTGACAAAGTTGACTTTTGGTCGAAAGTTGGCTTATTAGGTCGATAGGTTGAGTCATTGAGTCGCGGATTAACCACTTTGACCAAAGTTGAATTTTGGTCGGACTCGAGCTTATTAGATCGATAATTAGTCATTCGTTCAAAATTGATTATTTTGACCCAAATCTTATTTTTAGTCGAAAGTTGACCCATTTGTTGAACGGGGTGGACATTGGGTCACGAATGACCATTTTGACAAAAGTTGACTTTTTGCTTAAAAGTAGACTGTTAGGTCGATGAATTGGTCAATGGGTCAGAAATTGACCATTTTGACCAAACTTCACTTTTTGGTCAAAACTTAACCTAATAGGTCAATGGGTTGGCCATTGAGTCAAGGATTGACCATTTTCACGAAAGTTAACTTTTTGGTGAAAATTAACTTATTAGGTCGATGGGTTGGTCATTAGGTCGGAAAATGACTATTTTGACCAAAGTTGACTTTTTGGTGAAAGTTGATTTATTGAGTCGATTTTGTTGTCATTAGGTCGAAAATTGACTATATTGACCAAAATTGATTTTTGGTCAAAGTTGACTCTTTGGGTCATTAGATCGAGATTGACCATTTTGACCAAAGTTGACTTTTGGTTAAATGTTGATCTATTGAGTGAATGGGTTGGTCATTGGGTCAAGGGTTGGTCATTGGGTCAAGGATTGACCATTTTAAACAAAGTTGGTTTTTTGTTAAGAGATTGACTTATTGGGTGAATAATTAATCATTAGGTTAAAAATTAACTATTTTGACCAAAATTGACATTTTGGTCGAATATTGATCTATTTGGTCAGTTGGTTGGTCATTGGGACAAGGATTGGCCAATTTGACCAAAGTTGACTTTTTGGTCAAAAGTTGACATATTGGGTTAATGGGTTGGTCATTGGCTCAGAAATTGACCATTTTGACCAAAGTTGTCTTTTAGGTCCAAAGTTGACCTCCTAGGTCAATGGGTTTGTCATTGGGTCAAAGATTAACCATTTTGACCAAAGTTGACTTTTTGGTAAGAGATTGACTTATTAGGTCAATAATTTGTCATTAGGTCCAAAATTGACTATTTTCACCAAAATTAACTTTTTGGTCAAAAGTTAACGTGATTGAGATTCGACGATTGATCATTTTGACGAAAGATGACTTTTTGGTCGAAGTTGACTGTTAGGTCGATGGGGTGGTCATTTAGATTGAAAATTGATTATTTTGAAACTGCTTTTGACCAAACTTAACTTTTCGTCGAAAGTTTACCTGTTTGGTCGAGAGTTGACCATTTTAACCGAAACTAACTTTTTGGTCGAAGTTGACTATTAGGTCAATGGGATGGTTATTGGGTCAAGGTTTGACCATTTTGACCAAATATGACTTTTTGGTCAGGGATTGACTTATTTGGTTAATAATCGGTCATTATGTCAAAAAGTGATTATTATGACAAAAATTATCTTTTTGGTCAAAAGTTGACCTATTCGGTCGATGGGTTGTTCATTGTGTCGAAGTTGATCATTTTGACTAAAGTTATCTTTTGGGTAGAATTCACTTATTTTGTCGATAATTGTTCATTAGGTCGAAAATTGAGTTATTATGACCAAAATTAGCTTTTTAGTCGAAAGTTGACTTATTGGGTTAATGGGTTGGTCATTTGGGTCTCACGATTGATCATTTTGACTAATGTTGACTTTTTGGTAAGTTGTCTAGTAGATTGAATGGTTGGTCATTAGGTAAGAATGACCATTTTAGCGAAGTTAAATTATTGGGTCGATAGAGTGGTTGTTAGATTGAAAATGGACCATTCTGTACAGAACTTAACTTTTTAGTCGAAATTTGGCGATTGGGTCAATGGGGTGGTCATTTGGTCGAAAAATTATCATTTTGATGAAAATTGACTTTTTAATCGAAAGTTAACTTGTAGGTCGATTAAGTTAGTCATTTGGTCGAGAATGACCATTTTAACCAGAGTTGACTTTTTAGTCAAAGTGGACTATTAGATCGATGGGTTTGTCATTTGGTCGAAAGATTGACCATTTTGACGAAAGTTGACTTTTTGGTAAGAGATTGACGTTGTTAGATTGATAATTGGTCATTAGGTAAAAATTAATTATTTTGACTAAAATTGACTTTTTGGTCGAATAGTTGACCTTTTAGGTCAATGAGTTGGTAATTGGGTCAAGGATTGACTATTTTGACCAAAGTTGACTTTTTGGCCAGAGATTGACTTATTGGGTAAATAATTGGTCATTAGGTCAAAAAGTGACTATTATGACCAAAATTGACTTTTTGGTCAATAGGTGAACTATTCGGTCAATGGATTGGTCATTGGGTGAACGATTGATCGTTTTGACCAAAGTTGACTTTTTGGTCAAAAGTTGGCCTACTGAATCAATGGGGTAGTCATTAGGTCGAAAATTATCTATTTTGACCAGAATTGACTTTTTGGTCAAAAGTTAACCTATTGGGTCAAAGAGTTGGTCATTGGGTCAAGGATTGACCATTTTAACCAAAGTTGACTTTTTGGTTAAAAGTTGACATATTGGGTCAACGGGATTTATCATAGGGTCAATGATTGATCATTTTGACCAAAGTTAACTTTTTGGTAAGGGATTGACTTATAAGGTCAATAATTAGTCAATATGACCAAAATTGACTATTTTGAACAAAATTGACTTTTGAACATTGGTTGACCTTTTGGGTTAATGGGTCGGTCATTGGGTCGAAATTGTGCATTTTGACCGAAGTTGACTTTTTTCGAAAGTTGACTGTTGGATCGATGGGTTGGTCATTGAGTCGAGGATTGACCATTTTTACCAAAGTAGACTCTTTGGTTAGAGATTGACTTATTTAGTCGATAATTGGTCGTTGAGTGAAAATTGAAAATTTTAATCGAAGTTGACTTTTTAGTCAAAAGTTGACTCATTGGGTCTACGGGGTGGTCATTTGGTCAGAAATTGATAATTTTGACCAAAGTTGACTTTTTGGTCAAAATTTGACCTATTGGGTCAATGTGTTGGTCGTTGGGTCAGAAATTGACCATTTTGACCAAAGTTCACTTTTTGGTCAAAAGTTGACCTATTGGGTCAATTGGGTGGTCATTAGGATAAAAATTAACTATTTTTACAAAAGTTAACTTTTTGATCAAAAGTTGACCTATTGGGACAATGGGTTGATCATTGGATCAGAAATGACCATTTTGAGCGAAGTTGACTTTTTGGTCGCAAGTTGACTATTAGGTTGATTGGGTGGTCATTATGTTAAAAATTAACTTTTTGATCAAAACTGACTTTTGTGTCAAAAGTTGATCTTTTGGGTCAAAGGGTTGATCATTCGGTCAAGGATTGACCATTTTGACTAAAGTTGACTTTTTTGTCAAAAGTTGACCTATTGGGTCAATGGGTTGGTCATTAGGTCAAAAATTGACCATTTTAACCAAAGTTGACTATTTGGTCAAAAGTTGACCTACTGGGTCAAGGGGGTGGTCATTATGTCAAAAATTACAAATTTTAACCAAATTTGACTTTTGTTTAAAAGTTGTCCAATTAGGTCAATGGGTTTGTCAATTGGGTCAATGGGTTTGTCAATGGGTTGGTCATTAGGTCAATGAGTTGGTCACTTGGTCCAGGATTAAACATTTTGACCAAAGTTGACTCTTTAGTCAAAAGTTGACCTATTGGTTCAATGGTTGGTCATTGGGTCAGAAATTGACCATTTTGACAAAAGTTAACTTTTTGGTCGTAAATTGTATTATCGATGTCGATGGTTGGTCATTAGAGTCGAAAATTAACTATTTTGACCAAGATTAACTTTTAGGTCAAAGTTGATACTGATTGAGGTCGTTAAGTCGAAGTTTAGTCATTTTGTCAGAAGTTGACTTTTTGGTGAAAAGTTGACATATTAGGTTGATGAGTTCGTCATTAGATTCGAAGTGACCATTTTGACTAAAGTTGACTTTTTGTAGTTGATTAACATATTATATCGATAATTGGTCATTATGTTAAAAATTGAGTATTTTGCGAAAAATAGAATTTTTGATAAAAAGTTGACCGATTGGGTCAATGGTGTGGTCATTGGGTCAGAAACTGACCATATTAAGAAAGTTGACTTTTTTGTCAAAAGTTGACATATTGGTTCACTGGGTTGGACATTGGGTCAGAAATTGACCATTTTGACCAAAGTTGACTTTTTGGTCAAAAGTTGACCTATTGTGCCAACTGGGTTGTCTTTAGGTTAAAAATTGATTATTTTAACCAAAATTGTTTTTAGTCGAAAGATTGACCAGGATTTGGTCATTGGGTCGAGATTGACCATTTTGACTAAAGTTGACTTTTTAGTCGACTTTTGACCTATTGGGTCGATGGGTTGGTCATTGGATCGAAAGTTGACCATTTTAACTAAAGTTTACTTTTTGAGTCGAAAGTTGACATATTGGGTCGATGGGTTGGTCGATGGGTCAGAAATTGACCATTTTGACCAAAGTTGACTTTTTGTTACCAAAGTTGACCTTTTGGGTCAATGGGTTTGTCATTGGTTCAAAGTTTGACCTTTTTGACCTAAGTTGACTTTTTGGTAAGAGATTGACTTATTATGTCAATAATTGCTCGTTGTCGTAGATTAGTTACTTTGGCTAAAATTGACTTTTTGGTCAAAGATTTGGTACTTATTAGGTCGATGGGTTGGTCATTGGGTTGAGGATTAATCATTTTGAACAAAGTTGACTTTTTAGTCGAAGGTTAACTTTATTGGGTAAATAGGTTGGTCACTTAGGTCAAAAAATTTACCATTTTGACCAAAGTTGACTTTTTGGTCAAAAGTTGACATATTGGGTCAATGGGGTGGTCATTAGGTCAAAAATTGACTACTTTGACCAAAATATACTTTTTAGTCAAAAGTTAACCTATTAGTTCAATGGGTTGGTCGTTGGGTCTTGGATTGACCAGTTTGAACAAGTTGACTATTTGGTCAGAGATTGAATTATTGGGTCAATAATTGGTCATTAGGTCAAAAATTGACTACTTTGACCAAGATTGTTTTGTGGTCGAAGTTAACGAATCAGCTCGATGGGTTGGTAATTGGGTCATGGATTTGTCCATTTTGACAAAAGTTGACTTTTTAGTTGAAGATTGACTTATTGTGTCGATAATTAGTTATTATGCTGAAAAATGACTATTTTTACAAAAGTTGACTTTTTGAGTCGAAAGTTAACTCATTTGGTTTACTGAGTGAGTCATCATGTTGAAGAAATTGACCTTTTTGACCAAAATTGACTTTTTGGTGAAACTTGACTTATTAGGTCGACGAGTTAGTCATTAGTGTGAAAATTGGCTAGTTTGTGAAAGTTGACTTTTTGGTCGAATGTTGACTGTTAGATTGATTGGGTGGTCATTAGGTCAAAAATTAACTATTTTGACCAAAGTTGACTTTTTGGTCAAAAGTTGACCTATTGGGTTAATGGGTTGGTCATTGGGTTAGAAATTGAGCATTTTGACCAAAGATGACTTTTTCGTCAAAAGTTAACTTATTGGGTCAATTGGGTGGTCATTAGGTCAAAAATTAACTATTTTGACCAAAATTGACTTTTTGTCAAAAGTATTGGGTCGATGGGTTGATTCATTCGATCGAGAATTAACCATTTTGACGAAGTTGACTTTTTGCAAAGATGACTGTTAGGTCGATGGGTTAGTCGATAGAGTCGAAAATTGACCATTTTAATCGATGTTGACTTTTTGGTCAAAAGTTGAACTATTGGGTTAATAGGACTGTCATTAGGTCAAAATAAAAAATTATAACCAAAATTAACTTTTTGGTCAAAAGTTGACCAATTGGGTCGATGGGTTTGTCATTGGGTCAGGGATTGGCCCTTTGGACTAAATTTGACGTTTTTATCAAAAGTCGACCTATTGGTCAATGGGTTGGTCATTAGCTCAGAAATTGACCATTTTGACGATGTTGACTTTTTGGTAAAAGTTGACTATTATGTCGATGGGTTTGTCGATGGGTCGAAGATTTACCATTTTGACTAAAGTTGACTTTTTGGTCGAAGTTGACTGTTAGGTCGATGAGTTGGTCATTGGGTCGGAAATTGATCCATTTTAGCCAAAGTTGACTTTTTTTGAAGTTGACTTGTTAGATTGATGGTGTGGTCACTTGAGTCGAAAATTGACTATTTTGACCAAAATTGACTTTTTGGTCGAAAAGTTGAGCGATTGAGTCATTGGAGTCGAAGATTAGCTATTTTGTACGAAGTTGACTTTTTAGTCGAAAGTAGACTATTGGGTTAATGAGGGTGGTCGTTAGAGTCGAGGATTGACAATTTTGACAAAGTTGATTTTTGGTCGAAGAATTACTTATTGAGCAGATAATTGTTCATTATGTTAAAAATTGATTATTTTGACCAAAATTGAATTTTGGACCAAAAGTTGACTTTATTGGGTTAAAGGGGTGGTCAATTGGTCGAGAGATTGACCATATTAACCAAAGTTGACTTTTTTGTCGAAAGTTGACATATTTGGTCGATGTGGTGGTCATGAGGTTAAACTTGATTATATTGAGCAAAATTGAGTTTTTGGGTAAAATTTGACCTCTTAAGTCGATGGGTTGGTCGTTGGGTCGAGGATTGACAATTTTGACCGAAGTTGACTTTTTAGTCGAAAGTTAACATATTGAGTCGATGCGTTTGTCATTGGGTCGGATTGACCATTTTGACTAAAATTGACTTTTTCGTCGAGAGTTGACTTATTGGGTCGATAATTGGTCATTAGGTTAATAATTAATTATTTTGACCAAAATTGACATTTTGGTCGAATGTTGACTTATTGGGTTAATGGGTTTGTCATTGGGTCGAGATTGATCATTTTTACCGATATTGACTTTTTGGTTAAAAGTTGACGATTGGATTCGATGAGTTGGTCGTTGGACAGAAATTGACCATTTTAACAAAAGTTGACTTGTTAGATTCGATGGGGTTAGTCATTAGGTTAAAAGCATTACTATTTTGACCAAAATTGACTTTTTGGTCGAAAGTTGACTTATTGGTTCGATGGGTTGGTCATTAGGTCGAAGATTGACCATTTTGATCGAAGTTAACTTTTTGGTCGAAAGTTGACTGTTTGGGTTAATGGGTTGGTCATTGGGTTCGAGAATTGAGCGATTTTGAACAAGTTGACTTTTTGGTCGAGTGATTGACTTATTGGGTAAATAATTGATCATTAGGTGAAAAATTGACTTTTTTGACCAAAATTTGATTTTTGGTCGAAAGTTGACCAGTTGCGTCGATGGGTTAGTCATTGTGTCGAATAATTATTGATTGATGAAGTTGACTTTACGGTCAAAAGTTGACATATTAGGTCGATAGGGTGATCATTAGTTTAAAAATTGAACATTTTGAGCAAAATTGACTTTTTGGTCGATAAGTTGACTTATCGAGATTCGATGGGTTGGTCTTTGGGTCGAGAATTGACCATTTTTAACAAAGTTGACTTTTTTGGTCAGAATTTGTCTATTGGGTTAATGGGTTGGTCATTGAATCAAGCATTGACCATTTGACCAAAGTTGAATTTTTAGCCAGAGATTGACTTATCGGGTCAATAATTGGTCATTAGGTCGAAAATTGACTATTTTGACCAAATTTGACTTTTGGTCAATAGTTGACATACTGGGTCAAAGATTTAGTCATTGCGTCAAAGGTTGACCATTTTAACTAAAGTTAGTTTTTGGGTTAAAAATTGACTTATTTGGGTTAATGGGTTGGTCAATGGGGCAGATTGAGACCATTTTTACCAAAGTTGACGTTCTGGTCAAAAGTTGACCTATTGGGTCAATGGGTTGGTCAGTGGGTCGAGGCTTTATCATTTTGACAAAAGTTGACTTTTTGATAAGAGATTGACTTATTTGGTCAATAATTGGTCATTAGGTAAAAAATTGACTATTTTGACCAAAATTGTCTTTTTGGTACAATATTGACCAATTGGATTCGATCGGTTAGTCATATAGGTCGAAGATTGACCAATTTGACTAAATTTGGCTTTTTGTTCGAATGTTGACATATTGGGTCAATAGGTTATCCATTAGGTCATAAATTGACCATTTTGGTCAAAGTTGACTTTTTGGTTAAAAGTTGACGTATTGAGGCAATGGATTTCTCATTGGGTCGAAAATTTTTAATTTTGACCAAAGTTGACTTTTTGGTAAGAGATTGAGATATTGGGTCAATAATTTTTCATTAGGTCAAAAATTTACGATTCGTTCAAAAGTTGACCTATTGGGTTAATGGGTTGGTCATTGGGTTAAGAATGATCATTTTGACCAAATTTGACTTTTTTAGTCAAAAGTTGACCTATTGGGTCAATGGGTTGGTCATTGAGTCAGAAATTAACCATTTTGACCAAAGTTGACTTTTTAGTCAAAAGTTAGCCTATTGGGTCAATGGGGTGGTCATTAGGTCAAAAATTGATTATTTTGATGAAAATTGACATTTTGTTCAAAAGTTAAACTATTAGGTCATTGGGTCAAGGATTGACCATTTTGACTAAAGTTGACTTTTTGGTCGAAAGTTCACTTATTAGAGTCGATGGGTTGGTCATTAGGTGAAACTTGAATATTTTGACCGAAATTAACTTTTATTCAAAAGTTGACTCATTTAGATCGATAAAGTGGTCATTAGATCGAAGAATTAAACAATTTATCCTAAAGATGACTTTTAGGTCGAAGTTGACCTATTGAGTCGATGACTTGGTCATTGGCTCGAATTGACCATTTTGTCGAAGTTGGCGTTTTGGTGAAAAGTTGTCTATTAGGTCGATGAGTTGGTCATTAGAGTAGAAATTGACCATTTTGACGAAAGTTAACTTATAGGAGTTAGATGGTAGTGGTCATTAGGTCAGAAATTGACCATTTTGACGAAACTTGAATTTTTAGTCGAAAGTTGACTGTTAGATCGATTGGGTTGGTCATTAGGTCGAAAATTGATTATTTTGACCAACGATTGACTTTTTGGTCAAAATTTGACCTACTTGGTCAATGAGTTGGTCATTAGGTCGAGAATCGACCATTTTAACGAAGTTGACTTTTTGGTTAAAAGTTGACTTATTGGGTCGATGGGTTGGTCATTGGGTCGAAGATTAACCATTTTGAACAAATTTGACTTTTTGGTTAGAGATTGACTTATTGGGTTAATAATTGATCATTAGGTTAAGAATTGACTATTTTGACGAAAGTTGACTTTTATGGTCGAAAGTTGACCTTTTAGGTCGATGAGTTGGTCATTGGGTCGAGAATTGGCCATTTTGACCAAAGTTGACTTTTTAGTCGAAATTTGACTATTAGATTGATAGGTTGGCCATTAGATTGAGAAATTAACCATTTTGACGAAAGTTAACTTTTGGTCGTATGTTGAGCTATCATGTCGATGGGTAGTCATTAGGTAAAATTAGTTATTTTGACAAAATTGACATTTTGACAAATGTTAACTTGATTGAGTCATTTGGTCGAGTTTAACCATTTTGTCGAAGTTGACTTTTTGGTCGAAAGTTGACTGTTCGATCGATGAGTTCGTCATTAGGTCGAGGAGTGTCCATTTTGACCAAAGTTGACTTTTGATTCGAAGATTAACTTATTAGGTCGATAGTTGGTCGTTATGTTAAAAATTGATTTATTTTAGCAAAATAAATTTTTGATCGAAAGTTGACTCATTGGGTCAATGGGGTGGTCATTAGAGTCGGAAACTGACCATATTGAAGCAGAAGTTGACTTTTTGTCGAATGTTAACTTTATTGAGTTAATGGGTTAGTCATTGGGTGAGAATTGACCATTTGGAAAAAGTTGACTTTTTGAGTGAAAATTTGACCTATTAGCTCGATTAGGTTGTCATTAGGTCGAAAATTGATTATTTTGACCAAAAATGTTTTTTGGTCGAAAGTTGACTTATTAGGTCATTAGATTGAGTTGATTGACATTTTATGATAAAGTTGACTTTTTGGTGAATGTTGAGCTATTGGATTGATGGGTTGGTCATTGGGTCGAGGATTGACCATTTTGACCAAACTTGACTTTTTGTCGCAAGTTGACATATTAGGCGAAGATTTGGTCATTGGGTCATAAATTGATCCATTTTGACCAAAGTTGACTTTTTGGTCAGAAGTTGACTATTAGATTGATGATGGGCCTTTTTGACGAAGTTGACTTTTTGGTGAAAGTTGACTTATTAGGTCGATTAGATTGGAGAGTTGATCGTTTTGACCAAAGTTGACTTTTTGGTCGAAGTTGACTTATTGGGTCGATGGGGTTGTCATTATGTTAAAGATTGAACATTTTGACCAAAGTTGACTTTTTGGTAAGAGATTGACTTATTAGATTCGATAATTAGTCATTATGTCATAAATTAACAATTTTGACCAAAATTGACATTTTGGTCGAAAGTTGACTTGTTGGGTCGATGGGTTGGTTATTGGGTCGAGGATTGATCATTTTGACCGAAGTTCACTTTTTGGTCGAAAGTTGACTGTTAGGTCGATGGGTTGGTCATTCGGCCAAATTTTACCATTTTGACCAAAGTTGACTTTTCGGTCGAAAGTTGACTATTAGATTGATGCGGTGGTCATTAGGTAAAAAATTAACTATTTTGACCAAAATTGACTTTTTGGTCGAAAGTTGACTCTATTAGGTCAACGGGTTGGTCGTTGGGTCAAGGATCGACACTTTTGACTAAGATTGACTTTTTAGTTAAAAGTTGACCTATTGGATCACTAAGTTGGTCATTGTGTGAAGAATTGACCATTTTGACCAAAGTTGACTTTTTACTCAGAGATTAACTTATTGGGTCAATAATTGGTCATTAGGTCAAAAATTGACTAGTTTGACCAAAATAAACTTTTTGGTCAAAAGTTGACCTATTGAGTTAATGGGTTGGTCATTCGGTCACGGATTGATCATTTTTACGACGTGGACTTTTTGGTCGAAAAGTTGGTCTTTTGGATTGATGAGTTCGTCGTTGGACGAAAAATTGACCATTTAACAAAAGTTGACCTATTCGATCGATGGGGTGTTCATTAGGTTAGATGACTATTTGTCGAAATTGACTTTTTGGTCGAAAGTTAACTCTGTTGCTGATGGGTTGGTAATTGAGTCGAGGATTAACCATTTTGATCAAGGTTGATTTTTTGGTGAAAAGTTGACTGTATTAGATTGATGGGTTGGTCATTAGGTCGAGGATTGACTAGTTTGAACAAGTTGACTTTTTATCGGAGATTGACATTATTAGATTCGTTAATTGGTCATTTGGTCGAAAATTGATTATTTTGACCAAAATTAGTTTTTGGTCGAAAGTTGACCGATTGGGTCGATGGGTTGGTCATTGACTCGAGGATTGACTTATTTTGACCAAAATTGATTATTTTTGTTAGAGATTGACTTATTGGATCATTAATTGGTCATTAGGCGAAAATTGACTATTTTGACGAACTTGTCTTTTTTGTCAAAGTTGCTTCATTTGTTAATGGGGTGGTCGATTGGTCGAAATTGACCTTTTTGACCAAAGTTAACTTTTTAGTCGAAAGTTGACTATGTTGGGTCGAGAGAATTTACCCTTTTGACCGAAGTTGACTTTTTGGTCGAAAGTTAACTATTAGGTCGATTGGGTGGTCATTAGGTCGAAAATTAGCTATGTGGACCAAAGTTGATTATTTGGGCGAAAGTCGATCTTTTGGGTCGATGGGTTGATTATTGGGTCATAAATTAACCATTTTGACCAATGTTGACATTTTGGTCAAAAGTTGACATATTGGGTTAATTGGGTGGTGATTAGGTCAAAAATTAACTTTATTGACTAAAATTTACTTTTGTTTAAAAGTTGATCTATTGGGTCATTGGGTTAATGGGTTGGTCATTAGGTCAATGAGGTGCTCATTAGGTCAAAAATTGACCATTTTAACTAAAGTTGGCTTTTTTGTCAAAAGTTGACACATTTTATTAATGGGGTGGTCATTTGGTCAGAAATTGACCTTTTTGACCAAAGTTGACTTTTTGGTCAAAAGTTGACTTATTGAGTTGATGAGTTGGTCATTAGGTCGAGAAATTGACCATTTTGACCAAAGTTAACTTTTTGGTCGAAAGTTGACTTATTAGGTCGATTGGGTGGTCATTAGGTCGAAAATTAAGCTATTTAGACCAAAGATGATTTTTGGGCGAAAGTTGATTCTTTGGGTCAATGGGTTGATAATTAGGTCTGAAATTGACCATTTTGACAAAAGTTGACTTTTTGGTCAAAAGTTGACATATTAGGTCAATTGGGTGGTGATTAGGTCAAAAATTAACTTTTCTGACTAAAATTTACGTTTGTTTAAAAGATGACTGTTAGGTCGATGGGTTTCTCGTTAGGACGATAGGTTGGTCGTCGAATTGACCATTTTAGCTAAAGTTGACTTTTTGTCGAAAGTTGACTTATTAGGTCGATGGGTTAGTCATTAGGTCAAAAATTGACCGTTTTAACCAAAGTTGACTTTTTTGTCGAAAGTTGACCTGTTGGATCGATAAGGTGTTCATTAGATCGAAAAGAAAAATTTATAACCAAAATTGACTTTTTAGTCGAAAGTTGACCTTTTGGGTTAATGGGTTTGTCATTGAGATCGAGGATTGACAATTTTGACAAAATTTGACTTTTTGGTCAAAGTTGACCTATTAGGTCGATGGGTTTGTCATTTGAGTCGAAAAATTGACATATTTTGACGAAAGTTGACTTTTTAGTCGAGAGTTAACTCTATTAGAGTCGCTATTGGTGTGGTTATTAGAGTCGAAAATTGACCATTTTGACCAAAGTTGATTTTGGTCGAAGTTGACTGATTAGATCGATGGGTTGGTCATTGGGTCGAAAATTGACCATTTTGACTGAAGTTGACTTTTTGATCGAATTGACTATTAGATCGATAAGTTGGTCATTAGGTCCAAAATTGACTATTTTGATCAAAATTGAATTCTTAGTCAAAAGTTGACCTTGTTGGGTCATTAGAGTCGAAGTTGATCATTTTGACTAAAGTTGACTTTTTGGTCGAAAAGTTGACTTATTAGATCGATAGGTATAGTCATTGGGTTAGGTTGTGCCATTTTGACGAAAGTTGACTTTTTGATCGAAGATTGACTTATTGGGTCGATAATTAGTCTTTAAGTCAAAATTTGATAATTTTGACGAAAATTGACTTTTTTGTCAAAGTTGACCTGTTGGTCGATAGGTTGGTTATTAGATTGGGATTGACGATTTGACCGAAGTTGACTTTTGATCGAAAGTTGATCTTATTAGGTTGATAGGTTGGTCGTTAGATCGAGAAATTGACCATTTTGACCGAAGTTGACTTTTTGGTCGGAGATTGACTTATTAGGTCGATAATTGGTCATTAGGTTGAAAATTGAGTATTTTGACAAAATTGACTTTTGGTCGAAGTTGACTTTAGTTAATGTTAGTCATTAGATTGAGATTGACCATTTTGATCAAAGTTGACTTTTTGGTCGAAAGTTGACTATTAGGTGATGGGTTGGTCATTAGGTCGAGAATTGACCATTTTGACTAAGTTGACTTTTGAGTCGAAAGGTGTTGGTAGTTGGGTCGATGAATTGATTATTAGGTTGAAAATTGACTATTTTGGTCAAAGTTGACTTTTGGTCGAAGGATTGGCTTAGTGAAGATTAATCTGTTAGATGTCGATGGGTTGGTCATTGGGTCGAGATTGACCATTTTGACGAAAGTTGACTTTTTGGTCGAAGTTGACTTTAGGGTCGATGGGTTTGTCATTAGGTCGAAAATTGACCATTTTGATAGAAGTTGACTTTTTGGTCGAAAGATTGACTTATTAGGTTGATGGGTTGGTCATTAGGTTGAAAATTGATCTATTTTGAGCAAAATTGACTTTTTGGATCGAAAGTTAACTGTTGGGTCGATGGGTTGGTCATTGGGTCGAAAATTGATCATTTTGACCAAAGTTGACTTTTTAGTCGAAAAGTTGACTGATTAGATTGATGGGTTAGTCGTTAGGTCGAGAAATTGACCAATTTTGATCGAAAGTTGAGTTTTTTGGTCGAAAGTTGACGTGATTGGAGTTCGATGTGGGTGGTCATTAGGTCGAAAATTGAGTATTTTGACCAAAATTGACTTTTTGGTCGAAAAGTTGACTGATTGAGTGTTCGATTAGTGGATTGACCATTTTGTACGAAAGTTGACTTTTTGGTCGAAAGTTGACTATTGGGTCGATGGGTTGGTCATTGGGTCGAAGATTGACCATTTTGACCAAAGTTGACTTTTTGGTCGAGAGATTGACTTATTGGGTCGATAGGTTGGTCATTATGTTAAAAATTGACTATTTTGATCAAAATTGATTTTTGGTTAAAAGTTGACTGTTGGGTCGATGGGTTGGTCATTGGGTCGAGGATTGACCATTTTGACGAAGTTGACTTTTTGGGTCAATGGTTTGTCGTTGGGTCGAAATTGATCATTTTGACTAAAATTATTGTCGAAGTTGACTGTTAGATCGATGAGTTGGTCATTAGGTCGAAATTGACTATTTTGACCAAGTTGACTTTTTGGTCAAAGTTGACCTATTGGGTCGATGGGTTGGTCATTGGGTCGAAGATTGACCATTTTGACAAAGTTGGCTTTTTGGTCGAAAGTTGACTGTTTGGTCGATGAGTTGGTCATTGGGTCGAAATTGACCATTTTGACCAAAGTTGACTTTTTGGTAAGAGATTGACTTATTGGGTCGATGAGTTGGTCATTAGGTCAAATTGACTATTTTGACGAAAATTGACTTTTTGATTAAAAGTTGACTGTTAGATTGATGGGTTAGTCATTAGGTCGACGATTGATCATATTTGACCGAAAGTTGACTTGTTGGTTGAAAAGTTGACCTTTTAGTGTCGATGGGTTAGTCATTGGGTTGAGAAATTGACCATTTTGACCAAAGTTGACTTTTGGTCGAATAGTTGACTTATTGGATTGATGGGTTGGTCATTAGGTCAAGAATTGACCATTTTGACTAAAATTATCTTTTTGGTCGAAAGTTGACTATTAGGTTGATGGGTTGGTCATTGGGTCGAGAAATTGACCATTTTGACTAGAAGTTGACTTTTTAGTCAAAAGTTGACTGATTAGATCGATGGGTTGGTCATTGGGTCGAGAATTGACCATTTTGACGAAGTTGACTTTTGTCAGAAGTTGACTTATTGGGTCGATGATTAGTCATTAGGTCAAAAATTGACTATTTTGATCAAAATTGACTTTTTGGTCAGAAATTGATTTAGTTGGGTCGAATGAGGTGGTCATTCGTCGAAATTAATCATTTTGACCAAAGTTGACTTTTTGGTGAAAAGTTGACCTATTGGGTGATGAGTTGGTCATTAGGTTAGAAATTGCTCATATTGACACAAAGTTGACTTTAGTTGACATTGATCAATGAGATTGGTGTTGGGTGACGAAATTGAACTTTTTGTGTTGAAAATTGACTTTTTAGTCGAAAGTTAATCTATTGGATCGATGGGGTATGGTCATTAGGTCGGATTGACCATTTTGACGAGAGTTGGCTTTCTGGTCGACATTAACTCATTAGAGTCGATAATTGGTCATTAGGTCAAAAATTGACTATTTTGGCCAAAGTTGACTTTTTGGTCAAAAGTTGACTTGCATGGGTTTATTAATGTAGTGGTCATTAGTGTCGAACAAATTGATGATTTTGGCAAAAGTTGACTTATTTACAGTCGAAATTGAACTTATTTGGTCGATCGTGTTGGTCAATGGATTGATCAGTATTTGACGAACTTGACTTTTGGTCGACAGTTAACATGTTGATTCGATGGTTTGATCATTAGCCAAGTTGCCATTTCGACGAAAGTCGACTTTGGTCAAAGTTGACTGATTGAGGTCGAGAATTAACCATTTTGACGAGTTGACTTTCCGGTCAGATTGACTCTGATGATTTGGGTGGTGTCGTCTATTATGAAAATTCGAACCAAATTGACCCTCAATTGTTCTAAAAGTTGTCCTAATTGAAGGTCGACTGGGTTAGGTCATTGGATTCGAGGATTGACCGTTTTGAGCGAAGTTGACCTTTGTCGAATTGAAGTTGATCTATTGGATTCGATGGGTTGGTCCTTGGGTCGAGGGTGTGCCATTTAGTCGAAGTCGACTTTTGGTCGAAGCTTGACTTATTCGATTCGATTGGGTTGATCATTAGGTCCGAAAATTCGGCTATTTTGACCAAAATTGACTTTTTGGCCCAGTAGTTGACCTCTTTGGGTCGATTAGGTTGGTCATTAGATCAAAGGAGATACTGGTGACCGAAAGTTGAGTCTTTGGTGCAAAGTTGACCTATTGGGCCGATGGGTTAGTTCGTTGGGTCGAGGATTGACCGTTTTGACCAAAGTTGTCTTTTTGGTCAAAAGAAGTTGACTTATTGGGTTGATGGGTGTGTCATTATGACCGGGGTATTGACCATTTTGACCCGAAGTTGACTTTTTAAAGTAAGAGATTGACTTTATTGGGTCCGATTAATTCGGTCGATTGGGTCGAGTTGGCCTATGTTAGCTAAATTTGACTTTTTGTGGCTTAATTTGACTTTTTGATCGGACGATTGATTCACTTATTAGGTCATTAAGTTGGCTCATTTGGTCGAATGCTGACTGTTTAGTCGATGGGGTGGTCATCGAGGTTAAAATTTGACTATTTTGAAATTGTACAATAGATTGACTTATTGGGTCGATGGGTTGCGTCGTTACGGTGAAGGATTGGCCATTTTGACAGAAAGCTCTCATTTTTGGACGGAAGTTTACATATTGGGTCGATGGGATGAGTCATTAGAGTCGAAGGATTCGACGATTTTGGCGGAAGTTGACTTTTTGGTGAAGAGTTGACGCATTGGGTTTGATGGAGTGGTCATTAGAGTCGAAAAGTGACTAATTTCGACAAAATTCACTTGTCATACGTTTAAGTTGACTTATTCGATCGATGGGTTGGTCATTGGGTCAAGGCATTAACGATCATTTTGACTGAAGTTGACTTTTTGGTGAAGAGATTCGATTATTAGATTGATAATTGTTCATTAGAGTCAAGAAGTTGTGTATTATGCAAATTGACTTTAGTGAAGTTGACTGTATTAGATCGATGGGTTGGTCATTAGGTTCAAGCGATTGATCATTTTGAGCAATGTCGACTTTTGGTACCGAGAGTTGGCACAGTAGATTACGATCGGTTAGATCATTGGTTGAAGAATCGACAGAAATTTTGGTTAAATTTTAACTTTTGATGCAAAGTTGACCTTTGGGTCGATGGGGTGGTCGTTGGGTCGGCGATTGACCGTTCTTTGTGAGAAGTTGACTTTTTGGTGGTTGATGTTTGTTGGGTCGACGGGGTCGGTCATTAGAGTCGAAAATTGTACGTTTGACGCAAATTGAGCTTTTGGTTCGAAGTTGACTGTATTGAGTTCGATGGGTTGGTCGTTTGGCTCAGGATTGACCGTTTTAACCGAAGTTGACTTTTTGGTGAAAGTGGACTGTTGGAGTCGATGGGTTGGTCATTGGGTCAGAAGATTGACCATTTTGACCGAAGTTGACTTTTTTTTGGTCAAGAGATTGACCTTTTTGGGTCGGTTATGTGGTCCTTAGGTCGAAGTGGCTATTTTGACCAAAATTGACTTTTTGGTCGAAGCTTGACCTTTTGGGTTAATGGGTTGGTCATTGGGTCGAGGATTGACCATGGCTGACCGAAGTTGACTTTTTGGTCGCAAGTTGACATATTGAGATTTGATGGGTTGGTCGTTAGATGTCGAGAAATTGACCATTTTGACCAGAGTTGATTTTTTAGTCGAAAGTTGAACTGTTAGTGTCGAAATGGGTTGGTCATTGGGTCGGGGGTATTGACTTTTAGACTAAGAGTTGACTTTTTGTTGACAAAAGTTAACTGACGAGTCAGTGGGTCGAGTATGGCCGGTCGTTTTAGTTCGAAATGTTGACTTATTTGGTCTGAATGCTGCTTATTGGGTCGGATTGAGTTGGTCATTAGGTGTCGAAGTTGGCCATTGAGTGATCAACGTTGACCTTTTGGTTAAAATTTGACTTATTAGATTCGATGGTCGGTCATTGGGTCGAAAATTTGCCATTTTAACCGAAGTTAACTTGTTGGGTCGATGGGGTGGTCGTTATGATCGAGAAATTGAGCGAATTTCTGCGAAGTCGAGCATTTTGGTCGAGAGTTGACTATTAGATTGGAGTAAATGAGGTGGTCATTAGATCGAGCCATTGAAAATTTATTGCAAAATTGACTTTTTTGGTCGGAAGTTATTCGTGGGTCGATGGGTTGGTCATTGTGTCACAGGAATTGACCATTTTAATCAAAGTCGACTTATTTTAGTGAAAAGTCGACTGAGCTAGATCAATGGGTGGTCATTAGGTCAAAAATTAAAAATTTTAACCAAAATTGACTTTTTGTTTAAAAGTGGACTAATTAGGATCGATGGGTTTGTCATTAGTCAAGATTAACTATTTCGACCAAATTTCACTTTTTTATCAAATGTCAATCTTAGTTGGACGATGTGGTCATTATGGTCGAGGTTCGCCATTTTGACCGAAGTCAGCTTTTGGTCAAAAGTTGGCCTATTGGGTTAATTAAGCGGTCATTAGGTCAAAAATATAGTATTTTGACTAAAATTGACTTTTTGGTAAAAGTCAACATATTGGGTCATGGGTTAGTCAATGGGTCGAAACATAGCACTACTTTGACTAAAGTTGACTTTTTGGTCAAAAGTCGACCTATTAGCTCGATGGGTTGGTCATTGGATCACGATGATTTAACCATTTTGACTGAAAGTTGACTTTTTGCGCTCGATGGGTCATTCGTCATTGGTCGAAATTGATTATTTTTGTACAAAATACTATTTTTGGTCGAAAGTTAACCCACTTTGGTCACTGGGGTGGTCATTGTGTCACAAATTGACCATTTTGACAAATGACTTTTTGGTCGAAATGACCTATTGGGTCAATGAGTTAGTCAATGGGTCAGAAATTGATCATTTTGACTAAAACTTGACTTTTCGGTCGAAAGTTAACCTATGTGGGTTAATGGGTTGGTCATTTCGAGTCAAGGATTAGTTAATTTTACTAAAGTTAACGTTTTGGTGAAAGTTGACTTATTAGGTCAATGGGTTGGTCGTTGGGTCAGAAGTTGACTATTTTGACCAAAGTTGACTTTTTGGTCAAAAGTTGACTGTATTGTGCTAATGCGTGTTGTCATTAGGTCGAAAATTGATCTATATTGACCAAAATTGTTTTGATCAAGAAGTTGACTTTTTGGTCAGTTAGGACAAGGATTGACCATTTCGACGAAAGTTGACTTTTGAGTTAAAGTTGATGCATTGAGTCGATGGGTTGGTCATTGGGTCGAGGATTGGCCATTTTGACCAAAGTTGGTTTTTGTTAAGAGATTGACTTATTGGGTCGATAATTAATCATTAGGTCAAAAATTATGCTATTTTAATCAAAATTGACATTTTGGATCGAATATTGACCAGATTGGATCAATTGGCTGGTCCTTAGGTCAAGTTTGGCCGATTTGACCGAAGTTGACATTTTGGTTAAAAGTTGACATATTAGGTCGATGGGTTGGTCATTGGGTCGGGAAGATTGACCATTTTGACGAAGTTGGCTTTTTGGTCCGAAAGTTGACCCTCGTTTAGATTGATGGGCTTGTCATTTAGTATAAGATTGACCATTTTGACCAATGTTGACTTTTTGGTTAAGAGATTGACTTGTTAGCATCGATGCTGGTGGTCGTTAGGTCCAGAGAATTGATCTACTTTGACGAAATTGACTTTTTGGTTAAAAGGTGGCATTAGAAGCGGAATTGGTTGATCATTGGATTCGAGGATTTGATCATTTTGGCCCAAGAAGTTGACTTTTTGTCGAAGTTGACTTCTATTGGGTCAATGGGGTGGTCATTAGGTTGACAATTGACCTATTTTGAGGCAAAGTTGACGATTTGGTGAAATTGACACATTGGTTGATTGGTGGTACTGTTAGATCGAGAAGTTGACCATTTTGTCGAGATTATTTTATTAGGTTGATGGGTTGATGACCTGTTAGGTCGAATGTGGATGGTCATTAGACGTAAGCTTAGTAACTACTTTGATCGAGGATTGACTTGTTAAGGTTGATGGGGTGGTCATTGATGCTAAAAAGTGGTACTTATGACCAAAATTATCTTTTTGATCAAAGTTGTCGCTATCACGATCAACGAGTTGGTTCATTGTGTCGAGCGATTGACCATTTTGAGCGAAGTTGACCTTTGGTTAGAAGATTGACTTCAATTGGGTCGATGGGTTGTTGCCGTTGGTCGGAAATTGGTAATTATGAGCCCAAACGATCGACTTTTTGGTCGAAAGTTGACTTGTTTGGTCGATGGGTTGGTCATTGGGTGGGCGATTGACGTAATTTTGACGATAGTGGAAGCTTTTTGGTGGAGAGTTGGCTTTATTGGGTCCCGATAGTTGGTCATTAGATCAGAAATGCGACCATTTAGCGAAGTTGAATTATTGGACCGATGAGATGATTGTTTGGTGAAAGTTGGCGCGTTAGATTGATGTGTTGGGCGTTGGTCGTGGAATTGACCGATTTATGATGAAAATTGACTTTTGATTTAAATGTTAGCTTATATTGGATCGATGGGTTGGTCTTTGGGTGAGGGAATTGACCATTTTTAGCGCAAGTTGACTTTTTGGTGAAGTTAATGGACTGTTAGGTCGATGGGTGTCGTCATTTGGTCGAAAGATTGAACTATTTTGACGAGATTGAGCATTGGAAAGAGATTGACGTTTAGACTGATGATGGTAGTTAAACTAGGTAACAAGTTGACTAATTTTGTCGAACTTGACTTTTTGGTCGGAGTTAACGTATTGGGTCGATTGTGTTGGTCGATTGGGTCGGAGTTGACCATTTTGACGAAGTTGACTTTTTGGTCGAGAGATTGACTTATTGGGTAATTGGTTGGTCGTTACGTCCAGACTGAGTATTTTGACCAAAATTGACTTTTGGTGGTGACTGCTCGGTCAGTAGATTTGTCATTGGGTCGATGATTGATCATTTTGACCAAAGCTGTCTTTGGTGAAATGTTGGCTTTTATTAGGTCGCTGGTTGATCGTTAGATTCGAAGTTGTCGTTTTGAGCGAAGTTGAACATTCGGTGTTAGATTCGGTCATTAATCGAAGTAGCCCATTTTGCAAACTTGACTTTTTGGTCGAATGTTGACTGCGAATCATTGGGGTGGTCATTAGGTGAAGAAATTGTCTATTTTGACCAAAATTGACTTTTTGGTCAAAGTTGACCTACTGGGTCGAAGGGTTGGTCATTGGGTCAACAATTGCCATTTTGACCAAAGTTGACTTATTGGTGGATAGTTGTATTAGTTGACGAGATTTGTCATTGGGTCGATGAATTGATCATTTTGAGCAAAGTTAACTTTTGGGTAAGAGATTAACTTATAAGGTCGATAATTGGTCTTTAGGATCAAAATTGACTATTTTGAACAAAATTGACTATTTTGGACATTGGTTGACCTATCGGGTTAATGGGTCGGTCATTGGGACGAAATTGACCATTTTGACGAAGTTGATTTTGGTTGTTCAAAGTTGACATGTTGGGTCGATGGGTTTGTCGATGAGTCGAAGCATTGACCATTTTGACAAAGTTGACTCTTTGGTTAGAGATTGACTTATTTGGTCGATAATGATCATCAGGTCAAAATTGAAAATTTTGACGAAAGTTGACTTTTTGCTCGAAAGCTTGACTCGATGGATTGACGATGTGGCCATTTGGTCGAGAAATTGACCATTTTGACCAAAGTTGACTTTTTGGTCGAAAGTTAACTCTATTGGGATAATGGGTTGGGCATTGGGTTCGAAGATTGAACATTTTGACCGAAGTTCACTTTTTAGTCGAAAGTTGACCTATTGGGTCAATTGGGTGGTCATTAGGTCGAAAAATTAACTATTTTGATGAAAGTTGACTTTTTGTAAAAAGTTGACTCGTTAGGTCAATGGATTGATCATTGGATCGAAATGACCATTTTGACCAAAGTTGACTATTTGAGTCATAAGTTGACCTGTTGGGTCGATTGGGTGGTCATTAGGTTAAAAATTAATTTTTTTGATCATAGACTTATTTGATCGAAAGTTGATCTCTATTGGGTCGATGTGTTGATCGTTGGGTCGAGGATTGACCATTTTGACCAAAGTTGACCTTTTTGTCGAAAGTTAACGTATTGGGTTAATGGGTTGGTCATTAGGTCGAAAATCGACCATTTTAACCAAAGTTGACTATTTGGTCAAAAGTTGACCTTATTGGGTCGATGGGGTGGTCATTAGGTCGAAAATTACTGATTTTAACTAAAATAAACTTTTTGTTTAAAAGTTAACTTGATTAGGTCGATGAGCTTGTCATTGTGTCAAGAATTGATTATTTTGACCAAATTTCACTTTTTTTGTCAAGAGTTGATCTATTAGATTGAAGGTTGGTCATTGGGTTAGAAATTGACTATTTTGACCAAAGTTGACTTTTTGGTTAAAAGTTGACTGTGGGTTAATCTCGAGTGGTCATGAGGTAAGAAATTGACTACTTTGACCAAAATTAACTTTTTGGTCGAAAGTTGACCTATTAGGTCGATGGGTTGGTCAATAGGTCGAAAATAAACCATTTTTACTAAAGTTAACTTTTTGGTCGAAGTTGACATGTAAGGTCGATGGGTTGGTCGTTGCGTCGACGATTAACCATTTTCGACCGAAGTTGAATTTTTTGTCAGACTTCAACTTATTGGATCGATAATTACGTCATTCGGTCAGAACTGATTATTTTGACCAAAATCTTGTTTTTGGTGAAAAGTTGACCCATCTGGTTAATGGGGTGGTCATTGTGTCGTAAATTGACCATTTTGTGAAAGTTGACTTTTTGGTCGAAAGTAGACCTATTGGGTTAATGAGTTGGTCGATGGGTCGAGAGATTGACCATTTTGACCGAGCTTGACTTTTTGGTCAAAAGTTAACTCTTGGATCGATGGGTTGGTCTCGGGTCGAAGATTGACCATTTTCACTCGAAGTTAACTTTTGGGGTCGAAGTTGGCCTGATTAGATTCGATGGGTTGGTCATTTGGTCGAAATTGATTATTTTGATCAAAGTTGACTTTTGGTCAAAGTTCACATATTAGTACTTGATTGTATTGTCATTATGAAATTGACTTATATTGACTAAAATGGTTTTTGAGTCAAAAGTTGACTCTGTCGGGTCATTGGGTCGAGGATTGACCATATTGACGAAGTTGACTTTTTGGTTAAAAGTTGACTCTATTGAGTCGATGGGTTGGTCATTGGGTCGATGGATTGACCATTTTGTCAAAGTTGATTCTTTGTTAGGAGATTGACTTATTGGGTGAATATTTAATCATTGGGTCGAAATTTAACTATTTCACCAGAAATTGACATTTTCGTCGAATATTGATTTATTGGGTCAATCGAGATGGTCATTGGGTCAGGGATTGGCCAATTTGACTAAAGTTGACTTATATGCCAAAGTTGACTTATTGGGTTAATGGGTTGGTCATTGGGTTCGAGAGATTGTACTTTTCGTGCAGATTGACGTTTTGGTCCGAAAGTTGACCTGTTGGGTCGAATTTGGGTGTGTCACATGAGGTCGAAAGGTTGACCATTTTGACCAGGTTGACTCTTTGGTAAGAAAGTTGACTTGTTAGGTCGATAGGTTGATCGTTGGGTCTTGACCAAAATTGACTTTTTTGTCGAAAGTTGACTGTGCTTGAGTCGGGAATTGGCTCTATTGGGATCGGGGATTGACCATTTTCGACCCAGGGAGTTGACTTTTTGGTGAAAGTTAACTTATTGGGTCGATGGGGTGGTCATGTAGGTCAAAAATTAAATATTTTGACCAAAATTGGCTATTTTGGTCGAAAGTTGGCTTTTTGGTGACGATATTTAGTCAATTCGGCCAAGTGTATTTATTTCGGCTTGAAGTTGAGTTTTTGGTCGAAGTTGACTTTATTTGGTCAATTCGGTTGGTCATTAGGATCGTAGAATTGACCATTTTGACGAAAGATTAACTTTTTGGTCGGGGAGTTGACTTCTTGCGGGTCGATGGGTCGGTCATTATGGTCGATGAGTGAGCATTATGGACCAAATTTAACTTTTGTCGAAAGTTGGCTTTATTAGGTTGATGGGTTGGTCATTAGGTCGGTCGTTGACCATTTTGACTGAAGTTGAATCTTTGGTAAGAGATTGAGCTTATTGGGTCGATAATTATCGCAGATTTGGTTAATGAACGTGAAGCTATTATGACAGAAGTTCGACTTTTTTGGTCAAAAGTTGAGCTTGATTGAATTCGATGAGGTTGGTCGTTGGGTCCAGCGATTGATCATTTTGGCCAGACGTTGGCTTTTTGGTGGATTGGCACATGATAGATTGATGGGTTGGTGGTGGTCGATGCAAATTGTGCCAATTTGACGAAAGTTCACTTTGTTAAAGTTGACATATTGAGTCGATTGGGTGGTCGTTAGGTCGAAAAAATGGACCATTCTTGACCGAACTTGTCTTTTTGGTGAAGAAGTTGACGGCTGTTGGGTCAATGGGGTGGTCGTTGGAATTGGCCATTATTCTACCGAAGATTGACTTTTAATCGAAAGTTGACTCGTATGGTGGAGTGGGTTGGTCGATTAAGGTTAGGAATGACCGTTCGACCTGGAAGTTGACTTGTTGGTGAAAGTGGACATATTGGGTCGATGGGTTGGTCGTTGGGTCGAAGCATTAGTAATTTTGTCGAAGTTGACATTTTTGTCAGAGATTGACCTCTTAGATCGACCAATTAGTTCATTAGGTCGAAGTATTGGCATGTCGACCCAGAAGTTGACAATTTTGAGCTAGTTGACTATTATTGGGTCGATTGAGTTGGTCATTCGATTCGAGGAATTTGACCATTTTGGACGAAGTTGAGCTTTTTGGTGAAAAGTTGACTGTTATTGTGGTGATGGTTGATCCGATTGGGTTAGGAATTGAACATTTTGACCACAGTTGTTACATTTTGGTCGAAAGTTGAACTGTTAGTGTGATGGGTAGTTCATTAGAGTCGAATTGATCAATTTTGGCCAATTTTGACTTTTTGGTGAAAAGTTGACTTTGTTGGGTCGTTGGTCGGATTGGCCATTTGGTGTTAAAGTTGGCTATTTTGGCCGAATGTTGACTGTTAGGTCGGTGTGAGTTGAGTCGTTGGGTCGATGTCGAATTATTTTGACTGAAGTTGACTTTGTTAGTTACGTTAGTTGCGCGTCAGATTGATGGTTGGTCGTTGGGTCGGGAAGTTTACCATTTTGACGACAAGTGAGTTTTTAGTCAAGTTGACGTATTGGATCAATTAATTGGTCGTGTAGGTCAGAAATTGAGCTCATTTTGACCAAGACTTGACTTTTCGGACAGAAGTTGACTTGTTGGGTTGATAATTGTCGTCATTAGATCAAGCCGATTATTTTGACCCGAAATTTGACTTTTTGATCAGAAGTTGAGCTTGTTAGATTGATGGGTTGGTCATTGGGTCGGAATGACCATTTTAATCGAAGTTGGTATTTGGTCGAAAAGTTGGCCCTCTTGGAGTTAATGGGGTGGTCTTTAGGTCGAAAATAAAATTTTAACCAAAATTAACTTTTTGTTTAAACGTTGACGGGTGGAATTGATGGGTTTGTCATTAGATTCGAAAATTATTTATTTTGACGAAATTTCACTTTTTTGTTAAAGTTGACGTATTGGGTCGAATGGTTGGTCGTTGGGTCGGCCGGCCATTTTGATCGAAGTTAACTTTTTGGTCAAACGTTGACACATTGGCTTAATTGAATGGTCATTAGGTAAAAAAATTATTTATTTTGAACAAAATTAACTTTTTGGTCGAAAATTAACTTTTTTGTCGAATGTTGACTTATTAGATTGATGGTCAAAAATAGTAAATTTTATTAAAGTTGACTTTTGGTCGAATGTTGACTGTTAGATTGATCATTGATCATTAGATCCTGAATTAACCATTTTGACGAAGTTGATATTTAGTGGTATAACTATTAGATTGATAATTAGTCATTAGTAAAAAAATTGATTATTTTAATAAAAATATTATTTTTAGTGGATTAACCATTTGTTAGATAAATTAGTCATTGTGTCGCAAATTGACCATTTTAATGAAAAGTTGACTTTTTGGTGAAAATTGAGCTATTAGATCAATGAGTTAGTGTCGTCCAGAAATTGAACATTTTGACCAAACTTGACTTTTTGGTCAAAAGTTAACTATTAGATCAATAGGTTAGTCATTGATCAAGATGACCATTTCATGAAAGTTAACTTTTTAATTAATTAGCTATTAGATCAATGGGTTAGTCATTAGATCGAGAAAGTGACTATTTTGACGAGATTAACTTTTTAGTCAAGATTGACTGATAATATAAATTTTATTTATCATTAGATCAAATAATGTGACTATATTGGCCAAAATTGTTTTGGTGAGTTCACACTAGGTCATTGGGTAAGGAGCGTATTTGACAAAATTATTTTAGTAGTGATATAGTCCATTAAATTCAGTATTAGTGAAGACAACCATTACCTCTTGAAGTTAGTTTTAATTGCAGAATTATTTCCTTAAGTAGAAAAACAAATTATTAATTAAATTAATTTAAATACATTAAATTGACATTTTGGCAAATAATGACTATTAGACCAATTGAACAGTCATTAGAC